>CM021107.1:639153607-639598951 GCA_007115665.2 Sequoiadendron giganteum
TTAACATTGTTGGTTTGATAGAATATCATGAAGGAGTTAATGAGAATTAATTGACAAAGACACAGTGGAACATTTTTACACCTACGTCATAAAAAGAAGAGAGAAGAAATTTTGGATAGGCATGTGGGTAGAAGCACAAGAAACAAGAAATATGTAGAGTAATTGGTAAAAAGGAGAGGAAGGCCTATTGAAGATTTGTCATGGTTATCTGAAGCTAAATTTAATTGTCTTGGTTTCCCTCTAACACCTTAGAAGTGATAGGGTTACTTTTCAAATTACCCTATGTATCTGATGCAGGAGCATCTAATGGTGTAAGGGCAATCTTGCATCACCCAAAAATATTTTATTTTCATTTTGTTTGTAATTTTCTTAGTTGTTTTGGGGCCCATGGTGACTCGTGCATTATTTGGGATAGTTAGAAGTTTTAAACAACACAAAATAGTCACCTGCTATTATTAGTAAGTTAGCCTATTCAGGTTCCTATGAACACGAAAAATGACCCCAATGAGTGAAATTGGAAAATAAGATTTTTTGGTGAAAGAATCATCTCAAAGTCATGTACTGTTTGGAAGATATTAAATTTTCCTCTTGAGGAATTTGTCCAATAAAGTTCAAAATTGAAAATTGAGGCCCTTTGGAACCTTGAAACAGGGTGCAAAATCTTTTATCTTTTAGATTTGGAAAAACTTATTTGTAGATCTCTATGCAAGTTTTCCAACGGTAGATTACATTTGAAAATATGATGATCGGATCGAATGTTATGACCCCAAGAAGTTGATATAATTTTATTTTTTAAATCTTCTAGAGCGGGAAATAGACGGTGGAATTTCTAACACCAAAATGGAGGAACACCTTCCAGAATATTCTGAGGTAGTTACACTTCTTGGATAAAGAGGGAGAACTAAGGTTACAAAAGAGAGTTTTGGTGGTGCATATCTTGGTTTTTGGCTTGCAGATTTCTATTATGGGAAGACCCATGTGGCTGTAGTATGTTACTTTTTGAGTATTGTAATTTTACTTCATTAAGATAATAGAAAACAAGTGTTTTTTTTTTTTTGCATTTTCTGTTTAATCTCTCTTGTTTAGTTGTGTGTGTGTGGTTTGGTAAGGGGAGTACCCTCATCAGTTTGGAACATCAACCAATATTATTATTTATATGATTATTCATAGCTAACTCATGTTATGGTAATGCAAGATTATAACTCACAATTAAGCCCATATGAAAATACAAGTTACACCTCTCAGCATAATCATAGTGATATAACCACAACCTGACATTTCATATATTTTTCATTGAAATTTTTGTAAAGAAAAAGTATTTAGAGAAGTACTTCAAAAGGATATCATTTCCTTTAAATTAGCTTTTAAATATGCACATTTTCTTGATAGTTTTCTCTAACCCTTAGCCATATAAATATGATTTAATCATTTGTGCAATTTGACTATATACCTGTGTTAGAATTTAAAATGTGAAATTTATGCAATAAATGCACTTTTTGTCAAATATTTTACCCAATAAACATGTAAAACTTCAAATAGTAAAAAATGTTAAATTGAAAGGCTTGTCTTTCAAAAAAATATTCTTGAAGATACACATGAACATTGGAGTGGTAGATATCTCCCTCTTCTAATCTAATCAAATCTTCTATTATTAGAAATAAGATTTCATTCCTTCCTTCTAATTTCTTATAAATTGAATACCCACATCATATATTTATATTCAAGCAAGTTACAATATTGAATCTTTCTATCAATTATTTGTCAAGAATAATACTCTAATTAGAAAAAAACTAAAAGCTATATCCAAGGGCTTTTACATAATTCCAACCTTTTTTCACTTTTGATTTGGAACTATGAACCAGTGAGGTCAAAGTGAGGGACCTCATCCCCAATATAAATTCTCAACAATTACACCCCAATGGGATTTGAACCTCAATGACAAGAATATAACAACTTAACCATCAATCCATGCCACTATTGACTTACATAACTCTAACCTTATTCATGAAGCTCTATTGCTATGAAGCTCTATTGTTGAATTATATTCAAATATGTAGACAAATCGATTGAAGAATGAGAATAAGAAAAAATAATGTATTAGGTCTCATGGATGGAGAAAATGGGGCTCCTACATGAGCCGAAAATTCAATGCATGCTACTAATATTAATGAGCTTCACAATGTAGTTGTTGGTAAATTGGTAGATAATTACTCTTCAAAGAAATATGTTGATACGTGGGGAAATGGAGAATGCTAAATCCATTCATCCTCAATCTAATTATTTGAATAATAAGATTTTAACATGATAGTTGAATGAATATTTCTACAGCTTTTTCACAAGGAATACCCACAAAAGTTAATGCAACAAAGGCAACTTTTGGGATAATTTTCATAACATGCAATGTGAGTAACTTTAGTTTTACTTATAAGGATGTGTCAACCTAGACTCTTATACAATGGAAACCACTAAACATATGGTTGAATCACTTTGGACCCTACCAAGTACGAAGGTCCAAAACTAATTATATATATATATATATATATAGTAGAGGTTCAATAATTTGGTATACCACATACATGCTTATGATAACAGTTTGGCAAAAATAATTTCATTGTATTCTCATGCTAGAGAATGCATGAGAGACCCTCTCCACAGAGGAATTGGTTATTACAATTCTCATAGCTTTTTCATGTAACACATTATCATATCATATTTTTACGTATTGAATTATGCTCACAAACTTATTATAAAAATAATACAGAGTTTGGATTTTGCTTCACAATATTGTGCATTTTTAACTACTAGTGCATAAGGGTACACAAAAGCGAATATGTATTTTATTTTACCAAAGTTACATAATAGAAGCTTATGTAGAATAATTATATACATATGTACACTCATTGAATATTTTTTATATAAACATATGCATAACTTTTCAAACAAGAAATAAAATTTAAAAAGTAGTTATTATCATGATCTTTATCACATAAAACTACCCATACAAATATAATTATGAAAAAGGGTTTAATTTACAATCTTATTGTTGCTTCCAATAATTTTAATTCAATTGGTTCTCTTCAATTTATGCATCATCTTCCCTATTTTCCTCTTTCAAAGTATTCTCAAGACTCTATATTGTGGTATCTTTCATCCACTCCATCTTCCAATTAGCATTAAAACTACACAAGATGTATCCTCTCACTTGTTTTCGAAAGTATTTTCTTAATTTTTGGGAATGGGTTCATCATATTCATGTCTTGTATCTACCATGTGGTCCTAACATGACAATCTATTGTATGGAGTAATTGGCCAGAGTCGCTAGATAATTTAGATTATGTAGCGAGTAACTCTAAATTTCCCTATATTCTTATTTTGGAGTTTTCATGGGGTCACCTGAATAGGGAAACTAGGTGTAGTGTGGCTACATTTATACTATAGCTAATGGAGCTCATAATATTGTAGATCTATGAGATCACTTCATTGGAAATAGCCCCTATAATTTATGAGTAGAACCTTATGAAAAAATCTACAAAAGATTTATCCATTTGGTCCAAGGCTGACGTTTGTAATAATCAAATTGGATTCAAATAATATTATTTTCTCTACAATTGATTGAAAATTTATTATAAACCTAGGATATTATATACAACTAGCACTTGCACCGAAGGGGGTGCAAGGGTTACGATGATAGGAATGTATTGAGTAGTAAGAAGGGGAGTGATGTGCACTTTAGAACTTGTTTAGAATTGTTTGTATTGTTTTACAAAGCACATGTAATACATATTTTGGGATACACCTAGATGCAAGTAGCATAACAAAATAGACATTACGGAAAGATAATAAAGAAGTAAACATACATTTTTTTCATTCTATCTTGTTTGAATTATATAGAAGTAAATATACAATGTGTTCATTCTATCTTGTTCGAATTAATAAAGAAGTAAACATAAAATGTGTTCATTCCATCTTGTTCTAATTATATAGATAATGCCAGTAATATATAGAGAACACCTTTGGCATGTTTTGCGTACTCCCAAATATATACAATTTTGTTTGAATTAAATATAAATTGTTTGGAATATATATTCTATAAAAAGAATAGATGTATGTGTAAACTAAGATGGCATAATCCTATAGATATACAAGCTCTATTTTTAATTATGAGTTGATGGATATAGATCATGATGTTCTTGAAGAAAGATGCAAGTATTTAGCCCTAGTTTGTAACAGTGTATGGAATTTAATGGGCAGATGCATGAATAAATGAATGGATGAATGGATATCTGAGGCTTGCAAACAATGGTAGGCATTACAATTTGGATTGTGGATGGTCATTTGGAGAATAGTTGATGGATATAGATCATGATTTTCTTGAAGCAAGATGCAAGTATTTGGCCCTAGTTTGTAGCAAAGTATGGAATTTAATGGGCGGATGCATGAATAAATGAATGGATGAATGGATATTTGAGGCTTGCAAAAAATGGTAGGCATTACAATTTGGATTGCAGATGGTCATTTGGAGAATAGTTAATGGCTTAGATAAAGGTGTGTATGGTGAATGATAATGACCCATGTCAAGAAATATACCATTAGCAAGTGTTAACTATACGCTAATCGTTGAACAAGATTAAAATTGAATTGGAATATGGATGGTGATTGGTGAACATGGAATTGATAGCTTGTTCATGGGTGAACAAATTTATCATGGGTAAGTTGGATCGAATGTTGGATATAATATGGGTGGGGTGAGATGCTTCTACCTGATTTGGTGTACGTAGATGTTTGATTATACACATGACACTTTTTACCATACAAAACTAATACAAAGCTGAAAAGTTGACCTAAAATGGAGGTTTCTTAGTTTTTTTTGTTTGCTGAAGTATTCTTTGTTATTTGAAAATATCGGAGTTCGCCTCATCTAGATGCACACATCAAGATAGGGAGCTAGCAGAGTCCTTCTGATAAAATGTGGTTGTCAACACATGGTTAGTGCGAGATTTGGATATTGTGGATGTCAAAGTTTATGGTGGTGTATGTTGAGAGATATGAATGTAGATTGTTTGGTTGACAGTTTGGATCTTTTTTTCCAAACTTGGGAGATGAGCAGTGGTAAGTGGAATTGGCGATTTGGTAGGGATTTTTTTTTTCATATATCTTGTAGGTCACTCTTGAAGCTTTCTTGTGCATTGTTGGAATTTTTTGATGGATGAACTTCCATTTTTTATTTTTTCCCCCATAGTTTCTTTGACTAATGGAGGTTGATAGGGATGATTTTTTTTTGTATTTTTTGGTATCCATTTGAATTTTATTTGTCCATTTTTCTTCAATGATTATTTGACTTCATTCATTTGTTCCTTTCTTTGATATACCTTGTTCTCATGTGGTTGGAAACGATTTGTGGATGGGATGATGTATGAATGTTGATTGAAGTCATAAATAGTTGTATCATTGATAATGGTTCTTATCATAAGGACTCTACATTCTCCCCATGCTTGTGTTTGCACTAGACAAAGTTCCCTCTATTATGTAAGTGTTATCTATATTACTTATTTTCTAGAAAACCCAAAAGTTGTGTAGGATTGCAGATATGTAACAGTAGAAGACTCTTGCTCATTGATAATGATGTTTAGAGTGGGAGACCCTTGTTTTTTCAGAACATCTACGTGTACAGTTAGGAGTAAGAATCTCATGGGTAGATGGAGGACTAGGTTGTTTATGGCTATATGATCATCATGTGTGTCATCTTGTATGGATTTGGGAATTCTCTTCAGATCATGGTAGTATATTAGAGGTATGGATTCTTGATCTTGATTCTACGTGGTGTTGTCTTCAATATTCTTTGGTTCATGTTCTTGACATGGATCAATTTGAAAGGATGGGTCGTTTGCAAAGGGTTTTACAATTTAAGCAGTAGGCATGGGAATTGGCTCAATTTTCTTTTGATTTTGAAGTGGATTTGGATCATTGAAATGACCATTGCTAGACTTTGGTGGGAGGTTTTCAACTTACTTTGGGAAAAAATATTTAGATTTAAGCAACCGTTACAGTAGTATAAGATTCTGGAATATCCACCTACATGTGATTGTCAATGTGGTGTAAATATAAAACAATAATATGTATTATGTGAAACTGGTAAAGAGAAAATTTAAACAAATACATTGTTTTGAGAGAGTGGTTTGTTTATGTATGTGTACCTATTCTCATCATAACGAGAGAAGATGTAGTCAGAGCTCTTCTTTTTTCCTGATAATTATGTATGGATTGTTCTTCATTCTTGAGTATTGGTCAAAGGAAAATGTTGGTTCAATCCTAAGTACGTGTATTGATTTAACTCTAGATATAGTTGTAAAAGTCAATCCATGTCTTTCTTTTTTACCTATATTGATTGTTGCTCTTTCGATTGTTAATCAATGGGATTTGTGTATTGTAATTTACCATGCCATGCATAGTGGTAGCTTCTTGTGAGCACCTAGGATATAGGTGATATTGGAATAGTTGTTGGAGCATGTAAGTTCCAAGGTGGGTCATTGTAAGTATCAAATTTTACCACTACACATAATGGTAAGTCTGGTGATTTAGAGCTTTTTGTGTATACAATATCTAAAACCTCTCCAAGAGAACCATTTACAAGGCCTGCTTGAGTGCATAGGTCCATAGTTAGCATGATGTGTTGGCCTCTACATAGTAGGAGTTCATGGGGTAGCTGGTCAACATCATTGTCAATGTTTGATTTTGTGCTTGTTTTTATTGCAATACTGAGTGCAATAGGAAGGCTTAACAAGTGTATCATTTAATTTTTGTGTGTGCCAACTAAGTCATTGGTCATAAATAGGTGCATTGCTAGGCCAGAATACTTTTTTTCATTGTTTGGTAGCATTGTGTTTGTGCGACTCATTAGTAGCTCCCAATCTTGTTCATTTAGTTCTATAATACGAATGTTTTGTAGAGTTCTTCAGAATTCAACTTGAGCCTAAGTGCCCCCATATTGTCAAAATATTTGTTCTAATGTGACAATAATAGTGAATTATTCCCATAGGGCTTTCGCATCTGTGTGGGAGGCATATATAGGTTTTTCCATAACAAGGGGTAGTTGTGCAAAGTCGCCTACAAGAATGATGGATCGTCCACTGAAGCACAAGTGTTGTTGATGGGGGAAAGACTCATGTAGCCTAGTATCAATTTTCAAGAGTAATTTTGGGCCTATAAAGATCATTTCATCGATTAGGAGGTATTTTACATGTCTCATGTTTTGTTGAAACATTGCAAGTGATTTCCCCTTCAATGGTTGCATTTCCTTGATTGGAATCTTCAGGGTTGAATGTATAATGGAGGCATGTATGTTGAATGTTGTGATTCCTATAGGAGCAACAACAAGGAGTGGGATATTTCCTTGTGGTACTAAACAAGAAAGGGTGTGTTTAATGCAATGAATAAGATAGGATTTCCCTATTCCTACTAGGCCTTGTATGATCATGTGCAAGGGTTTTTTGAGCTCACAAGCACTACAGTTATCCAAAAAAAGTGTAAGAGCGAGTTGTTGTTTGGGGGAGAGTGGATATGGGAAGTCGTTAACCTCAAATGGTGTTGAACCATCATGTTGGTTAACCTTGTTTGTTCTTATGAAATGCTCTACAGTTTCATGTAAAGCTTGAGGTATTGTACGGTCATTCTAGTTGTTGCAATTGTCAAAGTCACGTCTTCCAAGCATATCAAGAGAATTAAGATTTACAGTAGTACCAAGACCCAACTATGATAAGAACTCCCATTCATTCAATTGTACTGTATTTTCTATATTTCTCTCATTATCTATTTCCTCTTCCTCTTCTTGATTTATTTCTTCATCAATTAGATGATCAATATGCCACACATTATATTTAAGTCTATTCATCACCTTCCAATTTTCAACAATTGTCTCTTTCTCAATACCTATGTGTGGAACAATGTTACGAAATTTCTTGTAAAGAATTAGTTCACTCAAGAAAAATGTCTCAAAATGTTATGAATCATCCTTTGGAATAGAAACAAATAGGGGGAAGACAATGATAATTGCCTTTTGTTTCCTTTCTTTCCAGTTGTATTGTTTGCGACTTGATGAGAATGAAAATGATTTTGTAGATTCAAGAAGTGTTATTGTTTCCATTTGAGGAAGACATTGCATGTATAATTGGAGGTAATTTCAATGCAACGTATTTTCATTTGAGTTTGTCCTAATTTGATTGAAAACTTTTCGCCCAACATTTAGGACCATAAATTCATGATTGCAAACAACAAGGGGCATCTTTCGCAACATATGGCACATTTCTTGTGCACCTATGTCATGATCTATAACAATCTCATACATGAATTTTTTGTAAGATGCAAGTGCTTTGTCTTGGGGTGCCTGATTTTGACATATGCGGTTCAACATATCAATATAGCTTTCAGATTTTCTTTCTGCCTTTGCCGCATATTTTGCAATGTACTTTAGAACAAGTTTATTTGAAAGTGCAGGTTGAAAATCTATATTGGCTCTCCATATGGAAAGATCTATGGACTATGTATATTCAACCTATCATCATTACATGTAGGGGTAAAGGTTTTTTCCTATTTTCATCAATGCACAATGAAGAGGTGGCACATTCAATCCAAGGTGACCTATATCGGCACTCCATGTTGTTGCCTTTCTTTCAAAGGAAAGTTGATTCTAAACATTTGGTGTGTCTCTGGACACGGTTGAGCAACTCTTTGTAGTCAGAAAGTGCATTTGTAGAGAAGATTTTGGGTGTTGTTAATAAGCATGGATCCTCTTGCAAAGACCGATGGTGTGTGTTGTTTTTTGTCTCCTATATTTTGAGGATTCCAAGAACTAACATATTTTTCAAAGAACATTTTTGTTGTGTCTACATTTTAATTGTTGCTCCATTCAATTTTGTCCATCTTTGATGCACCTTCAAGACAAAGGAATCCATGTACATGTGCAGACCCTCGATGTTGCCACTCATATCTCTACCAAAATTCTTCTGCATAGTAAAGCTTCTCTAAGACTTCTTCGTGAAATATTGTGAATCGTTGATGCAAGTATAAGGATGTGGTATGTGGGTTTGTAACAATGTTATCTATGCGATATTTATTTTTTCTTGATGTTGGCATTGTCCCCTTTGAAAATAATTGGTGTAAATCAAGCCATTTGGTATATACAACACTTAATGTGAAGAATAGTGTGGGGGAGCCTATTTGGTTTATCATATTTGACAATTCACCATGACACTTATTCCAATATGCTCGTGTGCCTCCAAGGGATGATCCATAATGCATCAATTGTTCATCTATTTTAGTGTTAGGAAATTGTTGTATATAGAGACGAATATTATCTATGGTGGTTGGTATGCAATCCTCGACATTTTTCTTGACAAAAATAGAGGAAATACCTTGGCTTCGATGGCGCATCAGTAGGTTTAAGAGAAAATATCTAAACCTTGGATGCCTTCCAAATCTATTATCATGAAACCTCATTAGGTGCAACACATATTCGTGGATTTCAACTTGTCTATGGAGAAGTTGTAAATGTAGTGCAATACCATTGGGAAACAATGTAGGAAAATCCATGTCTAAAAGGCCCTCAGTATTGTATTCATTAACTGGTGAGGTCTTAAGTGTTGGCCAAGCAATAATGTTGTCATTTTTATCTATAACTTGCAATGTTTCTTTTATGATTTCTAGTTCATGGCATTTATTTGGTAACCTATCCATAAATGATGAGGAGAAAGTGAATTCATTCTCTATTGGGTTTGCATAAAATATTGATGCATTGTTTGGTGCAACCATATTGTTGTTGTCAGAAATTATGTTATGAAGCATATTGGAAATGTTTGTATTTGTATCGGGGAGCTCTGCAAGAAATGCAAAATTGACCTCAACGTCTCTATAGTATAGGTCATATGTGATTTTATATTTTAGTGTAGCACACACACAATGCCTAATTACATAGCAGTCATAATGGTCACCTTTTGTATTGGTTCTTCGAACCACCAACACATCCAAGTTTGTAATTTTATGCGAAAGGTATTTTGCTATGGTATTGATATCTTGCGGAAAATAAATTATGTTCCCACTATATTTGTATTGGCCTCCACTATTGGGGTTACCATACGAGAACCTTTCAGATTTAAAGTCTAAAACCAATAGTGCCTTAGTGACTTTCATTTCTAAATCAATCCAGAAGCACTAACAACTATGCCATAAAGCAGAAACAGGCATAGTAGTTCTCCCCCATTGATCCTTCTGAGAAAAGAACATGCAAACTTAAACTAGATTCAACACCATGAATAGACAAAAAAATGAACACACAGATTTACATGGGGAAAAACCTTTCGGTTAAAAAATCCCACACTCCAAAATATAGTCATTGTATTATTCAGCAACTAAACAGTTACAATACAATATCAGGCTCATAGCCAATATAGGAGTTACATCTTGTTCATCTGGATAAATACAGGCAACAACATAGATCTGCAACCTTGCATTGTTACAATGTCTTCACAAGACATAAAGTGAAGGTTCCCTTTAGCTCTTTAGCCCATTTGCACAACCTAGTGGCCACCTCAGGTTCACATCTGCCTAGGTTTTGAGTGTCTCAATGTTCACAATTACAATGCTTTATGTATACCACTCAAACACACACTCTTTGATATCTAACCAAGCTCACTGATCATGTATCTTTCGATCCGTTGATCATTAGATCTTTCGATCTGATCTCTATCCGCTTTCTCTGCTTTCAGCTTTGGCTTACTGTCGATCAACATCTAGCCTTGCCTTCTGGCTCAGCATCAATCAACATTCCATCATCCTTAGACCAACCTCTCAGCTTCCAGTCAAAATCGCATACCCACCAAATGGCCATCAAGGTCTCATAATACCCCACTGACAAGCTTCACCAACTTGAGTTGCGTGCACCACCCTGCAATCAATTTGCACTCAGATTAAACCCTTGAGATGCACACACAAGATTTCAATCACTAGTCATTTATTTGCAACAACAATGCAAAATCAACCAATGAGATTTCACCACATGTCGCACTACCATTCATCTATCACTTGCAGATCAGTCACCCTGAGCTCCATCGCTAACCATTCTAGGGTGGAAATCAACCGCTATAATTAAAACACTGACAAGGAAGTTATGGGGAACCCAAGAGGGAATCTCCAAGATTCCCTTGAGCCCACCCGGAACCGACTTTTGAAGCTGCCACATTTCCATTGCTTCCGCTCTCCGCTTAGAGCACACTCGGGTCCCACCCAACCACGTGTAAGCCATTGGAGCTCCTTCAGGGAATCTCAAGAGGCATCCGCTATATTCCCCAAGGAACTCCTGAGATGCTGACAAGTGTCCATGACCTGCCAGCACAACATAAATGCTTGGGACCCACCATCCTTCCACTGCGCATAGTGCTTAACTCACCGCCACGTGTCAAACACACAAGCAATTTCGCTCAGCCAAAAATTACTTAGCAGTACTTGCATCAAGATGGTGTAGAATTCTACAGACATCGTTGGATCAAAGCCTACACAACCGTCGATCAGGTTCTTCACCGCTTGGTCCAACTTCAATCGCTTGGGGCATATCGGCATATCGGTGGGACATGAAATGTCACCCACTGATATGAGATTGCCTCACCGCAGTGGCCCATTGGTGGAACAACACAAAGACTCCCGTCGATAGTGATTGCCAGCCAATAAGAAATGCCACCAAGCCAGACCCGTTGGGTCATCGCCGAAACACCATCAGGAGTCTTGTCGACCGGACAGAGTCTCGGTGACAAGGAAAAGGTTGAACACATGAAGTTCCTCAGACCAAAGAGGTACAAGCCAGCAAGATTGAGGGACATATTTCCAACAATATCCCACTTGACGAAGACTTTTTGGCTTCCTCCAGAAGTCGAACACAAAGAATCTCTCATCATGCTTCCGCGCTCCAAACAAGACACCTACAACATCTGAGATGCCCACCAACACAGGCAACAGTTCCGACCATCCTTCATAGGAAAAAGGAACAAGCCAAGGCAAAATTGCATCAGTCTTTAGAACACAAGCATCATAACCTTTAGACAACAAAGGGATCAGACTACCACCAATCCACTGTGCTCACCAGCCATACAAAAGCAAAAATGAAACAAATTCAAAGTTCCCCGATCATGAACACAAATGTGAAGTTATTCTCCAGAAATAGATAAACCACCAACTGGAACAAAAACCAGAGAATTGACTACCCCCATCCAACTAATCAAAACCCACGCGACCAAAAATAGCACACATAGCTCGTGATAATCCATCCAATCACTCATACCTCCAAGGTATGCACATCAGTAAAATCATTCCATCACATATCCGCCCATCAACTACATAATACAAGCACCATGTACCAACCAGTCAAGAAGACCAAACACATCCAAGAGCTCCCACTGCATGGGAAATATCCAAATGAATGCAAAGATCTAGAATGAGCACATTCAACACGTCTCTTCATTAGCATCCCAACAAACAAGGCACCATCACAAGTGATCTAGGCATACCAAGTCCACCAATCATGACATGTAGAAGAGCATAACCATGTAGTACCAAGGAACATCCACAATGATATGCAAACTTGCAAACCAAACATTCCCTTCTACACACACTTCTAAATGCTAGTTGTTTCCAGTATGAACTCCTTCACATCCCAAAGGGAAGCCTCTCAAAGAAGATCAAACTAGCCCATATTCTTATCTCCTACCAATTCTCAAAAGCACCAGGAGATAAACAATGATATCCACCTTTCACTATGGATCCTCTAGAAACTTAAACAGAAAATAAAGATCCATATCATGAAAGCAAGCATTAAAAATGCATCTAAAAGATATAATGGGAAAATACCTCTCAGAAGAACTTCACTGTCAAGAAGACCAAAGGGAAAAACATGCTCCTCCAAGATATAACATATTCCATGACTTATCCAAGAAAAATATCCTTATTAGTCTTTGTTGAACTCGTGTTCAACCAAGGTGCAGGCTACTCAGACTTCCAACTTTAAACAATACTAATAGCCTCACATGTTTCTCCATGTATCCATGAGCACCAACAACCAATCATCTCATGCTAAATTCCAATCTGCATTACTGCAGCAAACATGAATTTCTCAAGCACATGACCAATGCACTCAAAACATAGAGAAACACCAGACCACTATCAAAGCTCCAAACCTATGAATCAAGAAATTATCATGACATCATGATCTTACCATCCCCCTTAGGAAATTCCATGCTCTAGGAAAACATACCAAGGTCTCAAGAGCAATTCATCATGCCAAAACTCTAATGTGGAAACAAGAGTATACCATGACATAACTTTAACCAAAGACTCGCAAGAGTCCTCCATGGCTCCAAGATGGTGCACATCCTCAAATAGTGCCCATGCAAATGTGAAAGATCTCTTCTGCAGCAACAGGGTCTAAGAGCTCTACCAAAAACATCTGCAACACCAAAGAAGATCATTCACCACCAAGTGATGAATACACAGTCACTGCTAAATCTCCCACTAAATGTGGCACCAAGCTTTCCAAGCACCATGACCAACCATCTACTAATCTAAAAACCTCCAGGTACAAATGACAACATGTCCATCTGACAACAATGTCGAGCGGTACCAAGGTCTTTGAACCACGCAAACTACATTATCATTGTCAAAAGATTACACTAACCAATGTATCAAGATTTCCATGACATCATGATACACATGCTTCAGGTCCCCATAACCAACTATCCAGGTACCCAAACACCATTCCTCCTCGCATCTCAAAAATCAGCTACACCAATGCACAAGTGGCCATAGACAAGGCCAGCTAACAGATTTGCACCACCATTGAAGCAACCTCGTGGATATTGACAGTCCACTTCTGAGTCGACTCACAACAAACATGTAGGTAAAGACAACCCACAACATTGCACAACTCATAGATGCAACCAGTGAAGAACCTTGCAAATCTATCATCGCACTATAAACTGCACAACTAATATCTCAAAGAGAAAACCCATGTAGACAACATGAATCAAACACCAGATCAAGCGCAGATCTGATTCACCAATTACGTCCACAACCCAAGCACCATAGACTAGGAAACTAGCAAGAAAACACCACAAGAATGCTAAATTAAAAATAGATACCAACACTCCCATGCAGAGAAGACATCGCACCTCCTTAATCATGTCAAAATGCAACTATCTTATCCCGTCACACCCCAAAAGCTAGGGTCTAGAAAATAGTTTAACAACAACTCCACAAACCACAATTTTTACTTAACCGTACAAAATCTGCAAAACCACTATGTTTCTAAAACACACATGCACATCCATATCCACTGCACATATGGATGACTCGGGAGTCTACACACAACCATCATGGTTAACCAAAATAGTGAATGCACATGGAAATGCATCATAGACTTTTTAGGAAAATCTACAGAAAACCCTTCAGAACCAGAGACATGAATCTAAAACATTTGAGTACAAGGCACAAGTAAACAAGAACTCTAGGCCTACTCCAAACCAATTCCAAAAATGACAACCATGCACACGCATGCAAGAGAGCCAAGCTATTCAAAATTTGTAGACCACCCAGATCAACTTCATAGAATTCATGCAATTAGAGCAATAGAGAAAACGCCAACACCCCATACAAACATAATACTCCATGGAAGAAAAATAGCCCAATCAACTCCATACCGTTAGGGAGCCTCTCACACAGACATCCAGTATGAACCAGGCTCTGCTGGGTGAAACCATAATAGTGGTGTACAATTTTTATGAGGAAGGAAATTTGATAAAATTCATGGTGGGTTCGCTCGAACCCTGTGATGCCACGTTCCCTTATGGGGAAATCAAAAAAAAGGGGGGTTCAAGCAAACCCCCCTTCGAATGAACCCCCCTTTACCCTTTCGAGCGAAGGGGGGTTCGTTCGAAGGGGGGTTCGCTCGAACCCACCTTTTTTGCCCTTCTCCCCCTCTTCCACCAAATTTTAGCAGAATTCTGCCCTTCAAAGCTCAGGTTGAGGATGAAAATGGAGGAGACTTCACAAACCCAACTAGAAGATGGTAGTCCTCAGAATGAGCTATACAACGAATTAAATTTTAATATGTTTTGGTTTTATTATGTATGTGTTTTTTTAGTTTTATTAAACATAGGTTTTTCACTGAAATTCAAGCTCTTTGTTTTGCACATATGGAAAAATAGCAGATTATCAAAATAAAATTTTTAAAAATATTTTGAGGCTGGATATTGATGTCCTTGATCCATTAAAAAAAAAAATATTGAATTTCGATACATACAGAAAAAGTTATGTTGTATACAGTCCACCTATGTCTGAATTACAATTAGTTTGACTTCAAAACTTGATTAAGGAAAAAATATTCAATAAAAGAATATGAGACCAAATGCAAGTGCTAGATATCATAGTTACAAATCTAAATTTTAAAAAATTATAATTTTATCCTTTATACAAAAAAATTTATGTTGTATACGGTGAGCGTCACTTTTTAAAAATGTTGTTTTATGAAAAAAACCATTTTTCGTGGGAGATGGAAAAAAAGTGCAATCTGATTCTAAAAATTTTGAAAAAAATATTATTAGAATCGATAGACAAAATGTGATGAGACTCTAGTTTTCATCATCTTCAAATTCCTCACGGTTTAGCAGGTATAGGTGCCTAAATATGAAGATTTAGTTAAAAATAATAACTGCAGTATCCAGTTTGGCCAAAAATTGTAAACCACTATTGTGGGATCACCCTGCTACAACACAACCATAAGCATAAACTCACACCCCTTGCATTAGAATCATTTGTTGCCAAATAGGATCCTCATACCACATCGCCACAATATGATTAACTCCAAAACCTCCTATGTCTTTCATGTTGCGTGTTGAATCAAAAGAGAAGGAACTCTTACTCATCGGAAAGATCAAGCATCAGCCGATTCCTCCAAATTTCCTCAAGCTTGTCAGGCTCAGAAATCCTCACAAGAGAAATGCCCAAAAACAACATCCAGAAGAAGTCTCTGATACCACTTGTTGGTATCATGAACAAACCTTGACCTCCCTTAACCAACTCTGATACCACTTTTTGAAGTTACTGTACGAGAACGTTTCAGATGTAAAGTCTAAAACCAGTAGTGCCTCAGTGACTTTTATTTCTAAATCACTCTAGAAGCACTAACAACTATGCCATAAAGCAGAAACAAGCACAATAGTTCTCCCCCATTGATCCTTCTAAGAAAATCACATGCAAACTTAAACCAAATTCAACACCATGAATAGAAAAATAAATGAACATACAAATTTACGGGGGAAAACCCTTTCGGGTAAAAAACCCCACACTCCAAAAGACAGAGGCATTATATTATTCAGTAACTAAACGGTTATAGTACAATATCAACAGGGATAACTTTAGTGGTGAATCTTCACCAATTGGCGAATTCTAGGAATCTGGCAATTTAAATTTGGCGAATCTACCGTATCTGCAGGGTGTTCAAATCACCAGCAATTCACGGACTATCGGTCCAATGCATGTCCATTCGCTAATAGTTTTTTTTTATGAGGCATGTTTAGGCAATAAATTCGCCATAACAAAATACGTGTTTCCAATGCACCGATCAATATTTTCGCCTGGAATCCTGAGGAGAATGTCAAAGTCACCTACATATTCGCCAATACTATTAAAACAACATTATATGAAGACCCATTTTGCCAATTAAAATTTACAAATAGTTTCTTGTGAAGACCCATTTCGCCAATTAAAATTTATAAATAGTTGCTTATGAGGACCTATTTCACCTTGAAAATTTTGAGGTATCGTTGTATAAGCATGCGGGATTCGCCAAATTTTTAACATACCATTTCAAAATCTCGCGGAACTCGCCAAATATGGATTGATATAAATACAATTGAAACTGTTATTTGTTCTTACACATTTTGTTCGATTTTACACATTTTGTTTGGTTCTAAGGTTCTACTTCTCAATTCAGAAGTCAGCGAAAGCCGAAAACGTAGACTCAAAGGTGAGTGATCATTTCTTCATACCGTTATTAGTTATTATACTATTAGTTATAATAATAAGATTTCTTTATATGTTTTCCATTCTTGCTTCAGTCTTAAACATAATTTTAAGTAGGGAATGGGATCTATATTCTCTGTCAGTCTGTCCTTCTTAAACAAGAAGACATTTTTTTCCAGCTTTTATTCGAAGTGAGATCAATATGTCGAGCAACAAGGGTAAGACTCCTGAGAAGGCAGGTAATGAAGAGACTGGGAGGCCATCAAAATGCCCAAAATGGGGAGGTACCATACAGTCTTACTTTGGAATTGGCAAAGCTTCTAATCCATCAGATCAAGGTGGAGCTACACCATGAACTCTTCCACCAAATATTATTGAAGTTGGAGATACATCATCAACTCTTCCGCCACATGAAGGTCAAGGTGAGATTGTCATTGTGTTAAATCAAAATGTATCAAATGAGGATAGCAATACCGCAGAAGATGTTCCAAGGGATACCCTGGATAGCCAAAATGAGATAATCGACTTGGATGAGGATGATGTTGGTAGCAAGAAAAGAAAAGGCAAAACAAAATTGGGGCATGAGTGGGAAATGACAAGGAATTTTCAAATTGGTTGGTTGTCGAAGTACCCATTCCTTGAACCAGTGGGGGTATCAAACGAAAATGATATTGAAAGGGAAATAGAGGTCAGATGTAAGATTTGCAGTTGGAAAAGTGGAAGAGACAAGATGATGCAGCTAACACTTGACACTATAGAAAAGCATATCGGTAAAGTTTATGAAAAACAAATTGTAGATGGAAAGGAACAATCAGTCATATCATGGAAATCAAAGGAAGAATGTCTTCATGTTAAGTATGCCGCAGATTATGGAGAGCATAACCATAGAATGTCAAAGATTAAAAAATGTGAAGGTACACTTGAGGCTCATTTTGGAAAAGCCATGGCAGCAGCAAATCTGTCAAAAACTATTCAGATGAGTGTTGTTTTTCATATTTTGTCCAAGGGGCGTCCTATGACAGACTACCCAGAATATTTTGATTTATTATCTTATTTGAGTGTTCCCCACTTTCCCTTCTCATATTGGTCAGTAAATGCTGGATGGGAATGGGCGAACTGTCTTGCTGTAGTGGAAAAGCAAGAAAAGCAAGATTTAATGGAGAAATTAAAAGAGTCAAATTTCATTGCATTATCTTTAGATGAAGTTACTGTGGTAGACAATACTTCTTGGGTTTTTTATGCATTCGTATACTATAGAACAACATGTTCACCAAGCTCATCTTCTTTGTGTTCGTAAAATGAAGGATAGTTCAACATCGCAAAATCTATTTTAACTAGTCAAGAAATCTTTGAATGAAATTGCAGGTATGGATGAGTTGACAATTGCCAAAAAGTTGGTGTGTGTAGGAGCTGATGGAGCTGTAGTGATGCAAGGTCAAAGGAGCGGTCTTTGCACAAAGTTACAAACTACTTGTGCACCATACATGCTTGGCATTCACTGCATGGCCCACAGAATGAATTTAGCATTCAAAATTGTAAGCAAGTTTCCTACAGTATCAAAAGTTGAAAATCTAGTTCGCGAGATCTACGCATACTTCTGCCGAAGTCCCAAACGTTTCCTTGAATTTAGACATTTTGCTGAGGGAATAACACCTAGAAACAAGCTTCTCAAGGATGTCGATACTAGATGGATCTCCCTGCATGGACCAGCGCAACGAGTTCTTTCAAAATATCAATCCTTGATTGGAGTGATGTATGAGCATCGCAGCACAATAGACAAAGCTCCTGACCTCTTACATAGGTTAAGCGATATAGAGACACTCTTGACTTTAGCTAGTCTTCTCCCCATGTTGGATGAGATGAACAATATTTTGAAGAAAGCCCAAGACAGAACTATGTATATTTATGAATATGCCAATCTACATAAACTTACATGCTTGGCCCTCGATCATCTATATCTAGATCTAACACAAGAAGGCGCAAATTATTTGATGTGGCAGAAAATTACTGATTTGAATAATCCTAATAATTATTTACAGTTTAATGCAAGCGGGCACTTATGTATTTGTGTACGTGGATATGAGATACCAATGTACCATTGTAAGACAGGCACTGGCAGGTGCTCTAGAAAAGAAGTACCTGTTAACGAGGAAGATTTTAATGGCATTGTTAAATCTGTTAGTGATAATTTGAAGGAAATTGCAAAATCTCTTTCCTCAGAAATTCATGAAAGATTCCCTCGACATGAAATACTTGGAGCCATGGGTATTGTGTATCCTCAATTTTGGGTAAACCGAGATAACCCAAAATATTTTCATGATCAAGTAAAAATCTTGATCGAACAGTTTTTAGAAAAGGCAACATACAATGAATAAATAATAGAAGGAATTTTAAATGAAAAAAAGCTTAGAAAGCAATCTCGGATTTTTGCAACAGCTATGAGGGAGCAGTATAAATCCATGGGCAAGGAGAAGGCCTTTGAACTGGGATCAATAAAAAAGGTTTAGACAAGCTTAGGTCAGAGTGAAATATTGCGTGGTTCAATGTCAGATATTTCAAACTTGCTGATTTATGTCAAACAATGATATTGGGGTTGGTGGAGGATGAAAGAGTTTTCAGTACATTGGGGTTTTTGAAATCAAAGTTAAGAAACAAACTGGACAAGAATTTGGAAAATTGCTTGAGGATGAAAGGAACTGCGTATAATGTCAAAAAAATTCCTTTTGAAAGGGCACTCGCAATCTGGAGGTCCACATGTGAAAGAAGAGGGACCGGGTTGTGCAACACAGGCTCTCCAATTCCAACAACCGCCGGTACTGGTGGTAGTGGTAGTGGGACGAGGCCTGGGACAAATGACAATGATATTGAAATTGACACAAATCAAACAATGAATGTTGAATTTGAGACACAGACCGAAGAAACTGCAGAGCAGTCTCAAAATCAAGATGACTTTTTTACTTTATCTGAAGATGAGGATCGGTTTGGGGACCCTGACTCCGTTTGGGAAATGGGAGATAATTAGCAGGTTTTAGGTATTTTTTCTGCACTTCATGAATCAATTTCCATTGTTCAAAAGTCCAAAGTGTAGTTGATGTCTGATGATATTTTATATTGTATTCAATGAACATTGAAATTGTGAATCATTGCACTTCATGTTCATGATATCTTATTTTATATTGCACTCAAGCACTGCATGTCAGCTTGAATCATATTCCAAACTATAGTTGATGATTTTGTATATTGTATTCAAATAAATTGTGTATCATTGCACTTCAAGTTCAAAATATTTTATTTCATATTGTAGTCCAAGTCTCCATGATATTTTATATTATATTGCACTTCATGAATCATAATACATATGCCAAAGTCAAACTGTAGTAACGTAGTTGATGATATTTTATAAATTATATAAGATTCAATACCATCGGGCATCGGCCTAACAATGCCTCATCGGCAGAACCCCCATCACAATCCCGCCGATGGCCCGATAAAAATAGCTCACAACCTAGTATCGGTGTAACAATACTCTATCGGCCTGACTCCTAAGGTGCTCTCCCGATATACCGATAGAGTCAAGTTGTCAACAAAAGTAACCATGAATTATAATTTATGACCACGGGCATGAATTATAATTTATGACCATGGGCATGAATTATCTTATTTTATCAATAATCACAAAAATATACCACACTTTGATTTTATGAACAATGCAAATTGTAGTAATTTGTGTGACAAGATCCATATTATAGCCTACATTCACATTGCATCCATAAATACTAGTATACATATATTAATTAATAATATATATAAAGAATGCTGAAAGTTATCAATACTTAACATTGTTTATTATAATATTAATTAATAAAATATATTAAAAACTAATAATATATATAAAAAGCTATTTCTACTATTTTTATATATATTAATTAATAATATATATAAAAAACTATTTAAGCATACATATCTTAGTTTGTAATTTTAATCCAAAGGTATTTAAATTAACAACTATTTATTAGGAAGCTTTTAATTTTAAAAAATTCGAAAAATAGAAAAAAAAAACATTTTATGTGCTTGTTATTTTTAAGGAGCACATACTTCCACTTGCCTGTCATTTTCAATGAAGCTTCAAAAATTTTACGAATATTCCTTTGTTGCTTCCACTATATAATGCTTTTAGCGTAATTAAACAAAATTTGAAATTCCGTAGTGATGTAGTCCTTCCCCCATTCCTAACAAAATTCAATACCATTGGCCTAACAATGCTTCATCGGTGGAACCCCATCACAATCTTGTCGATGGCCCGATAAAAATAGCTCACAACCTAGTATTGGTGTAACAATACTCTATCGGGCTGACTCCTAAGTTTCTCTCCCGATATACCAATAGAGTCAAGTTGTCAACAAAAGTAACCGTGAATTATAACCATGGCCCATGGCCATGGGCATGAATTATCGAATGCATAAAGTATATCAGGGGAACAATGGTGCATCAGGGAAACATTATCTGGTGTCCCACCAATAGAACGAAGGATAGGTGTCCATCGGTGGAGAGGGTGGCTATCGGTGAAAGACTAACGTGACATCCTGTGGCATCATGTTGCGGTGCATTTATGAACCAGAATTGAAGTGAATTATATCACAAGTTGATCGCATAGTTGTTACAAAATCCTGGAAGATTTCGCTTAGGGCAAAAGCAAAAAGGCAAAAACTTGGAGTTCTGACGCAGAAAAGACCAGTGGACTGTGGAGGCGACTCGGCGAGACTCATGTAAGTACTCCACTTTCAGACCTAGCTGAGAAGCTATTTTACTCAAAAGCTTAAGATTTAAATAATGGAAGAGAGTACAGACAAACCTAAAGCTAAAAAATAGAAAACCAAAAAGCCTAAGAGACTCCTAAATGAAGAATTGATAGATCAATGTCCTGGGTCGGGGCCGAGACCCAAGAGGAGTGCTCAAATGAATCCTTCCATGGATCGATTATGGGACAAACATAAGGGCTTAGGGGATATTTGGACACCGCAACGAGGGTACGACCTCTTCATGTACCATTAGAGAAAACAATTTAGGTTCCAAACAGTCTGCAATCCATGGAGGTTGAACCTGGGAAGACTTGTGGTGCCCAACGTGTTTGTGAACGCAGAGCTAATTAAAGCTCTTGCTATCAGATATGACCCCAAGAAAAGAACTATTCAGTCACATGGTGGGGGTGACATGCTTGTTATTTCCAGGGATCTCATTTCTAATGTCTTTCAGTTAGAGTGTTCACTGAATTTATCATTCATGCTCAAAGATCTCTTGACAAAGTATCGCCACATGGATACCAGCTATAAGAGATGGAAATTACCTTTACATAGGCCCAAGGATGATGGAGGCCAACTCGAGAGGTTCTCTAGCAGTGAAAACCCTCCTTTCCATGAAGATTTGTTCAAAGAGTATTTTCGATACACCTATTATTCAGCTAGTCAGGTTTTGGGAGTAGAGGTTCTGCCTCTCATGTCAATTGCCCCAATGGTCTTAGCTGCAGACATACAGAGCAAGGATGCCAGGCCATTTAATTATGCTAGCTACTTGGCCAACACCCTACATCGAGGGCTCAAAAAGATTAAAAATAATAGTGATAATATTAATTTTGAACACTATTCTTTGCTTATGCATTTGCTATTGTACGAGGGACAAGTCAGAGGGGTCTGGAGTGAAGAATTAAGGATAAAAGATACAAATGAAAATGGAGATTTTAAACCTATACAAATGTGGACTTCATTGTGGGACAACCGATTTGGTAGGTCTCATTACCTTTATTTTGAAGAATTTTTTGTAAAACCATTGATGAAGTTGTTGGGGTATCTGTGCAACTATAACCTATCCCCAGAAGTACAAAGATTTCTAAGACCAAAGGAAAATGACCAACGAAATAAAGTGAATCATGACTGGGGAGACTGGTATACTTTCCCTGATTGTACAGTGATAAGGGATTATGGGTTCGAAGGGGCTCCACACTTGATGCCACGAGTAGTTCCTGACCGAATTGATTTTTTAGAAATTGTGAGCAATTGGAAAAATCTGATTCCAAACACCTCAAAGGACATAGCAAACAATCCATTATGCCCAGCACCTTATGTTTTGGAGACTTTACAGTGGTTTCCAATGAAGGATATGGAGAAATTTATGGTAAATTAGCATAGTACAACCTACCTCTAGGTGATATAAGGAAACAATTTGATGCAGAAGGGTTTATTCACAAGATGAGATTATCGCAGGGGCTATCAGGTTATGAACATTTGTTCTCAATCGAAGATGTCATAAGAAACCATGATGAGGCTTCCACCAAGGAAAGAATGGCCACCTATAACAAGATTATGCTTGCAGAGGAATGGAAGACGAAAAATGTCCCATCTTATTCAAAGGCATTTGGTGAGATACAGGATCCTTTAACAAGAATTGAGAAACTCATCGCTCATGTCAATGAACTGGTAAAGGATGTTCCCCTAGTTGTTTTTGATTCACCTCATGCAACCTATTCAGGAGTACAAGCTGAAGACACAGAGCCCTTGGATTACATACCTTCAAAGCCTACTCCTAAGGTATGTTTTTTTGTAGATACTGATATAAGTGAAGAAGAGCAGAGTGATGAAGAGGGTGAGCAGGTCAAGCAAATCAATGCTCATGTGATTGCACAGTACGATCCCCCTCAAAGAGCAGAATATTGTAAGATTTGATGCATCAAATGAACTATCTGATGATGTGAGGGTCATGGCTGGACAATAGTTTATTTTTTATTGTGATTTTGTTAAATCTTCTGAATTTAAATAATTTGTTTATGAATATAAAGGTAGAAAAATGAGACAACAGATACAAGATATCACTCCTCAACATGAGGCAACCGCTCTGGAGGAATTGAAAAGGGAGGTAGAAAAGGAAATGGAGTCGATCACTCCTGAAAGAGGTAGGGAATTGCTTCAAGAAGCTGGAGTGTTGCTCCTGCCAGGGTGGGATATTAGCTCTTCAATTGTATTTGATAGCTTCAGAAAAAGAGAGGATACGACAATGAACTTAACAGAAGAAGCAAGTGACAAAATGTATTCAGGATCTGGGTACAACCCAGACGAAGCCACCTTGCTTATTTGGTCACTGTAAAAGACCTGCTATAATTAGTAATCCAAACCAAGTGTTTGGTCATCTCTTGGTTCAATGAGTAGTGGATACCAACCCTATGGAGACAGCAGAACTGAACATAAATGTGGAAAAATTTACCAAAGCACAGATCGATAAACTGATTAAGGAAAATGAAAAATTGAAGAAGGAGCTAGCAAATCAGCAAGAAAAAACATCTTCCTCCTCCACATCAGAGTTGTAATCCCCATGGCTTGAAAAAGATAAGAGAGTGCTTGATGCATTGGCTAATGCAGCCTACTGGAAGAATTGCCATCTGAAATCCTAGGGGAAATGCAAAGAATTGGAGAAAGAAGTGAAAACCATCAAATATAACACTGTATCTAAAATGATAAAAGAAAGGTTCAATAAAATGATGAAATTTTCTATTGAATATTGGGAAGTATTCAATCAGACATGCATTGCATTGGTGGAGAATGAACGATTGCAGTCTAGAATGATGGAGAAAAAAAAAGGAGCTCGTAGATAAGAATGCCATGAAAGGACAAATATTGCTGACATATAACAAGTTGGTAGAATCGCATAACGGATATCATAACAAGCTTAGGGAAGATTTCGTCTGCTTTGATTCAGTCCCATTCCTGACACTTCATTTTGGAATTAGAAACCCGTGAGAATATGATGATTGGAAGGAAGAGCTTGATGGGCTTCTGATTGTTGCATTGCAAGAAATAAATGACGAGGATATGGTTTTACAAAACAGTCATAAGCAACTCAAAAAAATAATGTCTCTGGAATATGATATGAAAGAGGCAATCTCTAATGTGGACACCTATGCTGAATAGGAGTACATCCATCACATCTCTGTAGTCAATATGTTTATTAGCCAAACTGTAGATTTGTCAGAATCAGATCCAACGGGACAACCATCAAATTCAGAGGAAGAACGCTAGCTGATAGCATGATGATCGCCCTATCATGGAGTAGAAGCCTTGAACAGATCTTAGGTGGTCAGTGGTCATGGGCTTCTGCTTGGAGATTAACGGATCAGTGCATTCACCTGCAGAATTGTTTTATTTATAATTTGAGTTATGTTTAGTTGTCAAAACGTCATGACTTTTTGCAAGGGGTTTGTAGCTTGTTGCCTCTCATATATAAGAGAGATCAAGACCCCAATAGGAGATCAATGGATCATCACATCATTTTTAATTAGATTTTAGAGTAGAAAATAGTAAGAAGATGGATAATAGATTGCACCAATTCGCCCATCCATCTCATTATTCATATCATAAACTATTTTTATAATGTATATCATTTGAACTTTGAAGATCAATACAATAGAGAAGGTTACACATATTTATTGATTTGCTTTTGAGTGTTCAACTATTGTGGATTCATATGCTTATAAGTTATTAACTTATTTGGCTATCTCCAAAGTGGTTGTTTATGTTATTCAATTTTTCAGTACATTGAATTTGAATTCTTCAGGAATAGGGGTTGTGACCATGGGGTTTTAGATTTATTTATGGACATGATCATTGATCAAGTAGTAATGTGGACCACAAAATGGATCTTTTCACACAAATCCCTGCAATTTGTGCTAATCATAAAATCAAATGTAGTGTATTTTTGCAGTATGTGGGATGTGGGTGAGGTGTAAGTTGGCGGATACTGATCAAGGATTTTAGTCAAAACATAACAGAAGCTAACAGTTCAACATGCATAACTTATAAGCTTTAGCTCTACCAAGAAGTAAATATAATGAGCTAACAGTTCATCACTAGTTCAAATGATAAAATAAATAATACAAAATCCTAATAATTGAACATCATCACATTACTGAAGTCTGAATTTGAGCTTTTTAATTGAATTTCACATGAAGGAGTACATATTGGCATTAGCAATGCAAAATCTTGCCAATGCCCAAAGACAAGTTTGCACAGAGCTGAGTTGGAACTTCGAAACTCATATTATCAAAGATTGAAAATAATAGATCAAGTCACTGTATCAACTTTTCTAGCAACTTCCACTCTTTAGGTGGTGGAATTTCCATTTTCTCTAACTGATGTTGTTTGACTTGAAGTTTTGTCAACATTTCTTGATTGTAATTGGAAATGG
This sequence comes from Sequoiadendron giganteum, assembly GCA_007115665.2. Classification (NCBI taxonomy): domain Eukaryota; kingdom Viridiplantae; phylum Streptophyta; class Pinopsida; order Cupressales; family Cupressaceae; genus Sequoiadendron; species Sequoiadendron giganteum. The sequence continues at coordinate 639,179,891 of CM021107.1, forward strand.
AGCTTGTCTTGAATTCTTCAGTCAATTTTGCATTCAAGGTTATCAGTGTTCTAATGGAATCCAAATAGTTCACATCTTGGTTCTGAGGAAATTGGTCCAAATCAATCTTCCTTGCACCTTCCATCTTCTTTCTGAAATCATCCTTTTCAATGAATCACTCATTTGTGTCAAAAGGCTCTTGAAAACCAAGCTCTGTGAAGTTCCTTACCTTTTCATCCACCACCTTCATCTTGTCTACAACCAAATGCAAATATTCCTTTGTTCCAAACATTCTCGAACACTTTTCAATGATAGATGACAAATTCATTGAGGTTTCAATCCGATTAGTAATCCCTTTTGATTTCAGATCATTGTCACTGGCTTTGTAGACTATTTGTAGAACTTCATTTGCAAATTTCTCTAATTCTAGCACCTTTTTGTTGTCCACTAAATATTTGTCGAGCTTCTTATAATGTTGTCTGGTAGCATCAATCAATTGAAACATGTCACACAAATGATCAAACCTTTGCATTATTTCATCCTAGATCTTTTGTTTCATATGCCTCATTGTATCTCTACAAAATGCAAATAACCTATTTTGAGAAGACTTAATTTCTTCTTTTGCTTCCGTCAGCTCTATCTCCAATCTTTCATTTGTTTTTCTCTATTTCTCCAATTTTTGTTCCCACTGTGCATTTCCATTCGCATTGTTTAGTCTTAACTTTTCTGAAGTGGATTTTTCCTCATCATATTTCTTGTTGCTCTCATCTAGCCTTCGCTTCAGGTCATTCACTTCTCTCTCATTTGATTTATCATTGCTTGTTGATGTATAGGCAGATTTTATTATTCTTTTTTCTAATTCATTGCTCTTGTTATCTGCTGCTTTCCTCTTTGCTTTCTCACTTGCTAGGTTTTCCTGTAACTTTTCTATTTGGTTTTGCAACCTTTTCTTCTCTCTATCTTGCTTTAGCAATGATGTGTACACCAATTCATTGTTCTTCTTTGATACATTAATTTTGTCAGTATTTTTTAGGCTAGAAAAATCCAATTGAAAATTGGTAACCTGGTATTCAGATCGATCCATCTGATTTGTTGGTTTGTTTTGAACTGTGGGAACAACAATTGTGTACTCCATGATTTCTTTATTTGTGTCAAATGTGGGTAATACCATGGTTGTTGCAGTCTCTGAAGTTACAGCAGATGCACTCTCCATCAGTTGCTTCTTTTCTTTTTTATTCAAGTCTGATTTCTTTTTAAACTCTTCAATGAAATCATAACCTGGGGATGCAGGAACAATGGAATGCTTGAATGGCGAAGGAATAGGAGTACTTGCAGTTGCTAATGATGTCACACCCACACTAACTTGATTTGTGGGAGTTTCTGGAACTAACTCCTTTGTGGTACTGGTGGATCCACTGATAGTGTGACTTTGACCTCTCAAAATCCTTTGCCTCTTTTGATTGCCTTGATCACCTGGTGTTTCTGTGGTATCTTTTTTTGTTTTCCTCTTAGTATTGTGTGTAATTTGTCATTATTGCACATGTTGACCACTACTAGTTCTACTACCCATACCATTGCCACCAATGGCACTCCCAGTTGCACTAAGTTGTCCACCAAGGGCATGTCCTAGTTGTGATTGTATATGACCATGAGGATGAGGATTAAAAGCTCTAACAAATTGAGCTTCACTTGTATGCCCTTGGTCTAGCTTTTCACCTCCAAGCCCAAGGCTAGATTTATCAACTGGTTTTCTATGCTCAACATCTGTTACCATCCAAGGGTCTTATCCTTTGGACCCCAAAGGACCACCTTCATAACCAATTTTTTCAAGTATGGTTGCTCCTAAAGTATATGTTGAAGCATATTCTGCTTTTGCGGCCTCACTTAAACCAGGTTTGTAATTGGCATGGCTTTGTTCTTCTTCTTCCATATCAATATCATCATCAGATTCATCATGTCCATTAGGATGCCCATGCTCTATATTCCACAATTTTATAAATTCTTCATCTTATTCGTTATTATCATACTCTTCAAGAGCTCTTGGATCACCTAGGTCCTTCCTCATAGACCAAAAGGCAGTAATTTTTTATCGTGACCATTTTTTATCTATAAGTTTCGTCTCTAGAGAACCTGGAATTTTTACTCTACTAGATGGTTTATCACTTTTTAAATAAAAAAAATTGTATGTCCTGATTGTCTTTTGGTGCAATGCCATAATTTATGCCGACAATTGTTCAAAAGAAATACCATTCTCAACAACACTTTTCTCCATTGCTATTTTGACCTCATCCCAAGAATCCTTGTTTCTCAAGTTTTCAAGCAAAGGTTTACTTTGATGTTGAATTCTATTTGCAGCATTCCTATTGGCCACAATCATTGATTTAATGATGTCACATGGATCATACCACCAGTAACAAATAGGATCAAAGTCAAAAAAATTCAAAAGATTATGTGCCACACTAAATGCTTTTCTCTCGAATGTGAACCCTCCACATGAAAAAGGTAAAGAAGGAAATAAGGTCTTCTTTTGCTAATTGAGAAAGTGTAGTTCATCAGCACTCTGCACCTGCCTTACATATTCCAATGCAAAAACCCTTTATGTCACATGTATTGGAAGTTTGTATGGTTGTACTCTCGATCCATAAAATCTTAGCACAATATATTCTTCCATTAAGTACCAATCAGCCAATTGTATTTATTTTCCTAGTTGCATGCAGTTTCTACATGACATAAGCAATCTAGGCATTGGATTATTTGTAATTACTTGATGCAATGGAGCCAAAAAGTAGTCTACAAAATGACTGTAGTTCCTTCAAGAATCATGCATCCTTATCTCATTGGTCCATTCATATACTAGAGCCATTTTTTTTTCCTTTGCATTACTGTAGGGTTGAATCTGAAGCTTGTTGGTCTGAAACATTCCTCTAAATTTGAATAGAAAAAGATAGCACAAGTAGGTTGTGAACCTAAATATCTTCGTGGAACCTGCTTTAATCATTAAAAATTGTTTATGGATGGATTCTACAATGTGTTGTGTATAATTATATTTGACATGTTCTTTAGTATAATGGATATTATATACCATTTCAAGGAGGCTTGCACCCACTTCCAAATTGCTATCCAGACCAAGGCAAAATGCAAGCATGGAAATAGTATCCTGAACCCATGGGTTAAAAAAATCCAAATTATAAGGAGGCTTATGACCACCTTTCAATTTGTTTCTATCCTTAACTATTTGATTTAAGAAATCATTTTTCAGCCTTTCTTCCACTACTTCATAATCACTAGCAAGCTTTTCTAGGTCAATGTGGTGGTTTCCAAATTCTTCGGTTGTAAACCCCAACACTTTTCCAAGTTCTTCTGCATTAATGGATAACAATTCTTCTTGGTTATCTTTATTAACAATTTCTCTTTTCTTATCATCATAATTTTCGGCACAGACCATGATAAGTTCTAGGCAAGGGAAAACTTCATGTAACATCATGCGCCCTAATCTGGTTACCCATGGTGCACTGATACTATCAACTTCTATTCGCTTTACAACCTTATTCTGAGATGAAAATCTAAGTTCTGAGGTATGCCTACCATAGATTTCAGGATCATAAATATCATGGTACCCATCGGTGAAACCTGGGGTTTTAAGCAATTTTGCATAATGCCTTTTTTTATCGGACATTGTTGTAGTGGTACTAGTGGTAGACATGCTTGTACAAATGTGAAGTTGTGTAATTTTAATTCCCTAATAAGGAATACCTATTAGTCCTCCTTAATTTTAATGAATTTTTGAGTCTCTAAAGTCTAAAACCAAACTTCAAACTTTGACAAAATAAGATTCTAAGAAATGTCAAACGATGAAAGTTGAAACGTAGCCGCAGGAATTCTTTCACTTACCCAGATTATGAGTCCCGACACTTGAAAACTGGAATGGTGTTGTTGGAAGTGGAACTATGGAATCCAAAACAAGGTGGTGCACTAATGAGCAATCTAAAGATTGAAGACTTTAAAAATTAGTACAATTTCAAAGTGCAAAGTGTTTTAAATGTTTTTTTTCTCGTAATTGGAACGTAAAAGTGAATGGCACGTCTTAGGAGCTAGGTCTACAAGACTACAAGGTGCAAGTTCTTGACCGTTGATCTTTTTAAATCTAACGGTTATAAGGTGATTCTAGAGGTTTAAGTTGGGAAGCCCGTCGCTCTGTGCATGTCATTACGGAATGCAACTACAACCATACATCAAATGTTCATCCAACGGTTGAAACTTCAGTAGTTAATGATATTAAATTTTAAAATAAACATTAATCACTTGACAATTGACACTTAGCAGTACAAAGTGCTTTAAATGTTTTGTTTCTTGAAATTGGAACATTAAAGTGAATGACACGTCTTAGGTCTACAAGTTGCAAATTCTTCACCGTTGATCTTTTTAAATCTAACGGTTATAGGGTGATTCCAGAGGTTTAAGTTGGGAAGCCCATAGCTTTGTGCATGTCATTGAGGAATTTGATGGTCTATTACATATTTGACCGTTTTTTCAATTTTAGACCGTATATTATAGCTATAAAATTTATTAGACCGTATAGTTTGACTTACTATATTTTTATTAAACCGTAAAAAATTATTATATAGTATTTTAATGTATAATATATATAATTTTATAATTTTTATTATAAAAAGAAAATAGAATATAACTTTTTTGAATATTTTTAATATGAATTTAGAAACTTTTGACTTTTTTATAATAGCTATCATTTTTTATATTAATATATATGATTTATAATATTATTATAAAAATATATATTAATTTAGAATCTTTTCAAAATAAAACATAATTATTTTTAATTTTTAGAATATATTTAACAAGATTTATTTTTAATACGATTTTAGAAACTTTTGTTAATTGTTAATTATAACAGTAGATTTTTATATTTATCACTAATAATTATCATTGTTTTCTAATTTTTCAAGATAATCCATTTATAAAAGATTTTATATAAAAATTCGTAAATTAAACAATTTTTTTGATAGGCATTTAAATGACCAAAGTCAAACCGTCATAAAATTTTCATATTGATTGTTTGCTATTGTCATAATCTTAATCGTTGATCTTTCTAAATCTAATGGATATAGGGTAATTCCAGAGGTTTAAGTTGGGAAGCCCATAGCTTTGTGCATGTCATTAAGGAATTTGATGGTCTATTACATATTTGACCGTTTTTTCAATTTTAGACTGTATATTATAGCTATAAAACTTATTAGACCATATAGTTTGACTTGCTATATTTTTATTAAACCGTAAAAAATTATTATATAGTATTTTAATTTATAATATATATAATTTTATAATTTTTATTATAAAAAGAAAATAGAATATAACTTTTTTGAATATTTTTAATATGAATTTAGAAACTTTTGACTTTTTTATAATAGCTATCATTTTTTATATTAATATATATGATTTATAATATTATTATAAAAATATATATTAATTTAGAATCTTTTCAAAATAAAACATAATTATTTTTAATTTTTAGAATATATTTAACAAGATTTATTTTTAATACGATTTTAGAAACTTTTGTTAATTGTTAATTATAACAGTAGATTTTTATATTTATCACTAATAATTATCATTGTTTTCTAATTTTTCAAGATAATCCATTTATAAAAGATTTTATATAAAAATTCGTAAATTAAACAATTTTTTTGATAGGCATTTAAATGACCAAAGTCAAACCGTCATAAAATTTTCATATTGATTGTTTGCTATTGTCATAATCTTAACTGTTGATCTTTCTGAATCTAATGGATATAGGGTAATTCCGAAGGTTTAAGTTGGGAAGCCCATTGCTCTGTTCATTTCATTACAGAATGTAACTACAACCATACATCAAATGTTCATCCAACGATTGAACTTGAAACTTTAGTAATTTACTAATTTATGATATTAACTTAAAAAAAATAACATGACACATGTGTTTTAAAGTCAATACCATAGGCATCAGCCTAACAATGCTTTATCGGTGGAATCCCCATCACAACCCCGTCGATGGCCCGAAGGCAAAGACTCATAACTCATAAGGTGCACTGACCGCTCCCAGTCCCCGATATATCGATAGAATCAACAAAAGTAAGCACATCGTTGTAACACATAAACATCGGTGGAACGAATGATTGCATTCCCCCGATGGCCCGATATAACAATGAATTCTCAAGTGCATATTGCATAGAGTATATTACTTAATTTCTCAAAAGAAAAAAAACAGATTTGAACATATTAAATTATAAAACAACTCTTTACTCTTAAACGTAAATGAATAACGAAGATTCAAGAATAGCACAACACAACCATTTATTTTATTGCAACTGAATTTCAATGTCACATTATTACATATCTTTTTACAGACGAGTAGCACTGTAGCTCTTGTTTTGTATAAATAACATATGTCAGTGTGTCACTTTAGTACTTTACATAGACAAAATTTAATAATTTATTCCAAGTTGTTGCTCGTTACAATGGATTACAAATTGATTCCAATTTCCAAGCTTTGTTGCTGAAAACCTAATACACATCTATCTCTAAAAATAAATCTGGCTCTAAAAATAAATTCATGATTCCAAGCTTCTGCTGGTGGATTTGCCAACCATGCTGGGAAAAGGGGGTTCCAATCACTCCTAGGGAAATGGGAGCCATGAAGATACAAAATGTACTTATCCCCTTCGAGAACCAAAGTCATACAGAAGATGAGAAACAAATGTCTCTTTGAAAATAAATGCATGGAGCTTGTCTGGCCAACCATGCTGGGGAAATGGGAGTTGTTACAATACAGAAGGAGAAACAAATCTACTCCCAACTTTTACCTGCAGCCTCTATGCATTTGGATAGCACTTATCTCCATCAGAGCTCCTCATCCTGGTTCAAAACCCATCTAAAAATTCAGGCTAACCAAATCAACTTCTTTCCAATTCCACCCATTCTGAACTTGAAGGAAATTCATCTTTTACTGATTACTCTGTAACTACATAATTGTAGGTAGGAGAATTTACAGTATCCCCAATACTACATCATCTTCTTCATGAATCCTTATTAACCCTAGAAAATAAAAATCCTTATGGCACTATCTACTAATCAATGAATCACTATCCCTATTTATGGGCCACCAGTGCTGCTACCAGCCTATATAATTAAAATTTCTAATTTGATTGACGTCTTGCTACGTGCCAACTTGAACTCTACCTCAAGCTAACAAGCTATCAAAATCACTCATTCAAACGATATGAAATCATTACAAATCTTGTTTCATTAAAGCTATGAGTTGTCCAAGAAATTGCTTCGGATGTTCATATCACATATGGCATTAATTGCCACCACTGCCACTGCCAACCACAATTTCTTCAAAAAGATTGAGAATTTAAATGAAATGAAATGTACAACATCGAGATTCGAGGCATTGAAAAGAGTGAATGAGTGATGAATTAATCTGAACACAAAGTCTCAAAGATGAAAAAATAAGCATTCTAAATTTGACCTAACACTAACAGATAAACATTGAACAATTATCATGAAGAAACACAATTCATTCATAATTAAAAGGAAGCATTGATAAATACAAAGATTTAGAAATATATTATTTTATCTCTCTAATGCCAAAAATGTGGTTTCACAGACCTGTCACCCCACACCCTGTACAATCAACATTCAAAAAGCGCTCAAAAGTTGAAACTATGCCCCCTTATCATTATGTGTCACAAATTCATAATTCACTAAAGGATTCGTGTATGTTGTAACGTTGTTAAACTGCTGGAGGTTTCAGGACTCTATACAGTTCCAACTGCATTTCCATAACAAAATTATGAAATTCAACGCGTTCTTCTTCTTCTTCTAAAACAAAAATCACCCTGTTGTACTTGGCATAGCTAGTTTTCTCTTTCCACACCACTAAACGTAGTTGGGAAATGATTTCGAGTTGCTCTTCTTCAGGCCAATTCAAATTGGGTTGCATGAAGGCCACAATTTCATCTTCCCATACCCTAATATCGGCTAGAAGTACCATTTTGAGGAAACTCTGAGTATGGAGTTCAAAATGCTGCCACCTTTCCTCGTATGCAGGCTCACTTAACTTTACAATCTACTACTAAATCCATTTCTCCAAACTCCTTAATACCTTATTTAAGATCTATACAGTTGGTGTTTGAGAAGACATCCCTTAATGGCATCATACAATTCATTAAATGAGTTGTCACTTCGAAAGTTGTGCATCCCGTTGAGGTCACCCAATCGCTGAGAAACAGAACTTTATAACCATTTGTACGGTAATAAAATCTCAACCATTTATTTCTAGAAATCTAACGGTTCTAGTGATATTCCGGAGGTTTCAAATCGCAAGTCTACTGCTTGATAGATTTACTTCCGAAATGCAACTACAGTCGTCCATCGAACGGCCCATATGATTTTTATTTCGCCACTAGATTTTTTTATTATTTTTAGATTCATTTTAATTCTTCAATGAAAATATACTTTTTGCTTTGAAAAAAGGTTTTAATCGCCAATGGAAAAAAAAATCTGGTTTGAAAAACGGGTTTATTCGCCAATGAAAAATATTTTATTCGATTTAAAAAAATTGCAATTCGCCACGATTTTCCATAGACTTCCAGGGATTATAAAAGATTCGCCAATGGGGATTTTTTTTTTTCTCGAAAAATGAAAAAAATCGCCAATAAATTTAATATTTTTCATCGAGAAGTATACAGGATTCGCCAAGATTTTACACCTGCACCAAGGGGGGGGTTTCTTAAAGTTATCCCTGAATATCAGGCTCATAGCCACTACAGGAGTTACATCTTGTTCATCTGGATAAATACATGCAACAGCATAGATCTACAACCTTGCACTGTTATAATGTCTTCACAAGACATATAGTGAAGGCTCCCTTCAGCTCTTCAGCCCATTTGCATAGCCAACCTTTCAGCCGACACAACCTAGCGGCCACCTCAAGTTCAAATCTACCCAGGTTTTGAGTGTCTTAGTGTTCATGGTTATAATGCTCTATGCATACCGCTCGAACACAAACTCTCCGATCTCTGACCAAGCTCACCAATCATGGAGTCATCGATTTGTCGATCCTTTGATCTTTCGATCTGATCTCTATCGGCTTGCTCTTCTTTCAACTTTAGCTTCTCAACTTTGGCTTACTATCGATCAGCATCTAGTCTCGCCTTCTGGCTCAATATCAATTGACATTCCATCGGCCTCAGGCCAACCTCTCAGCTTTTGGCCAAAATCGCATACCCACCAAACGACCATCAGGGTCTCATAATACCCCACCAACAAGCTTCACCATCTCAATTTGTGTGCACCACCCTAGCAGCTAACATCGAGCTTCCCTGCAATCAATTTTCACTCAGATCAAACCCTCAAGATGCACGCACAAGCTTTTGATCACTAGCCATTGATTTGCAACAACAATGCAAAATCAACCAATGAGATTTCACCATGTGTCGCACTGTCGTTCGTCCGTCGCTTACAGATCAGTCGCCCTGAGCTCCATCGCTAACCATTCTGAGGTGGAAATCAACCGCTATCATTAAAACACCGACCGCCATATCAAGGAAGTTTCAGGGCACCCAGGAGGGAATGTCCAAGATTCCCTTCAGCCCACCCGGAACCAGCTTCTGAAGCTGCCACATGTCCACCACTTCCGCTCTCTGCTTAGAGCACACTCGGGTCCCACTGAGCCACATGTAAGCTGTTGGAGCTCCTTCAGGTAATCTCAAGCGACATCCGCTATATTCCCCAAGGAACTCTCGAGACGCTGACAAGTGTGCACGACCCACCAACACAGCATAAATGCTCGAGACTCACCATCCTTCCATTGTGCACACCACTTTACTCACCGCCACGTGTCAAACACACAAGCAATTCTGCTTGACCAAAAGGTTCTTAGCAGTACTTGCATCGGGATGGTGCAGAACGCTACGGACACCATCAGATCAAAGCCTCCACAGCTGTTGATCAGCTTCTTCACCACTTGGTCCAACTTCAATCGCTCAACGCATATTGGCATATCGGTTGGACATGATATGTCACCCACCGATATGAGATTGTCTCACCGCATCAACCCATCGGTGGAACAACACAAAGACTCTCATCAATAGTGATCGCCAGCCAATAAGAAATGCTGCCAAGCCAGACCCATCGGGCCGTCGCCGGAACACCACCAGGAGTCCCATCGACTGTACAAAGTCTCAGCGACAAGGAAAAGGTTGAACACATGAAGTCCCTTGGACCAAAGCGGTACAAGCCAGCAAGATTGAGGCACATATTTCCAACATCCTCGAGCATGTGTTACTTGTATTATCGGATTAACTCATGCTATAAGCATCTCTTCCACATGTGTTAGTAATTTTGCTTGTATGGTTGTACTCCTAGGTCCATAAAATTATTTGATGAAAAACGATGTTTGCCTTTCTCACGAAAGCATCTAAAACAAACTGGACCACTTTGTGTTGAGTTTTTGTGCATTCCTAGGTAGCATTCATGGAAAATTGTGCACTTTGGCAAGTTTGATAATTTATCTAATCTTGAACGGAATCGTTTAGAAGCTTCTATAAAGTCTTTTTCGGTATGTTGTAAGCTTGTTGACTGATTTTTAAGAGTGTGCATTATTTGGTTTGAACACATTGGCAATCCTCAATCAAAAAGGTGTTTAGTTTGGGATGTACTTTCATATGGTTCAGTGTTGTGTTGGTTTGATAGAAAGGAGATCGGTGTTTTGGATTGTATAGTTTGTTTTCCTATGCATTGCATATGACGGAGAATGATGATTTCTTCTTTATGTTGAATATAGTAGTTATGACTTCTTTTACAAGATTGTATGTTTTTTGGGTTGGAAGTTGCCATCTATAAAGGAAATACAAACTACAATCATCAAATGTACATTTACAAATACATACAAAATTAAAGAAGCTAAACATTTATGGTACAAGTTCTTCCATCATTCTATTTTTGAAAATTATTTGAGATACAATTGGTGCGCTATATACATAAGTAATTTGGTGGAAGATATTATTCACATTATTTTCATAATACCTATATCTTCAATAGACATGTGACTTTGAGATTCCATGTGTGCAATAAAAATTATATAAAGTATACTATATAAGATGCTTCAAAAATGTATATACATTACACAAGCACTTGAGCTACTTCTTAACACTAGGAATATGACACATATCAGTGATTCCACCCAACATGATCAAATTCCCTGCAACAAAATCTAGCTCATCCACCTTTGTGATTGTTGATTTTACCCATGCCTGAGCAACACTTGAAGCATACGAATTTGTGATTGTGAAGATAAATTTCTTGAATGACACTCCTTTTACTGTGGTCTCAACTATAGTTTTTGTTCCAAGATTAAACTATAGCATGTATAGATTTTCTGTAGAAAGTCCAAGAAGTTTGGTAGTTGATTCTTCAAAAGCAACAACCCATAATATTCTTGTATGATATGCAATCTTTAGCTGGATTATGTATCTATAGGTACATGTAGCAGTTGTAGCTTTGCACTTGGAACAGTACCATGTTTGATCATCATTATGTACAACTTTTTTTTTACATTATTTTCCATCTAACTCAAGGGGGCAAGATGGATAGCATATTCAATTTTTTTTTATGAATTACACTGTTGCTTTTAGAGTGCATTGGAAAGTTTTTTTCACATTAGTAGTTTTCTCTTCAATATCAGCAATTGTTTTCCTCATCAGCATGAGAGGTGCATCCAAAGGTTGTGTATTTGATGGAGTGAGATCAGTCCCATTTTGTTCAAACCATGATTTGATTTGTTCTGCCTCTTGTATTCTTGGGTTTATAAATAGGTGGGTGCTTGCCAAAGTGCTTATGACCTTTCCATTATAATCAGTGACACGACCATTTTTTATTGCAAGTACAACATGTTTTAAGTGATACATCTCTTGTAGTTGTTTGCCTTCCTTTTTAGTAGTTAGACCCCATAAAGTAATATCAATGATAGATGAAGAGATATCTATGAATTCGATGCTCATTCAAAGAACTTCAATCCCATCCTGCCTCCTTATGGTTGAGCTTGGGTCCACACGTATGACTATTCCAATAACATCAACAAGGATATTATTGTTTAGTGCTAAAATTTCCTTCAAGGATGTGAAAGAGAACCTATGTTTTTGGAATTGCAAGGTCATCTTTTGAAAGAGAAATTTTTGATTCTTCAACTAAACCAAGTTACACGTATTTTAGTGCACTCATAATCAATAATATCAAATGAAAAGACCTACCCTTGTCCCTTTTGTGTGTTGAAGCGGTGCATTTTTTTTTTCATGGTAACATGACCCTTTATAAGCCACCTTGTCTGAAATGGATTCAAATTTCTAATAGGAGTAATATTGGAGGGAAGGTCTTTCTTTTGTGGGGATGAACATAATCCAAAAAGTGTCCTATGAGCAGGTGGCTTTGTTTCCATATTTTTGTTACTCATGCTTATAGATGGAGCAGTTGAGCTTGTAGCATTTACTTGTTAGTCTTATTCTTCAAATAGGTAGGCAGGTTGACCAATGATATCATGTTGCAAACATGCAATTTCTAATTGAAAGATGACAATCCACCTATAAAGGTAAAATGAGTAAGTATTTTGAGTAGGAACAAATGTGACATAGTGGATAAAAGATGATAAGCTACAAGTTGTTATTTGGAATTTCGTAGAAGAGCATGGAAATATGGTGGCTCACCTTTAATTGCAAAGAACGGAGCATCTACATCCTATGAGTTTAAGTATTGATCCCTTCTGGAGTTCTTTTGAAACTATGTACTGGTTGTACTTTTTTGGAAGTGTAGACTTTTTCTTATGTACCCCATCAGAGAGCTCCACTTTATATCAATCACCCAATCCGAGGTCATGGACAAAAAATGAAAATTCTAATACTTGTAGAAGGGGTTGCAAGTATAGGTTTCCATCATTCATCATCTTGATTACATTCTTGATCAAGGAATATTTTGTCACAAGAGGTGGTTGTGGTACTCTAACACTGTCATCAAGGCTTGTAGATGTGGCATGTACTTGTTGGGTTTATTCTTCAAGAAAGTAAGTGGGCTGGCCAATAATATCCTACTGCAAACATGTGATTTCTAGTTTTGATATGGAAATCCACCTATAAGTGTACAATAAATAAGTATTATCAATAGTACGAGATGTGACATAGTGGGTTCAAAAATGATAATCTGTAAGTTATCATTTGGCATATTGTAGAATAACATTGAAATATGGTGGCTCGCCTTGAGTTGCAAATAATAGGGCAACTGTATGTAATGAGTTTAAGTACAGAGCCCTTCTAGAGCTCTTCAAAATCTATGTAGTGGTTGTATTGTTTTGGAAGTGTACCCTTATGCTTGTGCACCCCATCGGAGAGTTCTATTATATACCGATTGGTTGGTTCAAGCCCATGGCCAAACATTGAAATATCTATTTCTTGTAGATGGGGTTGCAAGTCTACGTTTCCATCATTGATCAACTTAATTGCATTCTCAGTCAAAGAATGCATTGTGACGAGAGAGCAAACCAGTCCTCATAAAAGTAAATTGCAGGTGGCAGTTATTAATAACTATAAATCACGTCCAAAAGCATAATTTTTGAAGTAGGAAATGAATATCTTGTATAGAAAACAAAATAGCTAAGTAATTTGATAGTAAGTGAAAAAGATACAATCTAGTTGACTGTGGCCATGCAAGCACTAGTTTAAATAAAAGTGTGTATAAAAGTTACATAGAGTAAAAGTAAATTTACAATAATACTTGTAAATGTGATTCTAAATAGGTTTGTATATCAAAATAGTGGCCTTTGGAAGTTAGGTTGCTGTATTTGTAACAAAAAAAAAGAGAGAAAGCGTAGTGAGTAAAAAGAAGTTCACTCAATTAAGTAGTCTAAGTAAATTGCAAGCATACTATAGATGTTTGAATATGTATTCAATGCTAAAGGCACAAGAGAAAAAGTGATTTGGAATAAGTGAATATAACACCAATGCATTATCAGCAAGGGGTAAACATCGAAGGAAAATACAATAAAATTATATTGAAGGAGACATATAGCATTTGTTGGTGATATATATTAAACAAGTGCTATAAATGAAATGTTGTGAACACAATGATTAGACTATAATTAGTTGAAGTGACATGAGGAAAGGATTATGATACATTATAGATAAACTAATATTCTTAATTATATGTAATTGAAGATTTCATTTATTTTTTGGAATTGAAACATATGGGTTAAGTAAAGAGATACATATATCAAGATCACATACTATGTGTATATATTTATGAAGCAAAAGCGTGTTACATGGTATTGTAGTAGGTGACATTTTATTTATATTTCGCAAGGCAAAAGTGCCTTGTTCTTAGTATATTGGAGCTTACATTTCTTTTAAAGATTTACAAAATAACTAACAATCCATAAGTTGGTAAAAGTTGTCGGTACATGGTTATGTCACATACTATATACACATTTAGAGGGAGAAAATGTATTAGACATCATTCAACTAATTATGAAATTCTTCTTTTATGTAGACAGAACCACCTTGTCCATAGAACTCATCTACTTTCATTTCACGAAGGAAAGAATAAAAAGAACCCAACTTCTCACAAGTTGAGTGGAACTCATGTACTATTACTTCCATTGACTGAATGTCACAATCTTGCACACTTTGCATGTTTCGAACTGTGGCCTTTGCTTGTTGTAGCAAGTCAAGGCAACTAACTGTAATGTCATTTGCAAAATCTTGTATCTGGCTTGTAGAAGTGTCATTGCAATTGATTGATGATGTTGAGTTGGTAGACAAAATGGGGGCACTGCAACTACTTGAGATGTCAATAATCTCAATGGGTTGATACGAATTGTCCTTTCCTAAGTGAAATTACATTTTAAAAATGGAAAAGATTGTATTACATGTTTAATGATGTATAGGAATCTGTGGCTTGCCTTTGGAAGATCAAATCTTGATCATAAAATAGAAAAGCTAGTTACAATTATTTTACTTTACAAATGAATACCTTTAAATTGAAAATATAAACTTTGATCTACCAATATTGAAAAATACATTTCTTTAATTTAATATCCTAAATATGTGATAAAACTTATACATAGAAGAATAATTAATATTTTATAAAAAGAACTTAACAATTGTTTATTTGCATGCTAGTCTAAGATAGTGTCTAAAAATTAGGGATGTTAGGTGGAGCATAATTATCATCAAATCATTAATAAATAATTGTTACTGCTTTTATGGATAGAGTGGTTGTTTTCCTAATGGAGTGGCAAGTGTTCATAATAGAAATTGAGTAAAAACTAGTTTGGATAAAATAATAGAAATTGAGTAAGAATATTATAAAAGAAATAGGAATAATACAAAGAAGTTTGTTTATAAGTGTTTAAAATAAAAATAATATAATATAATATTAAGACTGTAAAAATAAATCTCACAATTGATGTCTAAGATGATATAAGTAGATGATATTATCTTGATGTTTTAGTTATGCTTTCTATAATTATATCATGAAATACTTCCAGATAATATTTAATACATAATAATGAATTAGATTTAAGCCTTAAATATGATATTCTAACATACAATTTAAAATATCTTTACATTTAAAATTAATGTATAATAATTAACTTTAAAAATATAACATAAAACCAAGTTAAGAAGCATTCTTCATGATAACCAAGTAAACAAAGAAATGTAGCAAAATTTAAGGTTTGTCTTTAAAAATAAAATAAAATTAGATTAAAACATAATATGCTAACTTCTATAAATAAATAAAAAATTCCCTAAAATTGTATCGCTCTACCTATATACAGGCGAAGTTGAAAGGAAATTAGAACACTGTATGCCACCAAAACTATTGTGTGAAAAATAATTAGCTAGAAAATA
Organism: Sequoiadendron giganteum; assembly: GCA_007115665.2. Taxonomy (NCBI): domain Eukaryota; kingdom Viridiplantae; phylum Streptophyta; class Pinopsida; order Cupressales; family Cupressaceae; genus Sequoiadendron; species Sequoiadendron giganteum. The sequence goes on from CM021107.1 coordinate 639,195,823, forward strand.
TTTTCAAATCAAATAAAACATAGAAAAGAATGGTTTCAGTTCACAATAGTGTGTTTGTCAAGATGGCAAGACAACAAAATAATAAGCCTTTGTTATAGGAAATAGGCTATCAATATAGCTTAAACAATAGGGAAAGATTCATTTTCAATAAGCCAACACATATCAAACACAACATATGATAAACACTACTCAAGGTTTTGGCCTCGTCTGGCTCGAAGCCCACTCAACACAATAGATTTCATAATATTTTAAACTATAAGAATAGAAATCTTTATGAGATAACCTTGCTTTGGCTCAACTTTGGTTATTATCTTCTAGCTCCTTCATGAGCTAGCTTACCATCTCATGGTATTCATGTTAGCCTTTCTCCTTCCCCAATCCAGTGTGCATACGCTTCTCCCAACAAAAGAAAAAACTCTAAAAACAAAAACTAACCCCTATTCTTTCTATTTTTCAAGAGTAAATTATTTTCCTTCTCCCATGATGCGAGTTTCTCTTCAAAACAGAAGGCTCCTCACGGGCACGCTGAGGGTCATCTTCCCCAGTCACCCCCATGGCCATAATGTAATCCTCCACCACTCTTCCTAGATTTGGGGTTAAGGGAGAAAAATGCTCTCCTACAAGAGCATGAAATACAACTAACGAAAAGATTCTTTTCAAGTTAAATAATGTTTTTTGTTCAAAATTTTATCTTTTGGTTTGCCACCTATGGATGAGAATGTTTGCAGAAGGGAGACATGGCATCATTCGTAACATAGAAGGAAGTGATGCCAAGAGTAGGTGCAACATACTGTGAGGTGTTGCATTGATACAGCCAGCATAGGAAGTGATGGAGATAGTGAATGAAGAGGGAGTTCGTGTGGCAGGATGAGGAATGAGAGGATTCTTTCGCAGCCAGAGAATTCATGCAACATGCGAGCTATAAACATTAATATGGAAGAATTCACAATAGTCTTATAAGTTGGATAGTTACAAGTGCTTAACTATAATGGAAGATGCATATTACCATGCAGTGTTTAGATTCCTTTGCCTGATTTGTCGTTCGTACTCTGCTTAGATTCATTTCTTGAAATGTCCTCTACGCTTTGCGTAGTCTGCTGCAATGTTGGTGCTTCCAGTGGTAGTCTCATTCAAATCTCATTCATTCTTCTTGTAGGGATAATCAGCGGTCAGTTACCAAATATTTACTGACATCATTAAATGTGGAGGATGGAAATTAATGGCATCAGTACGATTTTTTATTACCCGCTAGAGGTTGATAGATAGCAGTAGGATTTGTATTACCATCTGGAAGTTAGATATTTACAATTTTCTCAAAATTTGAAATCTGGAATGTACGTTTTATAGCGCTTGGATTTGTATGACTCTTCCAAGCATGATATGTGCAATCATAAAAAAACGTAGTTTATTTATTGATGATGCGATATATTTGGAGTAAATTAATGCAATTAGATTTCCACAATCCATATGAAATAGTTTTGCTACTTTTGGATTCGATGAAAAAACTTCAACACGATCGAATCTAGAAGCAACAAAACTATATTTGGAGTAGTCGCTCAATCTAGCCAAGCTCATAAAAGTGTCGACTAAGGACTATTTATAGTGTCATGGTGTGAACACCATTATTACAATATTTAATTCAAGGAATTTGTTGTCCACGAAAGTCCAAGGACTCTGACAGGGGCGACATCTACACCTGATCACAATAAGCACGGGCATATTGTTTGTATCAGTGCTTTGGTTCTTAGTTGTATATTTTGATTTCAATTAAATCTCCCTACAACCACATTTCAATCTCACAATAAATGAAACGTATTGGCTAAAGATTAACTTGGAAAACACTTCCCCAGGTGCTTCAAGTTGGCTCTGACAGTATGGTGACGGTGAACTTGACCACCAATCCACTAAATTTTGGCCTGAAACCATGGTAGTTTAAGGGCATGAGACTTGTTTCAAGCCAAAAGCTCATGCATAATATAGCCTATCAACTAATAAAGTTACTTTTTCAAGATCTTATGTGTAAAATGGCCAAAAAAAATTTAGAAGAATAACCTAGTTCTCCATTAAAACCAATTTAAACCTATGATTACTTATCAAATAGTGGCATTGATCATGGCTTGGAGATGAAGTTGCAATCAAAGATAAAACATTCATTATCTATAAGTGAAACCCAAGAAGACAACAAATTAGTGAGGATGTTAGCTTATGAGGAGACCATGAAAGTTGATTACCTAGAGGTGCCTTTTGATGAATAAGGTTAAGTACATATACTTGAATTTGATAAAATAGATAATCATGGGACCTTAATCTTAAGTCAAAGGGAGTTGATTGGTACACCAAATACCAATGTATTCCCTTTGCGTTGACAAAAAAGTACTTATATCAAAGAGAAGAACTTGTTATTGTAAAGCTACACAGTCCAAATTAGAAAATGAAGGATACCTAATAGACAACAAACATTGTTCTAAAATCACTAAATATAGTCTTGCTTGATTGCCAACACTGCAACAAAACTATCCTAACAATAAAAATACCATAGAAAAAGACATAAATAAGCCTAAAGACAAACACAATATCTATTATATTTTTAAAGTAATATTATTATAATCAAAATTATCTTTAAGGGATCCATTCCCCTATTTTGCCTAAACTAATTGATAATTTTTTAAGTTTGATAAACAAATAAACCAAATTATAACTAAAGTCAACAATTGGAACATATCGCTAGGGACTTTGAATCCCACTCTTGATATCTCGATGGACTTTCCTATTCTCATTGCTAACACCTCTTCTCTAGAGGATATCTCTAAAGTTCTTGATATTGTTAAGGAGTCAATTTCTTCCCAACACACTAAATGGTATTATGCATAAATTAATAAAATCATTAGGTTGGAAGTGCCCCAAAAAGAAAGTGGGGGCTCAAACTTCACCTTCAAGGGAAGATAAAAGGAATAATCTACAAAATTGTGAGGTTGTCCCTAATATTGATAGGATTAAAAATAACTTATCCAATGTTATTAAGATTGAGTTGATTGTGTTCAAAAATCAAAAAACAAGATGTTAATAATAGGGCCACCTTTATAAAAAATGAATTAACAACCTAAAAGGAATACTTATTATAAACCTAAGGTATTGTATACAATAAATTACCTTTTTCAAGTTCTTATGTGTAGAATGGCCAAAAGTTGTTTAGAAGAATAACCTAGTTCTCCATTAAAACCAATTTAAACCAATGATTACTTATCAAATAGTGGCATTGATCATGACTTGAAGATGAAATTTGTTGAACAAGACAACTGAGAGGGGGTGTGAATCAATTGTAGCAAATTTTAATCCTTAAAACATCCATTGAAACTTAGATCAATTACAAATCCTTTACTCTACTAAAATGATTAAACATGAAGTACAAAGGTAGAAACTGAAAAGTAACACATACACAAGAACACCAAATTTACGTGGAAAACCTGATAAAGGAAAAACCACGGTGAAGATTAGCTCACAATATAAAGAATATCAAAAACGATTACAAAGGCTCACTACCAGATAAGGCTCACTGCCAAAATAGGACTAACTGTCCAGATCAGGACTCACTGTCTAACAAGGGTTAGCCACCCGAAGGGCTCATTTCCACAGAGATACAAATAAAATAGAAGATATGTTACAGAGAAAAGACAATCTTAATGCAATAGAGATTTCCACCACAATTCGCTCAAACACTTGCAAACATGCATGAATAATAAAGTACACCTTCAACTCACTGCATCTTAAAACTCAATAATTAAATTTTGCACTGATCTACCACACTCACATCACATACACACATTGTTTTGCATCTATCTACTCTATTTCTTTGCACTCATCTTTTTGTACATTTTTCACCACTAACTCATCCTGTATTAATACCATCAACTTTGAAACATATTCAAAGTTGGTCATCCATCATTAAATTCAAATTAGGTTAGCGCCAAACATCCCAAGGTGGAATTAGAATGAAAACAATCCAAATACACGCTTGATAAAGACCCATATAGTGTAGGAGTTGAAAAAATACAACTTCACAAACCCCGAAGATCACCTACATGCAAATAACCTGTCACAAAAGAAGAGATGGAGACAAACAAGCAAGGGTTCTCTGAAAACTGAAAATATATATATCAAAGAGAATGAATTGATATGAAATACAATGGGATCAATCCTTATTAAAAAAAGATCATGCAAACCCTAATAAAACCCTAATAGAAGCCCTAATAGGAAAACATATAATTATTAAATGTCACACTATGCAAACTAACGTGAAATATTAAGAAGGGAATAAAGGTAACTTAATCAACATAATTAAGTTAAGACCTTTACTCTAACACCCCCCCTTAAGATGAGCAACAGTGCAACTACAAACAAATGCAAGAAAGCAAAAATAACTACAATGCAAGAAGGCAAACATGGGTCCTGACAACTAGGCCAAATCAAGTATCCAAATACAACCAAATCTCTATAAAATGGAGAAATAGATAAAACCTCATGGAAAAAAGTTCTACTCCAAAAAGAGATGCAAAAAGCCAAGAAGAAGAACATCACTGAAGCAGAAGAAGCTGGAAACAACTGTCGAAATATGACTGCTATGGTGTTGAAGAACCTCCGCTGAAGATGGAAGATCCCTTCCAAGGTGAAACCAAGGAAGAATTAGCATGAACAATATAATAACCCCCCTATAATGTTGAACTGGGAGAGTGACAAATCCACTGAAATGATGTGAAAGACCCTGTAGTGCATGAAGGAGAAGAAACATCTGAAAGTGTGCAAGATAGCACCTGCAACTGAAAAAGTGGTGTGCAAAACAAAACACACATGCATGAGGCTAGAATCATATGGATCCATTGTCGTCGTGGAGGCACACTCACCGGACAAAGGTGTGATGGCAAACAAAGGCAAACTACACAACCCCCAATAGTATGGATTCACTGTCATCGTGGAGGGATACTCACCGGACAAAGAGGTGATGGCAAAACAAAGGCAAACTACACAACCCCTCATGGCACTTTATAATAACAGTGCGAATACAAAATATGGCACAACTTTATGTGCAAAATCCCCAAAAGATGCATGTATATTAGTGTGGCACTTTATCTCAGTGTGTTTACATAAAAGATAGCTTACAAATGATACTCATAAATATCCTCAAAAGACAATGCTGAAAATACATGAAGAACAGCCAAAAACAAAGCATCTCATGCAAACATAAAATTTCCAAGAGCAAATATGTCTAGGTAATCCACCAGAGTGTGAAAACACAAATAAATGAATAAAAAAAACTTGGAATGAAATCTGAAAAAATTGCATGGATGAAACTGAAGAGATCTGAAATACAGTTTCAACGCCGCTGAGATTGCGAAAAATGGAGAAACTGATCAAAAGTTATGAGCTTGAGACTGAAAATAACCCTTTTGTCTTCAACTGACTGTAGAATACACCAATGAAAAAAATATGTGATGAGACCCACACCACTAGAAAGATGAGAAAACCAGCTTTCCGACGATATCTCATTTGCCAAAAAAATGATATCGTATGCCCAAGTTACGGCCTCCGGAATAAATCAGCTCCAAAGAAGGAAAAAACCAACGTTGGGTTAAATTTGACAGTCATACGGCTGTCGCAGCAAAAACACTGGGTTAAATTTGACGACCAAACGATCGTCACCATAAATGCACAACCAGGTTTATTTTACAAAAAAATATTTTTAAATATAAAAAAATGGGCACAAGCGGGGGCTGCCATTGTACTGCCGTCGGCAGTACTGTCTACTCCGGTCGACTAAGGCCGCCATCGGCATACGCCGATTGGCAGGCAAGAGGGCCCGCAAGCTTGCAAGCGCAGGTACCTGCAAGTACTAGGCCGACAAACCCTAAAACTGCAAAAAAAACTTTATATTTTTTTTATTTTTGTTTTTCATAAAAAAACAAAGTTTTTTTGTCCAATTTTTTAAAAAAATCTAAAAAATGACAGTATTTTTTCAAAATAAAAAAATGACGAAAAACGGAAAAAAAAATTTACCAACAGATGAACGGTCGTACGACCGAATTGTAAAAAAAAATTGCTTCAAATTTTGACTTTGTCCAAAATGAACAAATGAACAGTCGATTTAGGGGTTTTGGACCGCTGTGGACGTAATGGCGATGTCCGTTTGAGCTGAAAATGCTTCAAAATTGCAGGTGTGCCCTAGATTAAGAAAACAAATCCTAAACCCTTGAAGTTCCAAAAATCTTCAAAACAAGAACAGGAAGCAGTAGGTGTGGAGCTCTAATACCATATTGGAGTTGAGAAGATACAATACCAAAGGAGCCCAGTGACCTCTGCAAACAAAGAAACTTGCTACAAAGAGAAGCAAAAATAAGCAACAAAAAAAATGTTCAAAAATGTGGAGCATTGTATTCACCCAAAATGTAAAATGAATAATGATACAAAAGATAATTTTCATCTATATATAGATGACACCACAGGAGCTCAGTAACCTCTGCAAGCAAATAAATCTGTTACAAAGAGAAGCAAAGAGAAGCAACAAAGAAAATGCTCAAGAATGTGGAGTAATGTATTCACCCAAAATGTAAAATGAATAATGCTACAAAAGATAGTTTTCAACCATATATAAATGAAAACTCTGAAAAAGAAAACCCTAGGCTTGCACAATAATAATTAATAAAGTAATTAATTATTATGCACCTAATGTTAGCTTAAGTGAAAAGAGGTAAAAAAGAACTTTAAGTAATTAAACAAATATTGTTTAATTAATAAAGTAAATAACCGATTACTCTAACACCCCCTTTAAGATAGACTTAGGGAGAAGCTAAAACCTAAAAGAAGCTACTGAAAGCAAAAGCAATGGGTCCCGACAACAAGACCAGATCAGGTACCCATGTACAAAATCAATGCAAACTAAATGAAATGGGGTAAAGGAGAAAACTCGATGAGAACAAAACTCCTCCCCAAAATAGAATGCAAGGAAGGAATGCAATGCACTAAGGAAAGAAGGTGGAGTTGAAAAAATACAACACCACAGGAGCTCAATGACCTCTACAAGCAAAGAAACCTGCTACAAGGAGAAGCAAAAAGAAGTAACAAAGAAAAGGCTCAAAAATGTGGAGCAATGTATTCACCCAAAATGTAAAATGAATAATGATACAAAAGATAGTTTTCAACTATATATAGATGAAAACCTTAAGCTTGCACAATAATAATTAATAAAGTAATTAATTATTATGCACCTAATGTTAACTTAAGTGAAAAGAGGTAAAAAAGAACTTTAAGTAATTAAACAATAAAGTAAATAACGATTACTCTAACACCCCCCTTTAAACTAGACTTAGGGAGAAGCTAAAACCTAGAAGAAACTACTGATTGCAAAAGCAATGGGTCCCGACAACAAAGCCAAATCAAGTACCCATGTACAAGATCAATACAAACTAAATGAAATGGGGTGAAAGAGAAAACTCAGTGGGAACAAAACTTCTCCCCAAAATAGAATGCAATGCACTAATGAAAGAAGGATAGGAGGTGGATAACATGATACCCCTCATAGACAACTTCTATCATATAAGTACATGTACAATGGTCTCCATAAGAGAGATAGAAAGAGAGAAGAAGGCCCCCCCCACAATGAAGAAACCTTTGTCACAATAGTAGATGTCTGATGTAGAATCCAAAAAGAGATCCTGAAGCGGCAAATGATATTCCTTTCTTTGGGAAAAAACGGATCCAAAGGACGATGTTGAAGAAACCCTGTGAAGAATGATGAACCAATCTGTTTCAAGATGTGTGCCATGATAGGATGTTGAAGAGTCTCACTGTTTGAACTGAAGCAAATAATGTCAAATTCAAACTAATGTGGAGAATATTGAAATGCAACCTTTGAATGCACGGATAACGGTGAGCGAACAAGTGATACCCTGACTGTCAAAATAGAGGAGATGAATGTCCTCAAAATAATCCTCCAAATTTGCAATATTAGACTCCACAAACAAGAAAGATATATCTGCAATATAAGAGTCCAAAGTAGTTATGTCTGGAAGATGTATGATTCTCTACTGCATTGAATCAAGAACAACAGGAAAAGCTGATGAAGTCTCAGTCTGAAAAGTAGGGACTGTGAGACAAACCTCTGATCCATCGGAACATGTAAAGGTGTCTAAATACTCAAGCTCCTCTAAAGTATCATGATCAAAGGGTGTATTTTCTCTCCAAGCAATGGGTAAAAGACAATCTGAAGCAGGATCCTCTGGGAATGGAGAGAGAAGTGGGTCTCCATAGATCTCCCAAAGACGTGTCCAAAGTGGGTGAGGACAATCAACGTCCGATATAGTCAACACAGTGTCATGATCAACACTAGACAATATAAATCCTACTATGTGATTTCTAATGATATCCCATACTAATTTTCCCTCTAAAGTTGTTGGTTCAGATATGAGATCATACAAATAAAGCAAAATATTAAGCCACCTACAATATGTAAGTATACCATTTGCCCATGACTCATAATTACCCCATTCTAGAATAGCAACTGAAGGGTGAGTAGAAAAACCCATGATAACTCTTCAAATGAAAAATTCAAAGACTAATGATCTCAGCAATGATAAAACATATCAACATAACCCATCCAACGCAAACAAAACCCATGTAGGAGTCAGTATGACCAAGTAATTGAGAAAAGTGTAAAAACACACAAAACTGAATAAAAAATACCTGATAAATATTTTGATAAAATAGACTATATATCTGAAAACATCACTGTAATACCTTTCTAATGCCTATTCGTTTGCGTAAAACGGAGTTTAGACGCAAAAGATACGCCCCTTGGAGTGAAAAACCCAAGTTTTTATTTTGACTGACAAAAAGGACTACAAAATAGCAAAATCAAAAAAAATTACCAATACCACTGGAACGACGCGAAAATCAGCTTTCCGACAATATCTCATTTTCGAAAATCCAAGAAAAAATGCCCATTTTACGCATTTAGTGCAAGCTGCTCAAAAAGGTCAAAAAAGGCCTCCAAGAGCCCTCAAGGGCTAAAAAAACATAAGCCTCTGGTCGCATTCAAGACCAGGGGGTTGCCGGCTAGGGGCTGAGCCGAAACCCTCGATCACCCATGAGACCTAACGGGCGGAGTTAAGTCGACGGGGGCTGGAGAGGGCCGACAGGAGGTTGGCGTCCGTAGGGTCGACGGAGCTCGACGGGTGTCAGTGGGCTCGGCAGGGACGACGTCGGTCGGCGAAGCTAGGATCCGGACGGAGCGGCGATCGGGAGGTGTGGAGGGCGGAGCACGGGCTGGTGCCGCCGGTGGCGGTGGCCGAGCGGTGGCCGCCGGACGACCAAGCGGTGGTGCGGTCGATGCGTGAGGGCAGCGCAAAAATTAATCAAAAAACCTTAAATTTTTTTTATATTTTTGAATTTTTTTTCTACATAGGGGGTCGTACGGCCAAAACCCTAAAAAAAAAATTGCATCCCTGATTGACTGTAACCAAAATCAACGATTTGACAGTCGATTTAGGAGTTTTTGGATGCTGCAAATCCAATGGCACTGTCCGTTGGGCCCAAAGTGAACCTAAAATTAGGAGTATGTTAAATCCACAAGAAAAAACCTTAGAACCCTAAATCTGCTTCCAATGCAAAAAACTCAAAACAAGAACAAGCAACTACAGATCTGAAGCTCTGATACCATATAAGAATTGAAAAAATACTTCACAAACTCCGAAGATCACCTGCATGCAAATAACATGTCACAAAAAAAGAGATGGAAACAAACAAGCAAAGGTTCTTTGAAAACTGAAAATGTATATATCAGAGAGAATGAGAGAATGAATTGATATAAAATACAATAGAATCAATATTTATAAAAAAGAGATCATGCAAACCCTAAAAAAACCCTAATAGGAAAACATTTATTATGCAAACTAACGTGAAATCTTAAGAAGGGAATAAAAGTAACTTAATCAACATAATTAAGTTAAGACCTTTACTCTAACATATAGGTCCCAACATGCTTCATGAACTTCGAAAGTAGTGTTTAACACAAAGTTAACCAAACTAGTGGAAAACACAAAACAATTAAGCACATGCAACCTTTAACACGATTCAATCTTTCCAAACACCAAAAATATTTTCAACACAATTATAACAACTCAACTCTAAAACCACAAGTCATAAGACTCAACTAAAAAAAAATTGAAACAACATTTCTAATGGGCCTCAACCGAATATCTTGAAAACCACAATTTACAATTGATGAACATAAATCACACTGTATAATGAATCAAAAGCCAAAAATTTGGATATAACAACTTCCAACAACAATAATCAACATATCTGAACCACACAAACATAGAAGCAAAACTTGAAACAACCACTGAACACTTGCAACATTTCTTCATTACAATCAACAACCAATTGACATCAATGACAACACCTTCATTCTTGCAACAAAGTTACAATCAAAGATAAACATTCATTAGCTTTAAATGAATCCCACCAAATTTGATTGTCCATAAGTACCTTTTGATGGATAAAGTTAGGTACATATAATTGAATTTGATAAAATAGATAATCTTGGGGCTTTAATCTTGGGTCAAAGGGAGCTAATTGGTACACCAAATACCAGTGGACTCCCTTTGTATTGACAAAAAAAAATACTTGTATCAAAGAGCAACACTTATTATTATAAAGCTAATGAGTCCAAATTAGAAAATGAAGGTTACCTAATAGACAACAAACATTGTTCTAAAATCACTAAATCTAGCCCTACTTGCTTACAAACAATGCAAGAAGAGTATCTTAACAATAAAAAATACCATAAAAAATGATACAAATCTAAAGATCTGAAATATTTATTATATTTTTAAAATAATATTATTATGATCAAATTTATCTTATATTATTAAGTGATCCATTCCCTTATTTTGCCTAAATTAGTTGATAATTTTCTAAGTTTGATAAACACATTAACCAAACTATAACTAAAAAAGTCAACAATTGGAATATATCCCTAGGGACTTTGAATCCTACTCTTGACATCTCAATGGACTTTCCTATTCTCAATGCTAACACCTCTTCTATAGAGGATCTCTCTAAAGTTCTTGATACTATTAAGGAGTGAGTATCTTTCTAGCACACTAAATTGTTTTATGTAGAAATTAATATAATCATTAGGTTGGAAGCACCCCAAAAAGAAAATTGGGTCTCAAACTTAACCTTCAAAGGAAGACAAGAGTAATAATATACAAATTTGAGAGGCTGTCCCTAGAAATTAATAAAATCATTAGGTTGGAAGCACCCCAAAAAGAAAATTGAGGCTCAAACTTAACCTTTAAGACAAGATAAAAGGAATAATCTATAAAATTGAGAGACTACCCTTAATATGGGATAGGATTGCTAAAAACCTATCCGATGTTATTGAGCTGATTGCATTGGAAAAACAAAAAAACAAAAAACAAGATATTAATGATAGGGTCATTTTTTTTTTAAATGAATTAACAATCTAAAAGGAATAATTAGTGCATTGTGTAAATCAACAAATATGTGATTCAAAATAATACAATCAATATCAAAATTCTCTCTTAAGCTTAAGAAACTCTACAAGTGTCATTGTTTTCAAAAGATTGAAAAAGCTAACTCGGAAGAAAAATGTAGACATGCTAAGCCTACCACCAAAAGCAAAACCAAAGTGAAAAAAAAAATTATTAAAGAGAAGAATTAAAATTTGTTAAATTGCATGATAATTTTACTAGCAAGAGCTAAAGCCAACTAAAATATTTAAGCATTTGTAATCAAAGTTTTGTAGTCTTTCTAGTGTTTTTTGTTTTCTTTTATTTTCTCTATTGAGCATGTTCGTGTCTAAAGTTTACTATCATGAATGTTTTGTCATGTTTTGGCTAATCTTTTACTCCTAATCAACATTTTGTAAAATATTTCAAGACCTCTTCAAAACCTATTACTTTTAATAAATAACAACTAAAATCCATGCATCATATAACCACAATCAACAGCTAAAACACAAATCATATAAATAAAAACACATAATTACATAACATATTGAATTGAATATACATTGTAATATCTGATTATGTTTCTATGTCAAATGAAAACATTTATTATCTTTTTTTTGAATTTAAATATTTTGTCATAAAACTCTAATAAAAAAATAATATTAATACAAATACACTCATTTTTATTCTGACTTACCTTTTTTCTTAATAAGTAGCAAAAATATAAAATAATACAAATACTCGTTTAACAAAACACATGAAAACATCTTATCATGTTTTTCCTTTTTTTGAATTTGAATATTTGCCATAAAACTCTATAATAGAAATACAAATGCACTCATAATTCTGAGAATTACAAAGCACACTTTTACAAATTTTATGACTCACTCGGATTTTTCTGTGCTGGGGGCCGCTGTGTTCTTTGTAATTCTGAGAATTTTGATAACACAAATGCAAATTTGATTTATTATTAACAGATGTAGGAGAAAACTCAAATAATCTGTAGGTTTGAGAGAGATTTTATGAGATAACGCCTAGCATAGTATCAAACCCTTTTAACATTTTGTGTGACAATAACCTTGAACTTCAAATATGAAACTCATATTTCATGTTAAGCAAAGAAATTCACTGTGCTTCACATAACTTTCTAGAATACAGTAAGTTCAAAAACCACGAGTTTTCTGTAAACCATTTAGCACACAGAGCTGTCACACTCACTGAGCTTATAGACCTTTTAGAATACAACAAGTTCAGAAATTAGTTGAGCTTTCAGTAAGCCCTCTATCACATAGAGGTCACAGTGACAACATACGCATATAAGTAATGAACAAATCACTAAACCTGAAAATGAATATCTCTGCATATATAGACACCATAAAATAAAGTTCAAATAAGATACTGACAGACATTATGCATAAATTCCTGCATATAAATATACACCCTGAAGTAAAGTTCATACAAGTTAATAACAAACATTATGCAGATCTTTCAGAAACCCCAGAACTGTCTTCTCCCTTGCCTTTGAAATGCTTCAATACAAACAACTAAATATGACTCGTTCTTCAATTCATATAAAAATAGGTACAGTACAAAAAACAGCATTCGATGCATGGTTCAACTTTTAAAGTCTACAAAGACATTAAACCCTTGATTGTTTCGGAAAAACGGGCTCCTCCAACTTCTTATAAACTCTGAAAACTCCGCCGACACTCCAAACATAATAACGCTAATACATAACCTACCTAAACCTTAACATTTCGCCTTCAAGGTACAAATCCTTGCCATATTCGTATATAGCTTCAAAAAAACTCGCCTAAACCCTAAAATGCATTACCTATATTTCCATGGCTCTGTCTTGAAACGGCCAGAACAGAGTGCAACAACATTTCATTCCTTTCAGTGAGTTCCTTTATATAAGTTTGAAACTCTTTTTCATTTTCCTCCATTCTACATTTAGACATTTCTTTCATTTCTTTTTGAAACATTTCACCAATTGCTTTTAAGATAATTTCCGCCGCATCTTTGTCTATTATACAATGCAGTTTTTCAAATTTACTGAGCATTTTCCGAGCCTTCTTGCGAGCCCTTTTTTCAATCTCTTTCTGTCGTAGACTTTCTAATACCATTGAATTCGAATCTACTGTGCTTGCAACTGTAGACGAAGACCCCAGCATCCGAAAACCTAATATTCAAAATACAAAAAAACTATGAATCTTTCTGCAACAAAGCTAATTTTTACACAGATAGATGTGTGCATGCCTAACAAAAAAAGGCGGGGAAGATGATCTAATTAACCGATCAGGGTATTTTTAGGGCTCGATTGCCTAGCGATTATAATACGTTTAGGGGACGTTCCATCGCCGCCAGCTCTCATAAATGCAACCGCTGCCATTTGCAGAGAAGTAAATGCGATTAAATCCGATCTTCTTAAATGGCGAGATAATAACCTTGGGTTGAGATTCCAATGTGGATCGGGTGGGTGGTAAAAAATATAGTGGTAAAAAATATCTTTTTTTTAAAAGTAGCACAAGAATGGTGTCGATGTATTCCAAGAGCTTTGGAAGGAGTTTAGACCGTTGGCTATCTCGATCTGCAATTAATAAAAAGGTCCACTACGATCGCTTATAGATCAAGGAAACAATACGAGCTATTAATTGTTGTACGTTTACAGAGGGAAAAATTGAATACCCTGCATCAGTCTTTCTTCTTTTATAATTCATTTTGATTGATCGACAAATGTAAAAATAGGAGGTTTTGTGGAAATTTGGTACATAATTCAAATTGTATAGGTTTTTACTTCTAGTAACTTGTAGGGCTACGATAAGCTTTCACTTCAAATATGAGACATATTTCATGTTAACCAAAGAAACTCACTGGGCTTGACAAACTTTCTAGAATACAGTAAGTTCAAGAATCATGAGTTTTCTGTATCACAGGGTTGGCACACTCACTGGGCTTGAATGACTTTAAAAAATTCAGAAGTCCAAAAATTAGGTGAGCATTCTGTAAGCCCTTTATTACATAGTTGTCACAGTGACAACATACTCGTATAAATAATGAACAAATCAGTAAACCTGAAAATTCCTGTAGAAATAGACACCATAAAAAAAAGTTCTAATAAGACACTGAAACATTATGCACAAATTCCTACGCCTATAAATACACCATAAAATAAAGTTCATACAAGTTATTGACAAACATTAGGCAGATCTTCCAGAAACCCCAGAACTCCTTGACTTCCCCCTTGCCTTTGAAAAGCTTCAATGCAAACAACTAAATATAACTCGTACTTCAATTCATATAAGAAATAGGTACAGCACAAAAAACGGTATTCGATGCATGGTTCAACATTTAAAGTCTACAGAGACATTAAACCATCCATTTGTTTCAGAAAACGGGTTCCTCCAACTTCACTTAAATTCTGAAAACTCCACCGAAACTTTAAACCTAATAATACTATTGTAAAAGATTTCTGTATTAAAACTGTGTTATATTTTTTGATGTAAAAAATAGTACAGTTTTAATTCAGAAATCTTTCACAATATTGTCATGGACTGTGGAAACTTCATGAATATAATAACATTAATACATAACCTACTTGAACCTAACATTTCGCCTTTAAGATACAAATCCTTGCAATGTTCATATATAACTTCAAAAATACTCGACTAAACCCTAAATTTTGGTTTCTAGAATCGATAAAATTTACTGCCTTGCACCCTAAATGCAACTTATATTACAAAAAAAAACACTTACTAACCACCAAACCTTAGCTTCCCAAGATAAGCTCCATATTTTTCAAGGTTCTTCAATCCATATATTACCGTTGTCAAGAAAAATAAATAAGATTAAAGAATACCTTTGACCAGGATAGTACAATACATTACCTATAATTCCATGGCTCTGTCTTGACACGGCGAGATCAGAGTGCAGCAATATTTCATTCCTTTCAGTGAGTTCCTTTAGATGTGCTTGAAACAATTTTTCAGTTTCTTCCATTATAAATTTAGACGTTTCTTTCATTTCTTTTTGAAATATTTCAAAGATTGCATTTTCCATCATTTCCGCAATCTCTTTGTCTATTATATAATGCTGTTTTTCAAATTTACTGAGCATTTTCCGATTCTTCTTACAAACCTTTCTGTCAATCTTTTTCTGTCGTAGACTTCCTAATACCATTGAATTCGACTCTACTGTGCTTGCATCTGTAGACGGAGACCCCATCACCCGAAAACCTAATATTCAGAATACTAAAAAACTATGAATCTTTCTGAACAAAACTAATTTTCACATAAATAGATCTGTGCATGCCTAATAAATAAGGCGGGGAAGATGTTCTAATTAAACGACCAGGGGTTTTTAGGGTTTGATTGCCTAGGGATCATAATACATTTAGGGGATGTTCCATCGCCGCCAGCTTTCATAAATACAACACCTACCAGTTGCAGAGAAGTAAATGCGATTAAATCCGATCTTCTTAAATGGAGAGATAATAATCTTGGGTTGAGATTCCAATGTGGATCGCCTTGGCGGGAGAAAAATATATTTTAAAAAAAAGTGGCACGAGAATGGTGTCGATGTATTCCAAGTGCTTTGGAAGGAGTTTAGACCGTTGGCTATCTCGATCTGTAATTATTTAAAAAGGTCCACTACGATTGCTTATAGATCAAGGAATAATACGAGCTATTAATTGTTGTACGTTTACAGTAGGGAAAATTGAGTAGGCTGCATCTTCTTTTATAATTCGTTTTGATTGATTGACAAATGTAACAAAAGACGTATTTGTGTCAAGTTTTCTTTATTGTAAAGTGTGTTTGATTGTTTTAAACATTTAGTTAATAGAAATAAGTTGGGGTGTAATTTGATTGTTTATTGTTGTATAATGTTATAAAAAAAATTTAAAAATATTTATGTGGGGGTGTGTTTGTTGTTTTAAACATTTAGTTAATAGAAGCAATTAGGGATCTAATGTGATTGTTTGTTGTTGTATAATATTTTTATTATAGTTGATTAATATTGTAAAAATAAAAAATAAAAAATTATATGAGTGTGATTGGTTGTTTTAAATATTTAGTTAATAGAAATAAGAAAGGGTGTAATATGATTGTTTGTTATTGTATAATGTTATTATTATAACTAATTAATATTGTAAGAAAAATTTAAAATATTCAATTGTAAAAAATATATTATTATAATAACTCCATATTTATATTTATATGATAATGTGATATTTATGTAATTTTTGTCTTGCTAAATTATATTATTATTTGTATATTTCTTAAAATATCTACATTAATATTTAATGGACATATTTTATTGAAATATTAATTGTAGATAGATAAATTTTACTTTGATATTTATTACAGATGGATAAATTATATTGTGATATTTAATACACATTATAAAAAAATATAAAATATGCATTGAATGTCCTCACATTTACTTAATAAGTTTTGAAATTATATTGTGATGTATGTAATAGTGTTCATGCCATTCAAGTCATTAATAGGTTTGAATTTTGATTGAATGAATTAAATGCATTGTATTGCACATAATTTAGAAAAAAGAAATAGAGAAATCATAATTTTTGCATTGACTATTCACAACATGAACCAATAAAAAGAAAGATAAAAGATATTTTAGCAATTCTAAAAATTGACAATTAAAAATAGACTATATAAAAGTGTTTGTCAAGTTTTTAATTCCAAATGTTCACTGGTTGAATTGTCACTATCAATTAAAAAAATTGGAGTGAATGAATGCATTAGTATTCTGCCTTTGGCAGAACTAAAAATAGTATGATAAAGGAAACGTATCAATAGCCGCCAAGGCTAACTTCGCCCATTCGTGCAGAGTGCAAAATAGGTCCAATTTTAATGTTTTTTTTTTGTTTTCTTCGTAAGCCAGTTAGGACCTTAAAAAGAAAAATTTGGCTTGTGGGTATTTAAAATACTTTTTGTAGAACCCATCAAACGAAAAAATGCTAAAAATAGGTGTTTTTAAACCTCCGCCCGCTACATTTTCATGACTTCGCCCATACCCATTCATTCTAAATCCAATAATTATTTATAAAAAAGTCAATTTACAATTATCAATTAACCTATTTAAAATTACGTTTGTATGTGGGCCCGATCCAAATATCACGTGGGTCCGATAGGAGGTGGTCACTTTAATCTCAACCTCACCACATTACATTGTTAACCATGTGCCCCGTATGCTTCATCAAGCCACGTGTATGACTCTACCTCACCATATTACATTCTTAACCACGTGCCCCATTCGCCTTCATCAACCCACGAGAAACTTCTAACCTAACCCCTAGTTGTTGGGCAACTTTAAGCCCTAAACTCATCTTCTCCCGTGGTTTTCTCATCGTCGTCTCCTCTCTCCCGCCGTCGACACGAGCTCATGCGGCCATGGCAACTTCGTCCGACACTCGAACGCTGCAGGTAACGTCTCCACCTCTTTTCACCTGCAAGTTTGTTTGTAGAACAATGGGCTTTCGTTTGCGTCGACGATATTTGAGTGAATTTCTTTGTATGGTGCTGTGATAACTGACTGTAATCATTTCGTTTTACATGTGACTATTACAAAATTGATCCCTCATCAATTATTTTGTCAATGCCATGGAGGGTTTGGTTGGGTTTGACTATAATCATTTCTTTTTACATGTGACTGGTACAACTTTGATCCCTCGTGAATTATTCTGTCAATGCCATCGAGGGTTTGGCTAGGTTTGACTGTAATCATTTCTTTTTACATGTGACTGGTACAACTTTGATCCCTCGTGAATTATTCTGTCAATGCCATCGAGGGTTTGGTTGGGTTTGACTGCAATCATTTCTTTTTACATGTGACTGGTATAAATTTGATCGAGGGTTTCCCTGCTATGATTTTATTTGACATTATTTTATGAAATAATCACATGTAATGTGATTCAAATAGAACATTGACGGAATTTTGACCAAGTATAATAATAAAATTTTATGGGTTTCCAGTTTTAACCCCAAATTATTGAGGGGTTTCAGCATACGAGTTAATGGGTTTACAAATTTTTTTGATTCTCTTCGAATCCCTTCATCAACCCACGAGAAATTTATAACCTAACCCCTAGTTACTGGGCAACTTTAAGCCCTAAACTCATCATCTCCCGCGGTTTTTCATTGTCGTCTCCTCTCTCCCGTCGTCGACGCGAGCTCGTGCGGCCATGGCGACTTCGTCCGACACCCAAACATTGCAGGTAACGTCTCCACCTCTCTTCACCTGCAAGTTTGTTTGTAGAACAGTGGGTTTTCGTTGGCGTCGACGGTGTTTGAGTGAATTTCTCAGTATGGTGTTGTGATAACTGACTATAATCATTTCGTTTTACATGTGACTGTTACAAAATTGATCCTACAAAAATTATTTTGTCATTGCCATCGAGGGTTTGCCTGGGTTTGACTGTAATCATTTTGTTTTACATGTGATTGGTACAAAATTGATCCCTCGTGAATTATTCTATCAATGCCATCGAGGGTTTGGCTTGGTTTGACTGTAATCATTTCTTTTTACATGTGACTGGTACAACTTTGATCCCTCGTGAATTATTTTGTTAATGCCATCGAGGGTTTGGTTGGGTTTGACTGTAATCATTTCTTTTTACATGTGACTGGTACAAATTTGATTGAGGGTTTCCCTGCTATGATTTTATTTGACATTATTTTATGAAATAATCACATGTAATGTGATTCAAATAGAACATTGATGGAATTTTGACCAAGTATAATAATGAAATTTTATGGGTTTCCAGTTTTAACCCCAAATTATTGAGGGGTTTCAACATACGAGTTAATGGGTTTACAGATTTTTTTGATTCTCTTCGAATCCCTTCATCAACCCACGAGAAACTTCTAACCTAACCCCCAGTTACTGGGCAACTTTAAGCCCTAAACTCATCATCTCCCGCGGTTTTTCATTGTCATCTCCTCTCTCCCGTCGTCGACGTGAGCTCGTGCGGCCATGGCGACTTCGTCCGACACCCAAACGTTGCAGGTAACGTCTCCACCTCTCTTCATCTGCAAGTTTGTTTGTAGAACAGTGGGTTTTCGTTGGCGTCAACGGTGTTTGAGTGAATTTCTCAGTATGGTGTTGTGATAACTAACTATAATCATTTCGTTTTACATGTGACTGTTACAAAATTGATCCTACACAAATTATTTTGTCATTGCCATCGAGGGTTTGCCTGGGTTTGACTGTAATCATTTTGTTTTACATGTGACTGGTACAAAATTGATCCCTCGTAAATTATTCTATCAATGCCATTGAGGGTTTGGCTTGGT
The DNA here is from genome assembly GCA_007115665.2 of Sequoiadendron giganteum. Classification (NCBI taxonomy): domain Eukaryota; kingdom Viridiplantae; phylum Streptophyta; class Pinopsida; order Cupressales; family Cupressaceae; genus Sequoiadendron; species Sequoiadendron giganteum. Next base: position 639,215,666 of record CM021107.1, read on the forward strand.
TTGACTGTAATCATTTCTTTTTACATGTGACTGGTACAACTTTGATCCCTCATGAATTATTCTGTCTATGCAATCGAGGGTTTGCCTGCTATGATTTTATTTTACATTATTTTATGAAATAATCACATGTAATGTGATTCAAACAAAATATTGACGAAATTTTGACCAAGTATAATAATGAAATTTTATGGGTTTCCAGTTTTAACCCCAAATTATTAAGGGGTTTTAGCATACGGGTTAATGGGTTTACAGATTTTTTTGATTCTCTTTGAATCCCTGCATTATCATGATGACACTTGATGGGTATACAATGTTTTTCCAAAATAATACTACGGTTTTAAGATTACTATTTGTAGGCAAGCGATATATACTGGTGTATATAGTCATGCCGTGTAGGGTTTCATTATATAAAGTCGTGAAGACTTTCATCACAATTGCCTTTGTAGATAATGATATTTGATTTTATAGATAAGTGTTACCAAAGGGGGTAACTCCCATGTACATTCAGATTTGGCATTTACAGGTCAAGAATGAAATTACAAACCCTGCTCATGCTATGAGCAAGAAAATTGCTGCAAGGATGTCTCCCATCCTAGTCAACCATTGCAAGCAGACACCATTGAGCCAAGCCAAGTCATATCGCATGAAGTTGGAGAAGGTGTCCATGTTGGTGTTTTTGACTCCTTCTCTAAATACTTCTCATGCATCAAGACTGAAGTTATCTGCTGCAACCTAACGGGCACTAGCTGCATCTTCGTCCACATCATCCTCTTCGGATTCTGCCTCCTCCTCATCATTATCCTCCTCATCTTCTACCAGGTTCAGTATTGTTGGGTCGAAATAATACTTTAGGAAGCTGACCCAGCACTCATCACTTAGGTTCAGAATGGTGTTGGCTATGCCCTCGGCGTTACCAATTTCTATGAATCTATTGAGCCGCTTAACCATGACTGCCTTGGCCTCGTTTATGTCCACTAATGCGCATAGTATGAGCTCGTAGATTCTGTCGTCGCACTAGTGCTCATCAAGAGACAAAACCTCAAAGATTAGGTCGACAACTGCATTCCTTATTGTTGGGTGTGGAATGTTAAAAAGCCTTCTGCACTGGGCCATTCCTGACTCCTTAGTGCAATGGTAGTCCACTCCAAACATGAATACCATCCTGCTTTTCTGGAAAACTTGGGGCTTATGTGAAGAGATGGAGGTGGAGATCATATTGTCCAGCTATTAATAGTCTTAATCCTATAACGATAAGGATTGCTTGAGAACCGGGCCCCTCAATTCATGCCATACCAAATCTGAACTAAATTTGTCCTTAGATTTTGCACATGTGAACTAAATCCAGTCCTGCTTTGAGGTTCACAAGGTTTTGGGGATGAGAGATCTGTGTTATTGGGATGAGTGTTTGTCAATAAAAAAAATCACATATCATTGTTTGGAAATTGTAATCTGACAAGAAATCCGCAGGAGATGATGAGTTTAGGGCTGAAAGATGCCCAGCAAGCTGCGGTAAGGTAAACTCATACACGTGGTTTGATGAAGGCATATGGGGCACATGGTTAACAATGTAATGTGGTGAGGTTGAGATTAAAGTGACCACCTCCTAGTAGACAATGATATATTCTTTACAGACAATGAAATGTTCTTATCAGATTGTACATATGTATTTGCAGACAATGATATATTCTTATCAGATTGTATGCATGTAAATATATACATACAATCTGATAAGAATATATCATTGTCTGCAAATAGTGATCATTGTATTTGCAGATAGTGATATGTTCTTATCAGATTGTATGTATATATTTGTAGACAATGATATATTCTTATCAAATTGTATGTATATATTTGTAGACAATGATATATTCTTATCAGATTGTATGTATATATATATATACAATCTGATAATAATATATCATTGTCTGCAAATTGAAATAATTCTATTTGCAGACAATGATATATTCTTATCAGTTTGTATATATAATTGTCGATCACTAGTTCTTTCTTAATGATTAATGCTCTACTAGCACTATAGCTTATACCATCAATTATCACAATCTAACCACATTGTGTGGTATCACTAAGTACACTATGTTTCAGTGTTTGTCAATAAAAACATCAGATTGTATGTATATATTTATAGACAATGATATGTTCTTATCAGATTGTATGTATGTATATTCATATATACATGCAATCTGTTAAGAATATATCATTTTCTGCAAATTGTAATCGGACAAGAAATCCGCAGGAGATGATGAGTTTAGGGCTTAAAGATGCCCAACAAGCCGCGGTAAGGTAAAATCATACGCATGGTTTGATGAAGGCAAATGGGGCACGTGGTTAACAATGTAATGAGGTGAGTTTGAGATTAAAGTGACCACCTCCTAGTAGACAATGATATATTCTTTACAGACAATGAAATGTTCTTATCACATTGTATATATGTACTTGCAGACAATGATATATTCTTATCAGATTGTATGCATGTATATATATACATACAATCTGATAAGAATATATCATTGTCTGCAAATAGTGATGATTGTATTTGCAGACACTGATATGTTCTTACAAATTTTATGTATATATTTGTAGACAATGATATATTCTTATCAGATTGTATGTATATATATATACATGCATACAATCTGATAATAATATATCATTGTCTGCAAGTACATATATATACAATCTGATATTAATATATCATTGTCTACAAATTGAAATCATTCACTTTGCAGACAATGATATATTCTTATCAGATTGTATATAATTGTCGATCACTAGTTCTTTCTTAATGATTAATGTTTTACTAACACTATAGCTTATACCATCAATTATCACAATCTAACCACATTGAACTGCACTCTTAGCTACTCTAACAAACTCTAACATACAATCTGATAAGAATATATCATTGTCTGCCCAGCAACTAGGGGTTAGGTTAGAAGTTTCTCGTGGGTTGATGAAGGCGAATGGGGCACGTGGTTAACAATGTAATGTGGTGAGGTAGAGTCATACGCGTGGCTTGATGAAGCATATGGGGCACGTGGTTAACAATGTAATGTGGTGAGGTTGAAATTAAAGTGACCACCTCGTAGCGGACCCACGTGATATTTGGACCGAGCCCACATACAAACCTAATTTTAAATAGGTTAATTGATAATTGTAAATTGGATTTTTTTTAAACTATTACGCACCATTGAAATTAGACAGGAGTGGCCACTATAGTATGAATAGATCGATTATTTGGCAGGAAAATTGAGATTTGAAATTCAATCACCACAATTCAATGCATTCAATATGCACAGTCAAATGATATTATAAGAGGGAATTTCCAGTGTCATTTTCAGTACGAATTCTCCTATGCTTTCACTGCATATCCTCTGCAAAATTCAGCTCGGTACATATAATGAAAACTAAAAACGTATTATAATAGACTGAATTTATGCAAGCCACCTATTTTATCAAGCACACTCCAATGTTTTTATAAGAGGGAATTTCCACGGTCATTCCCTCAATATCATTTTCAAAATTCAGAGCTTACTAACGCTACCTATGCACATTCCTCTTAAAAGGCAACTTATGTTGGTACAACCAAAATAACTAAATACATGTTTTTATTTATCAGCTTACTGGATTTATATTAATGTTGTATGTTTCATTATTCAATATACTCTTTTATATTTATGTATTGAGTGTTTGCAGTATTTTGAGGCATACAGATTATTTAGTTTTCAGTCAATTGTTCAAATGAGCATTATCCATTATGTAATCATATCACATCATTGTATGATGTGATATAATTTGTTTTCTTCCACTTGCTATATGTGTTTCAATAGTCACATTACATATATGTATATACATATACATGTACATTTACATGCATGATGCATATGTAGTTGTACATACATATACATGTACATGTATATGTATATGTACATGCATATACATATACATATACATGTATATGTATATACAAATTTATATACACTGTTATTTTCAGCTTCATACATTGGATTAGAATATTGTGGATTTTAATGCTCCAATCAAAACTCTTATTGTTGTGTATGCAATATTGTAAGGATGATTTGATGTGGGAATGTTATGAGTACCGAGTACTACCCCCGTTTATTACAATTGTTTTGCAGGCAAGCGAGAGCGTGAAGAGGTGAACCAAGTATGTTGATTATCAACATACCATGGAAGCTATGTTTGTTAACACAATAAACTCTATAGGGACATTTTGCTCTTAATGCTTTATGATATGTTTATATTTTATGTTGTATTGTTTTATACATATTTTGTTCTTACAAATGCTTATTTGATTCGAGGAATATATTTAACTACATTGGTCTCTTAATGGCAGGCATGCGAGGATTTGTTCGCAATCAAAAAAAGGTATTAAGCGTTAATGACAGGTAAAGTCTTTGACTTTACTTTGGCAATGACCTAGTAATATAGAAAACTATGTGATTTTATATATATGGTTGAAAGTTAGATGAACAAACTATTAGGGTGATTATAATATGAAGTAAGAATATAATATTAGTATTATGTTTTATTGCAAAGTTATTGTGTTTGAATGAAATGAAAATAACAATATTATTATGGAAACTTTAGGGTCATGTGTAACTGGATTTGTTTGAAATAATATGAAATCTATAGAGGGTATTCTTAGAGGCTAATAGAGCAGGTACAAGTGGTTCAATGTGGTTAGATTGTGAAAATTGATGGTATAAGCTATAGTGCTAGTGAAACATTAATCATTAAGAAAGAACTAGTGATTGACAACTATATACAAACTGATAAGAATATATCATTGCCTGCAAATAGAATGATTTAAATGTACATACAATGATATATTATTATCAGATTGTATATATATATATATATATATATACATACAATCTGATAAAAATATATCATTGTCTACAAATATATACATAAAATCTGATAAGAACATATCAGTGTCTGCAAATACAATGATCCCTATTTGCAGACAATGATATATTCTTATCAAATTGTATGTATATATATACATGCATACAATCTGATAAGAATATATCATTGTCTACAAGTACATATATACAATTTGATAAGAACATTTCATTGTCTGTAAAGAATATATCATTGTCTACTAGGAGGTGGTCACTTTAATCTCAACCTCACCACATTACATTGTTAACCACGTGCCCCATATGCCTTCATCAAACCACGCGTATGAGTTTACCTTACCACGGCTTGTTGGGCATCTTTAAGCCCTAAACTCATCATCTCCTATGGATTTCTTGTCAGATTACAATTTGCAGACAATGATATATTCTTAACAAATTGTATGTATATATGAATATACATACATACAATCTGATAAGAATATATATACATACAATCTGATGTTTTTATTGACAAACACTGAAACATAATGTACTTAATGATACCACATAAAATACAAGGATGAAACACTCATAAAACATATAAGAGACCTAACTATGAGGTTCAAATAAATATCAACATCAACATTAGGACATTTTATAATCATATCATAGTTATATTTTTTATCAAATTGCAAGAATTCATTGGGTGGTGCGACAGAAAAACATGGCTGAAAAATACTTGAAACATATCAAAATATTACTGGGTGCTTGTATTAAACTTCTTCTCACCTTAAACATAAATGAGGTTCCAAACATAATAACAACAATATTATCACATCTTATAATCATATCACAGTTATAACTTGAAGTAGATATTTTGATCTGATATGCAAAGCAGATCAACAGAATATACTGCTACATCGATCAAAAAACAAAACTCAATACCAACATATTTAGTTTTCCATATTGCTAGGAAAAGAAGGTGGCGTGAGATATCCACCAATAGCTGAGTTTGTTCCACTTGTAGGAGGTGACACTTGGTTAATCGAGGTTTGAAGGCATGTTGCTATTTGAGCAAGCAATGTCTGGCTTGCATCTACAGTCAGTCCCATTTGTTGTGAGCCACTCCCAACTTGCATATTGTTCATAGCTGTAAAGGCTGGTGCCAATATGTTCATCATATCGAGCAGTATAGGGTGTTGGGGGGATATAGGATTCCCCGCTATAGACTTACACTTTATCCTCTCTACTTGTTGTGCTTTCTTTTCAGCTGCCTTTCGTAGACGTTCAACCTTGGCTTGCTCTTGTCTTATTGCTTTCTCCCGCATTCTAATCATCTTCTCCTCATCTTCTATCGCTTTCCTTGCTTGCTTCTCAGCCCTCATTGCTTCCTTTTCAATTTCTTTTGCTTCACATTCTGCCTTTCTCTTCAACATCTGGTCCTTCTTACGTTGTTGCAGCTCTGCTTGCCTTTTCTTCTCTGCCTCTTGTTGAGTATACATTTCGATGAAGGCGTCTGATGTTAGTACTTGGGACTGCCTACTATGGCGAATCACTCCCAAACGACCTCCTCATGATGATCCTTGCACCCTCTGCATAGGAAGTTTCAAGAATTTTCTATTTTGTCTGCTTGATTGTTGTCCATCATGTGGGGTGCATGGCACAAACTCAGCTTCTTCATCACTATATGCATTGTCATCTTCACTTCGACCATCACTATGCTCTTCCCAATTCCTTGCAGTAGTGAAGTAATGTATCACTTCAACCAAAGCAATGTGTGGTGGGGAAGGCATAGAAAGGCTGACTTCTTCCTCAATCAGATTTAATTGTCATCCAAGGTTCGTGGTTGCTTCATGCATCCAATCCGGTTAGCTAACTTGAGTTGGCAAACTCAGACCAACTGATGTAGTCTTTGTATCTTCATTGCAAGGTGCAATAGGAGGTTGGACTTCTGCTTGGAAATCTACAACAACTGGTTGAATTTATGGTTGAATGTGTGTTGTAGTTTCAGTGCCCTCATTATGGTCTAATGTAGTTTTTGTAACTTCATTGCAGTGTGAAAAAGAGGTTGGACTTCTGCTTGGAAATCTGCAACAACTGGCTGAATTTCTGGTTGAATGTGTGTTGTAGTTTCAGTGTCCTGATTGCGTTGCCGCACAAAACCATCAATTTGTTCCTAGTTGTAACCAAGTAGACGCAAGCATGTCTCTATTGCAATAACATCCTCTTCATCTTCCACCATGCAAGCATCACCTTCTGTTCTAGGACTTGGTACATCGTCTTCAACAATATAGCCTTGACTTGGCCCCATGTCCTTGTCAAGGGCTGACCAATCAAGTGGCCAAATACCTATTCTACGAAACCCACTAATAATGTTGGATGGTGTCAAAGCTTATTTGAAAGCTTGGCTTGCTAGAGTTGCCAAGTCTTCATGCCCAATATCGATATGTGGGTTGTTAGCTTGCCATTAGCTTGCCAAATGGTTCACACCTCTCTGAAATATGCCTTGAATGGAGCAAAAATGCTGACATCCAATGGCTGCAGCTTGTGACTGGTATGAGCAGGAAGTGTTAACAGGTCTATTCCTAATTTTCTTGCTTCTTCAATGGTTTTGAAAGCCAAGTGGCTGCCATGGCCGTCAAAAATCAGAAGGGCCCTGTTTATTGGTGAAACGCCACCGGGGATATTACCTGCAAAATGGTCTAACCATTTGACAAATAGTTCCTTTTTCATCCAAGCATGTTCTTGGATTTCCATCAATGCACCTATCTCACAATTTACTATATAATTCTGCATGTGCCTTTTTTATTTAAATAGGTAGAACCCAGGAATACTTAACCCAGCTGCATTTACACAAGCCAGCACTGTGATCCACTCTCTGCTCTTTGAAACCAAATGTGGTACACTCTTTACACCCAATTTTGCAATAAATCTCATTCCACAGTTCCTACTAGCTTGAATACCCGTCTCATCGTAGTTCCAAATTCGACTTGCTCCATAGTGGTTAAGGTTAATCATATCTTCAAGGTTGTCAAAGAAAGCTTGCACGACTGAAGGATGAACCATAATTGCTCTATCACTGTCCACTCCTTCAACAGTTCTTATTGTCAAATATGGGTGCCTTCTTCGAAATCCTGCCCACCATGACCTCCCGGGGACACCATTTGTGAATGGATTGGGCCAAGTTGTAGTGATTTGGGCAACTGTGGATTGTAGTTGATTGACCTGCAGTCCGTGGCCCAAATCTGCCATGTCCTTGCACCATTGGACAATTTCACCCTCCTCCTCATCAGATAATATGGTATGTGGACCCCTCTTCTTGGTGGTGGTAACTCCCAACAACCACGCCCTCAAACTGCTAGGCGGCATACCCCACTTGATTGTCACTACCCTGACTGACATGTTGTGTTCTTCGACACTTTTGACTGCTCCTTCCATATCAGCATATGTCCATTGCCTAATGGGTATAGGTGAGGGAAGTTGTACATTGGGCTGAGCATTTGGCTGAACATCTAGCTCAACAGGTGGTTCGACTTCTGTTGTGTTGGTGGCTTCATCCGCATAGTCAGGAACATCTTCTTCTGTAGGAATTGCATGCACTTCCTCTATAGGCTCTTCATCAATGAAGTGGACCCCACGAGTGACTCTAATGGCATGTGGTCCTCTTCCTACAACTCTCTTAGAGAGTCTTCTAGCAGGTGCCATTATATTCCACTTAACCTACACAAACAGTAAAAGTTGCATAACTTGGTAGTGCAACAAATAATATATTATAATTACTGAAAATAGAAAACCTCTACCCATCAAGTGTCATCATGATATTGTAGGGATTCGAAGAGAATCAAAAAAATCTGTAAACCCATTAACCCGTATGTTGAAACCCCTCAATAATTTGGGGTTAAAACTGGAAACCCATAAAATTTAATTATTATACTTGGTCAAAATTTCGTCAATGTTCTGTTTGAATCACATTACATGTGATTATTTCATAAAAATAATGTAAAATAAAATCATAGTAGGCAAACCCTCAATTGCATAGACAAATTAATTCACGAGGGATCAAATTTGTGTTTGTCACATGTAAAAAGAAATGATTACAGTCAAACCCAGCCAAACCCTCGATGGCATTGACAAAATAATTCACGAGGGATCAATTTTCTACCAGTCACATGTAAAAAGAAATGTTTACAGTCAAACCTAGCCAAACCCTCGATGGCATTGATAGAATAATTCACGAGGGATCAATTTTGTACCAGTCACATGTAAAACAAAATGATTATAGTCAAACCCAGGCAAACCCTCGATGGCATGACTGTATATATATGTATTTCTCTGCAAATTGTAATGACAACCAGTTTTGTAGGATCAAATTTGTAACAATCACATGTAAAACGAAATGATTACAGTCAGTTATCACAGCACCATACAGAGAAATTCACTCAAACACCGTCGACGCCAATGAAAACCCACTATTCTACAAACAAACTTGTAGGTGAAGAGAGGTGGAGACATTACCTGCAACATTTGGGTGTCAGACGAAGTCGCCATGGCTGCACAAGCTCGCGTTGACGGCGGGAGAGAGGAGACGACAATGAAAAACCACGGGAGATGATGAGTTTATGGCTTAAAGCTGCCCAACAACTGGGGGTTAGGTTAGAAGTTTCTCGTGGGTTGATGAAGGGATTCGAAGAGAATCAAAAAAATTTGTAAACCCATTAACCCGTATGTTGAAACCCCTCAATAATTTGGGGTTAAAACTGGAAACCCATAAAATTTCATTATTATACTTGGTCAAAATTCCGTCAATGTTCTGTTTGAATCACATTACATGTGATTATTTCATAAAACAATGTCAAATAAAATCATAGCAGGGAAACCCTCGATTGCATAGACAGATTAATTAACGAGGGATCAAATTTTTACTAGTCACATGTATGTAATCTGATAAGAATATATATATATATATATATATATATATATATATATATGAATGTATGTATACATTATGATAAGAAAATATCATTCTATTTACAAAGAATGATATATTCTTATGAGAATGTATCATTGTATTTGTAGAGAATTTTATATTCTTATCAGATATATATATATATATATATATATATATGATGAAACCCTACATGGCATGACTGTGTATATATGTATTTGTCTACAAATTGTAATCCATAAACTGCTCAATAAATTGGGACAAAAACTATAAACCCATTAAACTTCATGATTAGTAAAGAGGGATTCAGAATATAACTATGATATGATTCCAAAATGGCTAACGTTGTTGTTATTATCTTGATTTATGATGAATGCAGGTGAAAAAAATGTAACTATGATATGATTAAATAATGGAAAATGCTAAGTTGAACAGCTGACTAAAAACATATTAATTTGTATGCTTGAAAAGAATGTAAACTTAAAGTAGTAAATATAAAAGAGTATATTCAATAATGAAATAGGCAACATAAATGTAAAACCCTGAAAAAAATGCAAAGATTGAGTACGTAAATATAAAACAGAATATTGAATAATGAATCAGACAACATAAATGTAAAATAGTATGCCTGAAAATAATGTAAAGAGTGAGTACATAAATATAAAACATATCTTGAATAATGAGAATAGATAAAATAAATGTAAAACAGATAAAATAAATGTAAAATAGCTAACTGATAATATAAAACATGAATTTACCTATTCTGAGTGTACCAACCTGAATAAGCTCCCCCTTTAAAGACGAATGTGCAGAAATTGCCTTAGGAAGCTCTGAATTTTGCAGAGGGTAGGAAGCTCTCAGAGGATATTCAGTGAAAGCAGAGGATAATTCGTAATGATAATGACCCTGGAAATTCCCTCTTATAAAATCATTTGTGTAAATTGGATGCATTGAATTATAGTGGTTGAATTTCAAATTCGAATGCATTGAATTGTGGTGGTTGAGTTTCAAATTTGAATTTTTTGTGGGAAACAATCTGTCATTTCATTTTGCAGTGGCCATTTATGCCTGAGTTCTGTCGTGGCCTTTAGGAAATCAATTTTATATTTGGTTTAATAGATAAAATAGGTGGCTTGCATAAATTCAGTCATTTATATGAATTATAATATGTTTTTTGGTTTATTAGGGAGCCTTACACCATTAACTGTGTGTGCAAGTACCACAAGTTGATGGAGATAAAACATGAAGATGTGATAGGAAGTGTGGGTGAATGTGCAATTGATAGCTCATAAAGCTGATCAATGTTTGCTATTATGTCAAAATGTGCACCATTAACTCTTCATAATGGTTTATATAATGTGAAATTGTGGACCATTAACTATTCAAATATACATTTATATATTATGTAGTTGAAGCTTTGAGCCACTTGCATAGAGTGGTAATTGTAGACATCAATGTACTTAAAATAAATGCAAAAATTACTTTATTGTCTGCAACTTGTCTTTATTCAAAACATATATGTACCAATAGATGTTTAGATTTTATTTTATTTATTGGTTAGTTACACATTTAGTAGTGAACATTTATTGGTGTCATGTGTAATTTTTTTTTGGCATAAATAAAATAATGTAATGACTAAAATATAAACGGTTATTGGGGGGTCAGGTGAGCATGGAGTGAACGGGTATTGGATCGTGGGCGGCAATTGGGGGTTTTCCCCTAGCTTTTGTGGAAATTTGGTACATAATTCAAATTATATATGTTTTTTATTTTTATTAAATTTTTATTTATTGTAAGATTTGTGAAATGATTAAATTTTATTTTTAAATTTTTAGATTTTTAATTTATTTAATTTTTTAGGAGCCGATTAACCCCTAGACAAAAGTGGCCTATGTACATGCAAAAACTCATGAAAACATACATAACGAAATATATGGTAATATACATAACATGAAGAGATGGCGTAGTATAGGGCTCGCCAGACGGATGATAGAAGTGATGGAATCAACAACGGAAGGAAACGACACGGGAAGTGAGGAGGTGTCCCGTCATTGAATTACGCAAGCATTTTTTTGCCTTGTGGGAGAAGCTAATCGTTAAGCACGGGAAGGGCGGTGCGATGTGATTAAGACATGTGGTTTAAATTGTAACAAGTACTGTTCTTGGAAGACACTTGGGAAACACGTTGTGCTTTGGGTTTTCTCATTCTACAGGTTGAAATCGAAACATTGGAGAGCAAGGGTGCACCACAGGTAGGGGAGAGGACCAATCGGCTTGAGGTGAGGTGTTTCTAACCGACTGTATGCAATGTTGAAAGTTTTTATGTATTGTTTCATGCGTTTTTGTATTGTTTCATGTGGTTAAAACCGTAGGAATGTAATCAAATGCAGATTTATAGTTGTGTTGTTGTTAAAATCGTAGGAATCTTAGAAAACATATGAATGTCTTCAAAAGCTTTTGTTATTAAAATCATACAAATGTAATGAAACGTGGATTTAGAAACACCCATTGTTTCCAACAACCTTTCACATTGTGTATTCTACAGGTTGAAAGTGAAAGGTTGGAGAGTGGAGTTGCAAGTGAAAGGTTGCAGAGCAAGGGGAGACTACAAAAAGTGAGTTGAGGGGTTTCTAATCATTTGGGTTGTTAGTTGTAAAAGGTTTTAAAATTTTATGAGGGTTTTTAATTGTAAATTGTTTTCAAACTTTAAGTGAGCTTAGGGTTTTTTAAAACCCAGTGTTTTGCATCTTAGAATTTTAGAAAAGAAAATGAATGTATTTATAAGCTTTTGTTATTTAGACCCTAGGAATGTAATGAAAGGCATTGTTTTATAAACACCCATAGTTTCCCAAGAAGCATTAACACTGTGTTTCACCACTTTGAACAAGTTTACTCATTCTCGGTGATAATGTCAAGAAATTGGTGTTCTTGTTATTTGTAATGCACACGTACATATACAGGCTTGAAAACCACGATGGTTTGGGTATGTTGTGATGTGGCTTGCGGTTTTATAAACACACTGTGTTTTCCATTTCATTTCACTACACATCTTTCGAACAAAAAGCATTACTTCACATTGTATAACTAATAAGTAGATGCTCATAGATAGATGACAAAATTTATATTACAATATAGGTTTTTTACATAGTCAACCTAAAAGCAGTTATGCATTTAGTTCACATTGCATAGGTAAAAGCTATGTCCACAACTACAGGGAACTCCACCTACACAACCAAGTACTATTCTAAAATATATTAATTTCTTCATTCTAGAGTGATAATTGCAGCTTCCAATTGTATTTTTTTGTTATGGGAGCACATTTGTTTGTGGTATTTTTTGAAACAGTTCATTGCCTTGTGTATGAAAGCATAATAGCAAGCAACAACAAAAACAAGGCATTGAACAGTTTGGAAAAATGGTTGAAAGAAATGTGGTTTGATGGTCAATGGAATGCCATGCCAAGCCATATATAAGGAAATGAATTGTTCCTATGTGGGATTGATTATTTATGGCTTGCCACTATGTTTTGGCAGACATTCTCATCCCGCATTGTTTTTACAAAATAATTACAGATAGTTTTTTTGTATTAAGTATAGAGAGATCATTGCATAGTGCATCTGAGTAATTGCATCAGTATCAAGCCTCTAGGAAGCCCTACATATGCTATTACATCCTATTGCCCCAGTTACAAAATATACATATCCCCACATTGCCCCTAATACAACAAATTTTTCATCACATATTAACATTGTGCCAAGTACCATCTACAAAAGATTTACATATATACTTGTAGCATGTAGTTACATATGTGCAACTGTATAAGGTTCTACATCTATGTAACATATGTACCAGACCTGTTACCATTTATAACCAAAAAGAGACCAAAAAATGTTCCAAGGTTGATTCCTAGAGGGACTGTATTGTAATATCTGAGTCTCTAAGTGTCACCAGTGTCTCTGTTGCAGCCATCTTGTCCATTGAAAGCCCAAGATCCCTACTACTTTTCCCTTCCATCAATACAATTACAATCTCTTTGTTTTTTCCCTTGCTAGGATTGTTATTTTTCTCTTCTTTTAGTTCCTCCTTAAAGGCTTGCAAATACTTAGAGTGATAATTGCAAATATATAATGATAATTAGAGTGATATTTGCAGATGGAGACCCCCTAATCAAATTTTGTTAGAAAGTGGGAAACACCTTAGTTAACAAGCAATGCAATTTTTCTTGCAAATATATATTCTCATCTTTAGTAGAGGTATCAACAAGATATTGTGAAACTATACCCACGACTACAGGGAACTCCACCTATGCAACCAGATACTATTGTCAAAGATATTAATTCATTTATATTAGAGTAATAATTGTAGATGCAAATTGCATTTGCTTGTCATGGCATTCTAATAGACCACATTTTTTTGAGGCATTTTTTCAAACAGTTCACTACCTTGTCTATGAAAGCATATTAGTAAGCAACAACAAAGACAAGGTAGTGAACAGTTTGAAAATTGCCTCAAAGAAATGTGGTTTCATGGTGACTGTAATGTTGTGACAAGCCATAGACAAGGCAATGAATTGTTTGTAAGTATGATTGCTTATCTATGGCTTGCCATTGTGTTTTGGCAAACATATACTCACCTCACATTGTGTTTTCCAACTTGCAATTATAGAATGCACGTATATGGTTGTTGGAAAACATTGTGTGTTTAGTATCAAAGGATAATAGTAGATATGGATTGTCATGGCATTCCAACACCACGACACCTAATTGGAATGACATGACAAGCCATAGACAAGGCAATGAACTATTTCTATGTATGATTGCTTATCTATGGCATGCCATTGTGTTTTGGCAGACATGTACTCATCGCACACTATGTTTTCCAACTTGCAATCACATTATGCATATATATGGTTGCTAGAAAACATCGTGTGTTTACTATGAAAGCATAATATTAGATTTGGATTGTCATGGAATTCCAAAACCATGGTGATTGGGATGACATGACAAGCCATAGACAAGGCAATGAACTATTTCTATGTTTGATTGCTTATCTATGGCATGCCATTGTGTTTTGGGAGACATATACTCACCTCACACTGTGTTTTCCAACATCCAATCAGTTTGCATGTATATGGTTGTTGGAAAACATTGTGTGGTTACTATCAAAGCATAATAGTAGATTTGTATTGTCATGGCATTCCAACACCATGGTGATTGGAATGACATGACAAGCCATAGACAAGGCAATGAATTGTTTGTATGTATGATTGCTTATATATGGCATGCCATTATGTTTTGACGAACATATACTCACCTCACACTGTGTTTTCCAACTTGCAATTACACTATCCATTATCTTGTATGTATTTTACCATTTACTTTAGAGTGTTGTAGAATTTTATGGTCCATGGTTTCATTAAAGCTAACAACGAGAATTCATTGCACATTGTGTTGTGTAAGCTTCCATGCATCATACCATAATTATTGCTAGAAGTGTATTCTTTGTTGTGCACTTCAATGTTTTTGTTCTATTGCATTTTTATTCTTTTTTTGGGGGTTGCAGACTAGAAGGTAACCCATAGTGATCAAATAAGATTGAAAGACCATTTTCATTGTTTGTTTTATTGCTTGCATTAGAATGAAAAGATTAGTATTACTATTAGTTTTTTGTGATAACTCTGGAAATTTATGGGCTGAGGATTGGGAAGCAACCCATATCCTCCTAGGTAAGATTCAAATATTGTGTTTAGTATTTTTATTCATTTCTTGCATTAGAATGAAACGATTAGTCTTTTGAAATAAATTTGTCATTTTATGGGGTTAGTTTACATTGTTTTTTCTTGATATTGTTATTTCCTCTATGTGCCATGCATGCAAAATGATCACGAGAACTAGTCTCGGGTGCATTTATAAACTAATTTAAATAATTTTCTTCCCTCTCTTTTCCAAACAATGCACCATTTGTTGCATATTTCCTGTTTCGACTACCAGAAGAAATTTGTAAATCTAGAATACAAATATGCAAGTTAGACATCAAAGATTATAATATACTTGTTTTGGTTATGGTATGGAGTTGACATACTTAGATCATGAGATGGTATGGCATCATGACATGGAATGGAATGATGAGATGAACTAGGATCATGAGAGGGAGTATTTTGATCTTCACATAAAAGGGGGATATATGATGTCATGCTTTCGATCAATGAGGTCAAGTGTATGACATGTTTGACTTTCTATAGGTGTTATGAAGGTGGAAAAACATGAAATGGATGAGTTGGATAAACATGGGATGGATGAGGGGAAAGTGGGTGGAACTAGAAGACTACAACTACCATTTTGTGAAATAGAATTTTGCATTGGTTATTGTATTCCTTACGAGGTGACTTTTGGTGTTCCTTTGGTCAAATAAGATGGATAGTTGTTGGTTCAACATGGAAGACATTTTGGGTTCCCTTGTCAACGAACGAAAAGGATGACATGGACAATGACATGAGTTGGGTATAAGTTTGAATGGTAGGTTTATGGTTTTTCTTGATTGATTAAGATTTAGATCTTGAATATCCCATCCCACTATAGAAGATCATACACACCTCCAAGCATATATAGATTTTATATTACTATGGTTTTCAAATGTATTGTTCGATGTTTGATAAATGCGCAAACAGAAATAATCTGTATGACAGTAAAATGGCTTGTTGCAATGAGCACTTTCTGTTCTATGCACTATAACAATGTATTTAATTTCACCTTCATATTGCAGGCTGGAAAACACAATGAGTTGTATTTTGTATATCACGCAGTGTTTTCCAATTTGCAATTATATGTAGACAATATGGTTCTCATCAAACTCTTGTGTTTTTTAGACCTTAAGAATTTCATGAAACTCGCCTAAAAATTTTATTACAACTCTTCGGTGGACTAAAATTTGGGTTTCAAAATTGTGATATGATGGTAAATCAAAATGCACTAAATAATTGCAGTTTGGAAAACATAGTGTGGGATGTCAGTAGATGCTTCTAAGAATCTTGCATTTTCTTTTGATGGGTAGCAATTTGATTATCCCTTTAAACAAAATCCATGTCCATCCAATTCACCTCCTTGCCATTCACTTCGATCAATAGGAAGACCACTTGGTTGAAAAGCGTCCCCTTTGCAACATCTGAATTGCTGCAAACTCATGCACTAGGAAATACAAATTGCATAGTTGGTTCAATTTCATCTTCATGTGCAACAAGAGATAGTGGAAGCCTTATGTTTCCATTTCTCAACAATTTGGTTCCAGTGATTGTTGAGTTGTGGAGGAAATGGTATGGGCTTGGATGAACTGTTTAAAGGGATAATCGTTACTCCTGTATGTAGATTTCCTATTTAAAGTGGGAGCTTTCTGGTCCGTTTTGTATTCACTACCGCATTACACAAATTCCCTCCTCCACCAACCTCCAATGCAGCTATTGTTGTGGCATCTTAAAATTTTATTAGTTGTGTAACAACACCTTTGACTTTTGACCTATCAATTGTGCAACAACACCTTTGACGTTTTCCATTTACCAATTGTGCAACAACACCTTTCACTTTTGACCTATCAATTATGCAACAACACCTTCCATTGCTGTCTTTTTTTTATCAAATTCTTGTCTTTTAGATTGCAACTCTCTCTGAACAACATTAAGCTCCTCTTCTTTTCACCGTGACAACTTCTTGTGTTTTAATTCCTTTTCTAAATGGTTAATTATAGTGTTTGGTTGTTCTACTCCACTTTGAGAATTTCCAACTATTGTTTTTGCAATATGTTTATGATTAAAGAATGCAAATGTTTCTTTTCACAAGCTCGTTAGGGAACTTCTCTACCTTTTTGAATAAGACTTTCATGCCTCCACCCAACTGATTCTCTTTTTCTACACTTAGATCTAGTATTGCCTTTTCCTTATCATCCATTTCCAATTGTATTTGTTCCATGGAATTTCTAATTGATAGAATGCTTTCCTTCATTTGTTCAACTCCACTTAGAGAATCATGTCTCTCTTTCTTTAATTGCACAAATTCATACGTAATAGAAAACCTTTCAAGTTAATCACCTTCTATATTGCCATTTGCCTCTTGCACATACTGCACATGCTCCTTCCTCCACTTGTCACGAGAAGGAACAACCTCTTCAGTCAATACATTATCTATCTCGTTTACTTTGGTCTGCTTCTTTCCAAGTGTTTTTAGAGCAGATTCCTTTTTAGCATTACACAATTTCCAATATGTCCTTGTATTTTTTATTACTACCATGTTGTCAATTCTCATAAAAAATATTTTTTGGATTATGTTGAATTTCTTTCAGGAAAAGGGATAGAATTTTGAATGTATTGAATACTTTCATGTACCTTTGCAGTTGATTTTTCCCAACTTTGAGAGTGTATTCATGATTGCATAATCCATTTTTTCTTTTAACGAGTTATTTGCAACAAGTGTCTTTATGATTAAATAGTTCATATGTTTCTTTTAACAAGTTATTTGCAACAAGTTTATTTGTGATTATATAATTGATATGTTTTAGATAAGAATTTCATGTCTTAACTCAACTGATTCTCTTTTTCTGCACTTACATCTAGTTTTACAATTGTGAGTGGGTTGCAGTTTTCATAACACCATGTGTTTTCCAATCTGTAATTTTACAAAATAGGATTCATGTAATTAAGAGCTTTTGTTTTCATAAATGTATTGTGATATTTACTTATTTTCTCAACAAGTGGTTGAATCAATAGTTGGAAGTAAATAACATTTTTTTCTAGATGCCTACAAAGCTATTTGTTACTGACTTTTTTCCCCTTTTTCTTTGATAGTACAACTAAAAATGTTGATCTCGAGAATTCACATCGAGCAGGCTCCCCACGACAATCAGGAAGACAATGACAATTTGTTCAGTACGAAGAGGTTGCATTGTGCTTTCAAATTCAATTACCAGGCACTAGAGGATGCCATTCACAAGATTGGTAGATTTTTGAAGCCCATCGAACCTGTTCTCCCCTATTTAGAGGCTGATGTAGCTTGCGGGTTCCTATCAAACTCCATAGACCTGTTGACAAACAATATTCTAGTTCAAATTTTGTGTACAAAATATGTTTGGAGACATGTGGTCAATCACGAACAACTTGATGGAGCATTGGAAAGATATGATGTTGATCAGGGTCTTGACCTCATTGGTGGCATCTTCCCATGTTTGTTGCTTCAATCATCCTTAGATATGAGGTGTGTTCAAGAAACATTTAGCAACAACATACAACATCAGGGTGATCATTTTTTCAACCAAGCAATGCGATTGCATGGACATGTTGTTGAGCCATACATTGAAATGGGCATATAGGAGATGTATCTTGCCCTTCGTACACTGCTTGACCACCCTGCACTAGTTCCAACAAATGTTGAAAGGGTTATTCAATGGCTTGGCACATAATGCCCCTACCATTCCAATGAGGTCACAAATGTAAAGACAAAAAATGTAAAGAGTGAATCTGATTAGGACGTGGAAAGACTTGTTAAATGAAAAATGGAAACTAAAACTTTGACTTTTATTATGTATTACTCTTTTCAAACACTACAGTTGAACAAATGATATTTTGTATTGTTGTTTATTAGTGTTTATTACTCTATTTTTTATCACTCTTTACTAATATTTATTACTATTTAATACATGAATACTGTTTTGTAAAACTACATATTGTAAAACATAGGGTGTTGTAAAAAACAACAACCCACTCACAGTTGTATAACCAGATCTACTGTTTTGAAACACTACTATTGAATGAAAGATATTTTGTATTGCATATGTTTGATGTTCTTCATATTGAAATGTCCATAAACATGAAAACTTCATTACCACATGTTTGTCCCTTAATCATTTGAAAGTATTCAATACTGTTGGGAAAATGTGCCTCAACTTACCGGCTTGGACCTCAAAGAAAGGCTTGACGAATTTATGCCATTATCGCTTTATCGTGGAGTTTTCTTTTGGTCGTCGAGACTTAGTCTAATTGGCGAGACCCCGAGGGTTGTCACAGCGATGGGCTGACAGGCGTGGAGTTGGCGAAATGTTGTTTGCCTTGCTTTCATTGGTGGAGCAGTAGTTCATCGGTGGGAGGCAGTATTAAGTTCCACTGATGTGCTGAAGACTTGGTTCAACGGCTGAGATTGGCTTCATCTGACGATGCTGGCTGCTTTTCGCGGCATTCAAAGGCAAGTATTGTTGTTAGCCTTTTTGTCGAGCGGAATTGCTTAAGCATCTGATGCATGGCGGCTTCTTAAAGTGGTGAGCGCAGCGAAGGAAGGTGGGTCCCCCATTTTTCTGTATGTCAAGGGTCGTCCGACGACAAACACTTGTCAGTGCCTCGAGAGTTTCTTGGGGAATCTAGCAGATGCCACTAGAGATTCCCTGAAGGAGCTCCATCAGCTTCCACATAAGCCAAGCAGAGTCCACGAGTGGTGGACACGTGGCAACCTCAAAAGATCGTTCCAGGCAGACTCATGGGAATCTCATAGATTCCCTCCTGGATGCGTTGAAACCTCCTAAGTGGTGGACACGTGGCGTGTGGGACCCAATAAAGCTATCGATTGGTATTTTGGCGAAAATGGCTTATTGATGCCCCAGAAAGTGATGGAATGGCTAGTGATAGCGAAGGGATTTTGATCGAGCAGCAAAGCGAATGACAGTGTGACACATGGTGACTTTTCATTGGTTATTTTTGAACCATTGTTGCAAAACAACATTTATTGTCAGAAGCTAGATTGGTGAGAAGTGACATATTATGCAGTTAATATGAGATCATATTTTGGCGGTTGGTAGAGCCCCAAGTTAGTTTTTCTCTGCAACAAATTAATTGTGAGAGTTCCTCGATGTAGGATTGTAGGTGGATCTGATTTGAGATCGATTTGGCATGTCAATGGAAGGACCAAAATTAATGCACCCTAATCAGTGGTTGGTGATAGACTTGATATAGTTAGTTGAGACTCAAAGTGAGTGTGTCTCTGCAATAATTAGGGTGTGTGTATTTGTTGTATGTCGATACAAGCATTGTAACACTGAGTGCATGAAAACTCAACTACTACTGTGAGATAACTATTAGAGAGTGAGGACTATAAATTTGTATGTAATCTTTGCTTACTATAATACAAAGTGTCTTTCTCTTGGTGTGGTGGGTTTTTTCCCGAAAGGGTTTTCCCACGTAAAATCCGGTGTTATCTCTATTTTTGATTTTCTGGTTTCCTATTATGCATTGTTTGTTCATCTTAGAAGTTGATAAGTTGTTTTATGCGCTTCTCCTCTGTGGTCTTAGCATTGGGAAAGTGTTTCCACACCCTGCTTTCCCCTTTCAAATACATTCAAAACTCTATCCCTTTTATGATATTGCTATCAGGATTCAACCGTGTAGTTTTCGAGTCAAACTCATTGACCCATGATTCATGAGTAGTGGTTCACAAGAACCCATCTCTCATGATAATGAATGGTCCACTTAGCACTCATTGCATCTAGGTGATGCTCACAGAGGTGAAGCATTGGTCCATCCCGGGAGGTCACCCATCCCAGTACTGCTCCAGCTCAAACCCACCCCAGTACTGGTATGTGGAAGAAACCTCCTAGCTATCCCTTTTCCTGAAAGAAATTTGACAAAATCCAAAAAATATTTGTTATGACAATTGTATGACATGGTAATAATTAAAAAAATACGAGGACATATTGGAAAGTGCATAGTGAAAAAAAGGAATCTGCTCTAAAAACACTTGGAAAGAAGCAGACCAAAGTAAACGAGATAGATAACGTATTGACTGAAGATGTTGTTCCTTCTCATGACAAGTGGAGGAAGGAGCAGGTGCAATATGTGCAAGGGGAAAATGGCAATGCAGAAGTGGATTATCTCGAAAGGTTTTCTATTGTGTATGAATTTTTACAATCAAAGAAAGAGAGACATGATGCTCTAAGTGGAGTTGAACAAATGAAGACAAGCATTCTATCAATTAGCAATTCCATGGAACAAATACAATTGGAAATGGATGATAAGGACAAGGCAATACCAAATCTAAGTGCAGAAAAAGATAATCAGTTGGGTGGAGGCATGAAAGTCTTATCCGAAAAGGTAGAGACATTCCCTAATGAGCTTGTGAAAAGAAACATTTGCATTCTCTAATCGTAAAAACACTACAAAAACAATAGATGGAAATGCTCAAAGTGTAGAAAAACAACCAAACACTATAATTAACCAGTTAGAAAAGGAATTAAAACACAAGAATAAGTTGTCACGGTGAATAGAAGAGGAGCTTAATGTTGTTTAGAGAGAGCTATAATCTAAAAGACGAGAATTTGATAAAACAAAAACAACAATGGAAGGTGTTGTTGCACAACCGATAGGTCAAAAGTGAAAGGTCTTTTTGCACAACTGATAAATGTCAAATGTCAAAGGTGTTGTTGCACACTTGATAGGTCAAAAGTCAAAGGAATTTTTGCACAAATAATAAAAGTTTAAGATTTCACAACAATATCTACATTGGAGGTTGGTGGAGGGAATTTGTGTAATGTGGTAGTGGATGCAAAATAGACATGAAAGCTCCAACTTCAAATAAGACATCTACATACAAGAGTAATGATTATCCCTTTAAAAAAAATCCAACCCCATACCATTTCCTCCGTAACTCAACAATCACCAACCAAATTGTTGAGCAATGGAAATGCAAGGCTTCCACTATCTCTTGTTTCATATGAAGATGAAATTGAACCAGCTATCCAATTTGTATTTCCTAGTGCATGAGTTTGTAGCAATTCAGATGCTGCAAAGGGGACGCTTTTTAGCCAAGTGGTCTTCCTATTGGCCAAAGTGAATGGCGAGGAGGTAAATTGTATGGGCTTGGACTTTGTTTAAAGGGATAATCGTCACTCATGTATGTAGATGTCTTATTTCAAGTGGGAGATTTCCTATATGTTCGGTATCCACTACCGCATCACACAAATTCCCTCCTCCTCCAACCTCTAATGCAACTATTTTTTGCATTTGTAGGACCATTAAAGCTAAGTTGAACTATTTTGAACTACTACACATGTCTTGTTACAGTGTGCATAACAAAGCGTGGTCATTGAACAAGAATTCAGAAGTGAGTGGCAACCATCTATGTTTCCATCTTGCAACTATTATGTGCATCTTTTGTTGGAAATATATGAGTAAATTGAAATGGAATGTTTGCTAAAAGTAAGGGTTGTCATAAAATATGAAGGTGAAGTTGAAAACATTGTTTTTTTATAGTGTGCATAAAAGAAAGCGGTCATTGAACAAGAATTCAGAAGTGAGTTACAACCCAATGTGTTTTCCATCATGCAACTATTATGTGCGTTTTATGTTCCAAACATATAAATAGATATTGAAATAGAATATTTGTTGAAAGTAAGGATTGTTATGAACTTCAATATATTGTTTAACAAGAATTGAGAAGTGAGTCACAACCTAGTGTGTTTTCCATTTCCTCCAACTTTTTTTTGCATTTTCTATTCACAAAACGTACTAATATATTGAAATGGAATGTTCGTTGAAAGTAAGGGTTGTTAAAAAATATGAAGATGAACTTCAAAACATTGTTTTCTTATAGTCTGCATAAAAGAAACCGCTCATTGAACAAGAATTAAGAAGTGAGTCACAACCCAATGTGTTTTCCATCATACAACTATTATGTGCATTTTGTGTTCCAAACATATAACACATATTGAAATGGAGTGTTCTGCTAAAAGTAAGGGTTGTTACAAAATATGAAGGTGAAGTTGAGAACATTGTTTTGTTATAGTGTGCATAAAAGAAAGAATTCATTGAACAAGAATTCAAAAGTGACTCACAACCCAGTGTGTTTTCCATCATGCAACTATTATGTGCATTTTCTATTTGAAATGTATGAACAAATATTGAAATGGAGTGTTTTGTTGAAAGTAAGGGTTGTTAAAAAATATGAAGGTGAATTTGAAACCATTGTTTTGTTACAATGTGCATAAAAGAAAGCGGTCATTGAACAAGAATTCTGAAGTGACTCACAACCCAGTGTGTTTTCCATCCTGCAACTATTATGTGCATTTTTTGTTCCAAACATATAAATAGATATTGAAATGGAAAATTTGCTGAAATTAAGGGTTGTTATGAACTTTAATACATTGTTTAACAAGAATTGAGAAGTGAGTCACAACCCAGTGTGTTTTCCATTTCCTCCAATTTTTTTCTGCATTTTCTATTCACAAAACGTACAACGATATTAATGGAATGTTCATTGAAAGTAAGGGTTATTAAAAAATATGAAGATGAACTTCAAAACATTATTTTCTTACAGTCTGCATGAAATAAATAGCTCATTGAACAAGAATTGAGAAGTGAGTCACAACCCAGTGTTTTTTCCATCATACAATTGTTATGTGCATTTTGTGTTCCGAACACATAACACATATTGAAATGGAGTGTTCATAAAAGAAAGCGGTAATTGAACAAGAATTCAGAAGTGACTCACAACCCAATGTGTTTTCCATCATGCAACTATTATGTGCATTTTATGTTTGAAATGTATGAATGGATATTGAAATTGAAATGTATGAATGGATATTGAAATTGAGTGTTCTGTTGAAAGTAAGGGTTGTTAAAAAATATGAAGGTGAAATTGAAAACATTTTTTTGTTACAGTGTGCATAAAAGAAAGCAGTCATTGAAAAATAATTCAGAAGTTAGTCACAACCCAGTGTGTTTTCCATCATGCAGCTATTATGTACATTTTTTTGTTTGAAACGTATGAACAAATATTGAAATCAAGTGTTCTGTTGAAAGTAAGGGTTGTTAAAAAATATGAAGGTGAAGTTGAAAACATTGTTTTGTTATAGTGTGCATAAAAGAAAGTGGTCATTGAACAAAAATTTAGAAGTGACTCACAACACAACGTTTTTTCCATCATGCAACTATTATGTGCATTTTCTGTTAGAAACGTATGAACAAATATTGAAATGGAATGTTTGTTGAAAGTAAGGGTTGTTAAAAAATATGAAGCTCAACTTCAATATATTATTTTGTTACAGTCTGCACAAAAAAAAGTACTAGTTGCATGTGCTTACATTTTTAAGTAAGTTTGACATAAATAATAAGACTTGAGGTGGCATTGCCTACCATTATTTGATGGCATTTGACATTGTTTTCCATGAAATTTTACATGGCAACAAAAAGTGTCATGAAATCTGCAAGAATATAGTCTTATATTTTTTTAATTAAGAGGAGTAAATTCTTTTGACCCAGAGCTATGAACTAGTGAGGTCACAAATGAGGGACCTCATCCCCAATATAAATTGTCAAAAACTAAACCCCAAAGGGATTGGAGTCTTGATGGCAAGATTAACAATACAACTTAACAATCACACAATGCCACTATTAGCAAAAGACCGTAGTCTTCAAACATACCAAAGTACTATAATTCCACATGATAATTGATCAATAATTACATGATCAAAGATAATGTAATTCCAAACCATAATTGTTCAATAATTACATGATCAAAGATAATGTAATTCCACACCATAATTTTTCAATGATTACATGATCAAAGATAATGTAATTCCACACCATAATTATTCAATAATTATATGATCAAAGATTGAATGGAAAATGAATATTGTCAACCTCTCTCATCCTCTACTACAGTGCCTTTTATGTGCAATTGAGGAGATGGTCGGATAAGATCTTATATGCTTCTTTAAGTCCTTGGCACTGACAGTGGGGTGATTCCACTTGCACAAGGGTTCGGGGAAGCCTCGTTTTCAACCATTGCACTTTCAACACCTTCAACCTGTAAGAAACCCATGAATAAATGACTACGTTCAACAATTAATATATGGATATAAGGAAAAGGCAACATTAGATCTAAGCTCATAGAAAGAGAATCAGTAGGGGGAGAGATGAAAGTCCTTTCTGAAAATGCAAACAACTTTCGTAAAACATTTATATAAGCCTGTGGAGGAGAAATACAATTGAAAATAGATGAGAAGGAAAAGGAAAAATCAGACAGACCAAGAAATGTCGCTAATCATCAAGGCTCGATTTTTTTGCTTCTTTCACAAAAGTTGAAGGAAATTGATAAATTGAGTAGGGTAGTGTTAAGAATCAATAAAATCAGGCCTTCATCTTATTAGTGACATTTCTTCACACCCACCACTTCCTTGTTCATCCTTGCCCTGCAATGTGAAGAATGTTAATGTCACATCAAATTCAAATGCATGCAACAAATTCATTCAAATTATGAAAATACACGTTCAAAAGCAGATTTCCAAATTACCCTTTCTTCCACTTAATTCCTTTGAAAGAACCAAGGACAGTGTGTTTTCCAATATACTGTCAAAATCAACATATTTGTAACAAAAATGAAATTTTCTAAATGAAATCACAAAGACACTCTAAAATTAGAGCAATAAGCGACTGCAATGACACATATTACATCCAACCATGAATGCGTACTTCAAAAGGGAAACTACACGATCTCCTCCCCAGGAACCCTTTCTTCTTGTTGTCCTATCGAGGCACATTTTCCTATCCAAAATGGGTACTAACTTGCTCGCGCCCACCACTTCCTAGTCCATTTTTGCTCTCTAATTTCAGGAATGTAAATGTCACATCAAATTCAAATACATGCAACCAATTCATTCAAAATGTCAGAATACACATCAAAAAGCATATTTCAATATTACCCTTTATCCTGCTTTCTTCCACTTTCCCCTTCCAAGTATGCATCCATGGTTCCCTGTAATATGTAAAAAAATTGCAAGTGTTACAAGATAGTTAAAGTTCTAAAATTTATTGTACCATTTGTTATCAACAAGCATATAGTTTTTCAATCATAAGAAACAAAAAATTAAGGTGGACTTCCTTACATTCTTGGTGCATAGGAAACAAAAACTTTTGACAAGAAAATAACTGATAGGGGACAATGTGTTTTCCAACACTGCAAATAATGTGAGCATTTTTTTTCTTGCAATCAAATGAAGATAGAGAAATTCCATTTTTTATTATTACAAATAGCATTTAATACGACTATTCATTTGAAAGTATCCATGATGACAAAAATAGTCGACCTCAAGCGATTTAAATGTCGACCTTTTTCTTTCATTTATAAGCAAGCTAACATAAACAATAAGACTTCGGGTGGCATTACCTACCGGTATATTTCATATTAACATAAATAGAATGCACATTATAAACACATAGCCAAAGGATTATTGTCACAACCTACATAACATAACATAAAGTGGTCATTGAACAAGAATTGAGAAGTGAGTGACAACCCTGTATGTTTTCCATCTTGCAACTGTTATGTGCATTTTGTGTTCCAAACATATGAATAGATATTGAAATGAAATGTTTGCTCAAAGTAAGGGTTGTCATAAAATATGAAGGTGAACTTCAAAACATTGTTTTTTACAGTCTGCATAACAAAAAGCACTCATTGAACAAGAATTTAGAAGTGAGTCACAACCCAATGTGTTTTCCATCCTGCAACTTTATGTGCATTTTATGTTCCAAACGTATGACAATATTGAAATGGAATGTTTGCTGAAATTAAGGGTTGCTGAATATTCATACTGTCAATATAATTTTCAGTGGGGGATACACAAAAGTATCCAAAATCAACTAAGGTGTCACCAACCAATTGGGTTCTCACATCTACTTGTAAGTAACCAAAACGTTGTCATTACATTCATATTGTCTATGTGTAATTGCAGGTTCAAAAACATTGGGTGTTGTGAACCCTGCAACCCAAATACTATTTTCAAACCCTTTACAATTAACAACCCAATTGGTTACTCACCCCTTGGGCGAATTTGGATAGTCTTATATATCCCTGACCTATAATTACCTACAAAATGAGAAAACCTAGAACACAAAGTGTTTTCCAAGAATAATACTTGTTACAATCTAAAATGCATGTCTTAATCACATCAACACGCTTCCCTCCCACAGTGAATAGATAACTTCTTGCACAAGGTAAAAAAAAATGGCGTAATTTGATGTGAGAGGAAACCTCCTCTCTTTCCTCGCCATGATGTTTCCTCCCGTCTGTCAGTTTCATCAATTTTATCATCAATCTTGGTGGGCCCTGCACTATGCCATCTCCTCATGTTATGTATGTTTTTATGTGTTTTTGTATTTACATCTAGGCGTGTTTTGTCAAGAGATTAGCTATAGGTCCATACATGGTTTTACAACATTGTGTGGGTTGAAGGTTTCATAAATCATGCACTCACATCCCACTGTGTTTTCCAACCTGCAATCATACAGAGTTTTAATTGTTGTTGGAAAACACTGGGTGTTTAAAAATGATGCCTTTCATTGCATTCCTATGGTCTAAATAACAAAATATTTTCGAGATGAGTATTCATACTATTGTGTAAAATTCTAGGTTGCAAAACATTGGTTTTTTAAAATCTGCAACCCACACAATGTTTTAAATCCTTTACAAGTGACAACCCAATCGGTTACAAACCCCTCACCTCAATTCCATTGCTTTTTCATCTCCCACACCTGCTCTCCAACCTTTCACTTTCAACCTGTAGAATGAGAAAACCCACAACACAGAGTGTTTTCCTATAATAGTACTTCTTACATATTAACTGTGGTGTTTCCTTCTGTTGCCGATTTCATCACTTCTATCATCCATTTGGCAAGCCCTGCACTACGTCATCTTTTCATGTTATGTATGTCATTATGTATGTTTTCATGCATTTTTGTGTGTATATAGGTGCTTTTTGTCTAGGAATCGGAGAAATCTAACTCCTAGACAAAAAGCACCTATGTATGTAACATGATATTGTATCCCCTATACCCCATGCCACACGATAGACAAAAATTACCTTGATGGATGGCTAGCCACATGTTGTTAGGTGGCATCGCCGAAAAAGGATGCACTATCAGTGGGAAATGAAAAAAACTAGGAAAACCGTACCTACCATCACCATTTTCCACATTTGAATTTTTCCACTTTGGTGGGTGGGGAGGGAGGAGGCACGAGCGAGGAAAATGGAGTTGCAAGCAGTTGAACCAGAGTAAAAAAAATTCATTTTGTATGTACATAGGTGCATTTTGTCTACATTTTTGTTGCATGTGCAGAGCTAAAAGTCACCATTTGCAACATTTCATTTTGATATTTGGTCGGGAGCCTAGGCAACACAATGGAGGCCGAACGAGAGAAATGCATTCAACACACATGAAGACTAGCCAACAGGTATATATATCTACCATTGTATATGCCATTTTGCCATTCTGTAGGAACTGTGAAGCACGACAATTAAATGGGTTTCTGTGAAGCATTGAAAAATGGTTAAATGGGTTTTTTGAAAAGAATTGAATAGTTATTGGTTAAAGAAAAAGGGTTTTCATTGATGGAAAAATAAATGTTTTTGTTTATGTAGAATAAAAAAATTGAACTAGAAATTATTTGCATTCACCACATTAAGCTTCTCATCTATAAAAATATCATAACTTCTTAATGTAGGATAAATTTTGGAAGTTTAATTGACCCGTACACTTGCAATTCAAGCTATGACAACTAGAATCACTTGTATTTTGTGGAGAACCTTCATGTCTCCTAAAGCATCCTTCTTAATCCACCTACCCTTGATTTCTTCAATTTTGTTTCCTCAAATATATCAACCACCTGGAAGGAAGACAAGTGTTAGCGATAGATTAAATTGGAAAATTAAAGACATTTGGTGCTACAAAGAATTCTTTTTATTCCAGATTTCCCCAATAAACAATTTATATGTTGTGGTGAGTGCAAAATTCCAGCTTGTACAGACAATAAACAAACATATTAAACTGTACAATGGGAATTCAATTTCCAATTTAACATATCGCTAACACTAGTAATATGTATCACCAATTATATCTACCATTCTACAGGAACTATGAAGCACTGAACGGTCATTCAGATATATAAATACTCATCCCTCCTAACATATGAAAGAGGCCATAACTTAAAATAAGCATTAAGCGCATAGAAGACAAAACTAGAAGGATACCACGCACCACTATCAAACTTATGTTTATATCCCGTGTCTCCCAATGAACATCTAAATGACATATCGGTATCGTAACCATTGTTCAATGATAGTGTAAATTGAACCATTACTTGTACAGACCACTCAAAAAATATAAATCATTGCAAGAACAAAGGTTAACAAGTGAACAAAAGCCTTGCTAATAACATGAAAAGAAGGCAGAATAGGATATCAGTGCAAAAAAGAGAATCAGTTGGATGGATACATGAGACTCCTATGTGAAAAAGGTAGAAAATTTTTATAAACAACTCATTAAAAACAAAACATCTGCATTCTCTAATCAGAAAGACACTCTCAAAGCTGAGAACAATATTTAGGTTGTAGGTTTCATAACACACACTGTTTTCCAACATGCAAGTACATATATAGACAACATGCTTCTAATGAAAAACTTAAAGTTTTTAGGCAATAAGAATGTACTAAACTTCATTCACCTTCACAATTTATAGCAACTCTTACTTATAGAAAAAAAATTGATTCAATTTCATCATATAATTTAAAAATAAATGCACAATATAATTTGCAGGTTGGAAAACACAATGTGGTTTGTCATTTATTTCATTTTGTACATTCAAAGTTATTTGGTTGAGAGCACAGGCATGAATGTCTTGAAAATATTATGTTAATTAGGCAGTAGGAATGCAATTAAAGGCATTTTTTTATAAACACCCAATATTTCCCAACAACCATTAAAACTCAGAATGATTACAAGTTGGAAAACACAATGGGAGGTGAATGCATGATTTATGAAACCTCCAACCCACACAATGTTGTAAAACCCTCTACAAACATAACTAATCTCCCAATAAAACACACCTATGTACATACAAAAACACATAAAAACGTACATAACAACATACATGGAAACATACATAACATGAAGAGTAGATGTAGTGTGGGACTCGCCAAACAGATGATAGAAGTGACGAAATCGATGGATGAAAGGAAATGTTACACCAATGAAATCGAGGAGGTGTCCCATCGCATCGAATTATGTCGACATATTTTTAGCTTGTGCAAGAAGCTATATGTTCATTGCGGGAGGGAAGGGCGTTCATGTGATTAAAACATGCATTTTAGATTGTAACAAGTACTATTATTGGAAAACACTATGTGTTTTGCCTTTTCTCATTTTGTAGGTTGAAAGTGAATCGTTGGAGAGAAAGGGGCGTTGCAGGCAGGGGAGACAACCAAGTGAGTTGATGTGAGGGGTTTCTAACCAACTGTATGTACATAGGTGCATTAGCTCAGTTTTCTTGACTTACCAATTGGGTTGTTACATGAGCATTCTACAACACTATGTGGGTTGCAGATTTCTTAAAACACAGTGTTTTCCAATCCCATTACATTCTTACTATCTAATTAACAAAAGGCTCTCAAGACAATCACAAAACATACCAAATTGAGGTGAGGGGTGAGTAACCAATTGGGTTGTTACTTGTAAAGGGTTTTAAAAAATTATGTGGGTTGCAAATTTTGAAAAACCAGTGTTTTGCAACCTGGAATTTTATAAAATACTATGAATGCAATTTAGATAGGACAAACAATGTGAGTATGAGTTGTCATTTTTAGAGTTTTTTTTTTCTGGCACGAGAATTGGAGGCAAAATGACATGTGTGTTTTCAATTTGAAGAAAGAAGGGGGAAAACACCCTGTGTTTCATGTCTGCACATTGAAAGTTGGAGGTTGGAGTGCACATGTAGGAGTTGGAGGAGAAAACCAATATATTTTGAAACCTGGATATTTAACAAAATGGTATGAATGTAATTTAGATAGTGCAAATTTAATGAAAGGCACTATATAACAAGACTTACACAAAATAAAAAATACATTTCTATTTCTTAATATGATCCAAATATACATGCACGGTATGATTGCAGATTGGAAAACATAGTAGGAGGTGAGGTGACAACATGATTTGTGAAACCTCCAACACACAAAATGTTGTTAAACCCTATACACATTGAAGCCAAATACCTTACTGGATGTCTAGAAAATGATGCATATCACCACACTCCTACGGTCTAAATAACACAAAGCTTTTCAATACATACATACTATTTTGGAAAATCCTAGGATGCAAAAGAATATGTTTTAAAAAACCTGCAATCCACTCAAGCAGATATGCATACCTGCTAGCTCCGAACACCTACAACTCCTTCCTATTGCTCTCCACCAAAATTTCATTGTAGAAAATGGGACCTCATTTGGGATTTTTGATATTTGCAAATAATGGTTTTGAATGCCACATTTTTTTGGGTTTTAAAAACCCATTGGTGTTGACACATTTTCTCGGCAACGGGACAGGAAATGGCATGACAGAGTTAACAACCAACCATCAAGTTTTTATGTCGGTTCTATTTGTCCATCTGACCACCTTTTCTATTGGGGCTATTTTGTCCACCGCGGGGGATGAGGGATGGGGGGTACAATATCATGTTGTATACATAGGCGACCTACAACTCCATTTTCCTCCTGCACGTCCTCCCTCCCCACCCACCAAACTACAAAATGAAATGTCACAAATGGTGACTTTCAGCTTTATGCACGCAACAAAAATGTAGACAAAATGCACCTATGTACAAAGAAAAATAATTTTTTTTACTCTGGTTCATTCATTTTGCCCGCGCCTTCTCATTGGAAAAATACAAATGTGGAAAATGGTGATGGTAGGTGCATTTTGTCTAGCTTTTTCTCGTTTCCTGTCGGTCGCACATCCTTTTCCAATGATGCCACCTAATGGAATGCAGCTAGCCGTCCGTCAAGGTGATTTTTGTCCACCGTATGGCATGGGGTATGAGGGTACGATATCATGCTACATTCATAGGTACTTTTTGTCTAGGAGTTAGCTTCTTCCCTAATGGCATACTATACCAGTATTAAAGGCCAATTCACATAATATACCAATATTAGAGGGAACAAATGATAGGAAATAGTGTGTTTTCCAACACTACAAATAATGCGGGCATTTTATTTAAACACAACAATGGAAGGTGTGATTTTGAAGACATTCATACTATTTTGTAACATTCCATGTTGCAAAATCGTAGGTGTTAAAAATCAAGATAGTGTGTTTTCCAACACTACAAATAATGTGAGCATTTTATTTAAACACAACAATGGAAGGTGTGATTTTGAAGACATTCCTACTATTTTGTAACATTCAATGTTGCAAAACCATACATGTTAAGAAGCAAAAAACCCACCATGAGACAACCCTTTACATTTAAACAAGGAGATTCAAATAGTTGAAACCCAACATTGTGTTTTCCAAATTGCAATTGTTTTGTGCACTTTTTCTTTTCAATCATGCAAAATTTAAACACAATAATGGAAGGTGTGATTTTTAAGACATTCATACTATTTTGTAACATTCCATGTTGCAAAACTGTACGAGTTAAGAAGCAAGAAACCCACTGTGAGACAACCCTTTACATTTAAACTGAGAGGAGACATTGTGTTTTCCAACACTACAAACAATGAGAGCATTTTATTTGTTCCAATCAGATGAAAAAAAGGGAAATTTCATATTTATGTCACCAAAGAATTATTCTAAAAGATCAAGGTGGACTTCACTAAATTTTTGGAGTGTACAAAACCAACACTTTTCATGAGGGAATAACTGAGAAGAGACAATGTGTTTTCCACCACTGCAAACAATGCAAGCATTTTATTTCTATTTATTTTTCTCTTTTGATTGGTACAGTCAAAATGGAATTCACTTTCCTCGTCTGATTTGACCAAATAAAATAATTCTCACATTATTTGTAGTCTTGGAAAACACACGGTCTCCATATAAGGTGTTAAGAAAGAAGCAACCCATATAGTGTTGTGAAACCCTTTGCAACTGAGAGGAGATAGTGCATTTTTCAATTGTGCAAATCATACGAGAAATTTATTTGTTCCAATAAGGAGAAAGCTAACTCGTAAACAAAAATCACTGATGTATGTAACATGAGATTGAAATGGCATTTCATTTTCCTTATCTAATTCGACCAAATAAATGCTCAAATTATTTGTAGTGTTGGAAAACACACTGTCTCCATATAAGGTGTTAAGAAAGAAGCAACCCATATAGTGTTGTAAAACCCTTTGCAACTAAGAGGAGACAGTGTGTTTTCCAGCTGTGCAAATAATGCGGGCAACTTATTTGTTCCAATCAAGAGAAAGCTAACTCATAGATAAAAAGAACCTATGTATATGTAACATGAGATCAAAACAGTATTTCACTTTCCTCATTTGATTTGACCAAATAAATGCTCACATTATTTGCAGTGTTGGAAAACACGCCGTCTCCATATAAGGTGTTAAGAAACAAGCAACCCATATAGTGTTGTAAAGCCCTCTAGAACTAAGACTAGACAATGTGTTTTCCAACTCTGCAAATAATGCGAGCAATTTATTTTTTCTAATCAGATAAAGAAAGCAAAATGACATTTGGATTATACCAAATAGTTGTTCAAAAATTTGAAAGTGGACTTCATTACATTCTTCGAGCATAGGAGCTGACTAACTCCTAGACAAAAAAGCACCTATGTACATACAAAAATGCATGAAAAATATACATTGAAACATACATAACATGACAAGACGTCATAGTGCGGCACCTGCCAAAACGGGAGATCAAAGAGAGAAAATCGACATACAACAACAAACGTTCGGGAAATGACAGGTAGGAGTTAACGATTGCGTCAGATCGACTTTCCCGCCAACTAAGAGGAGACGGTGTGTTTTCCAACACTCCAAATAATGCGAGCATTTTA
The DNA here is from genome assembly GCA_007115665.2 of Sequoiadendron giganteum. NCBI lineage: Eukaryota > Viridiplantae > Streptophyta > Pinopsida > Cupressales > Cupressaceae > Sequoiadendron > Sequoiadendron giganteum. The sequence goes on from CM021107.1 coordinate 639,250,345, forward strand.
TTTGTTCCAATCAGATAAAGAAAGAAAAATGACATTTGGACTGTAGCAAAGAGTTGTTCAAAAATTTGAAAGTGGACTTCATTACATTGTTGGAGCATAACGAAATAAAACTGTTCATATCAAACTAACTGAAATGGGACAGTGTGTTTTCCAACACTGCAAACAATCTATAACATTGTGCATTGTAGGTTTCATAATACCTACTGTTTTCCAGTTTCATTACATTCTTACTGTCTAACTCACAAAAGTTTATGAAGACAATCACAAAACATACCAATTGAGGTAAGGTGTGAGTAACCAATTGGGTTGTTACTTCTAAAGGATTTTAGAACAGTAAGGGTTTTAGGAGACATTGTGTTTTCCAAAATGATAGTGTATAAAATGGCGACAAAAATGGGAACTCGTCTGGGATTTTTTCTATTTGTAAATTATGATTTCCAATGCCACATTTTGGGCTTTTCGTCCATTCCAAATAAGAACGTGAACAATGGCGACGTTCTGGGCTTTATGTGGTTTTCAAAATATATCATTTCATTGCAGAACCCATGTGTTTTCCAACCTCCTAATATATTCCACATGTTTTTTGTTTTCTATTAATGCTATTAAGTAATTTCACTCATATTTCCACAATGGGTTGTCATTTATTTCATTCAGCAATGGCAAAATTCAAAAACCAGCATACAGGAGGAAAGGAAACAAAAATTAAAAAACCCTCGACACAAAAAAAATTAACAACCTTGCATTTCAAATAAATACACCTTTCCCCAATGAAAACCCTGTAACATTCAAAATAAGAATGTGAACAATGGTGACATTTTGGGTTTTATGTGGTTTTAAAAATATATCATTTCATTGCAGAACCCATGTTGCATTTTCCAACCTTGTAATATATTCTGCATGGTTTCTACTTTCCATAAACATTATTCAGTAATTTCACTCATATTTCCACAATGAGTTGTCATTTATTTCATTTGGCAATGGAAAATTTTGAAAACCAACATATGGGAGGAAAGGAAACAAAAATAAAAAAACCCTCGACACAAAAAAACATTAACAACCTTGCATTTCAAATAAATACCTCTTTCCCCAATGAAAACCCTACAACGTTCAAAATAAGAATGCCAACAATGGTGACGTTCTAGGATTTATATGGTTTTCACAATATACCATTTCATTGCAGAACCCATGTTATGTTTTCCAACCTCATAATATATTTCGTATGATTTCTAGTTTTGTAAACGTTATTCACTTATTTCACTCATATTTCCACAATGAGTTGTCAGCTATTTCATTCGACAAGCACAAAATTTCAAAACCAGCAGACGGGAGGAAACAAAAATTAAAAAACCCTCAACAAAAAATCACATAAACCATAACCTCGCAGCCAATAACTGTTTGTTTCTTTAGAGTTCCTAGACAAAATGAAAAAATGGCATACATAATGGCAGATATACATACCTGTTGGCTAGTTGTCGTGCATGTGGAATGTGTTTCTCTCATTCGGCCTCCATTGTGTCACCTGCGCTCCCAACCAAATTGCAAAATGAAATGTCACAAATGGAAAATTTTCGCTTTGTGCACGCAACAAAAATGTAGACAAAACACACCTATGTGCAAAGAAAAACAAAAAAAAATACTCTGGTTCGGCCATTTTCCTTGCCCGTGTCTCCTCCCTAGGAAAATGCAAATATGGAAAATGGTTGATCGCACGTCCTTTTCCGATGATGCCACCTAACGACACGCTACTAGTCATCCGTCAAGGTGCTTTTTGTCCACCACGTGGCATGGGGTATGGGGGGGTACGATATCATGTTACATACATAGGTGCTTTTTTTCTAGGAGTTAGCTTTTTCCATTTTTTATGGAGGATTTATATCATATAAAAAAAATTAGCTATTTAAAAACAAGAATTGCATTCCAAAAGACTTGATTAAGAACTTTCCAATTTTGCCAATAGATCAAAGGTCCTAGGTCCATTAACTAGCTTCTAAATTTGAATTTAGGTTTAACCTAATATCTTCAAATATTCATTATTTATTGATTCAAACTGTGAAATATTCCATTATGTTTTGGAGTTGTATTTAATGGCTAATCCTAATTATTATTTTTATCATTTAATATCTATATTTTATATAAAAATATTTCATAGTCATAATCATTAAAGTATAGAGTTTTCATTATTTTTATATAAGATATATATTACATGCGTAATGAAAATAGTTGTACTACATAAAAAATTCTAGGCTAATTAAATAAATGCATTCAATAAGCATAAATTAGATCGGTCACTAGAGATTTCAGTTTTTGCAGCAAAACCCTAATATGGGACTAAATCTCCTAGACTAGCGTATGGGTCCCAATGAGCATTAAAAGTCAAAATTTTAGGGTTTCAAAGATTTTTTTGATCACATATTTCTTCCAGGTACCCCTCTACTCATTCTCAATTTGTTATTTTTTATTTCAGTATCATACTCTATGTCATATAGTTAGGTTTTCACATTGCATTCATCTCTTTCTTTCCAAGCCTTTGCTTGGTGGTGAACCCCCTTTTAGTCTTTAATCACACCCTAGGACACCTTATTGAAGATCTCTTTCCCTCAATTCCATCCCTAGATTGAGATCTCTAAGGTTTCCTTGAATGAAACTTGGAGGAAATTGGTGGTTCTATCTCCCAAACATAGAGCGACAATTTTATACATTTCAATTGTCACAATTTAAACAACCCTTTTTCTCTATTCTCCTCAATTTTTTGTGGAGTCAATATAATAGGCTAAGAAAGATATAGTGTTGAAAATCCTCTCTCTTATCCAATTATCCCCTTGCTCTCTAGGAATCAAATACTTCTTCTCTACCCTATGTGCTAAGATAGAAGACTCAAATATAGAGCTAGGACTAAACATGTGTACCTTAATTTGAATTTGATCCTTGATATGACCCAAAAATAAATCATTCAATTTCTCCTCTATAATTGAGACCTCTCTTAAGGATATATTTTGGAATTGTTGAATATAATCCTTTACTAGTCTTGTTTGTTGAAGTTTAGCTAGCTAACTGAAGAAGTCTATCACACTATTTCTATATTATGATTGGAGATCCTCTATAAAAATAGACCATGAGATAGTGAGACCATTTTTTATGATGAATATAAATCCATCAATACCAAATGAAATTATTTATTTCTAGATATAGGGAATCCATTGTGACCTTTTTTCCACTTGGGACTTGATGTACATAAAAAATTCTCCATTTAGTTTATCCATATTAGTGGAGCTTTGCCATCAAACTTGCACATAGCCAGCTTTGGTATCAAGCTCCTAGATCCTCTATGAGTATTAACATTTGGATCAAGATTATTGACCTAGATGATTCACCTTGTTTGCTTGAGACATCCTTTCTTGATACATTTATATGTATTTGTAGTAACGAAAAAAGTAAGCCTTTTTCCTTACTTGGTTTGATAATTGACATTAAAACTGAATTAATGATGTCTTGGAGTGGTGTTGTAATGTGTTGTACACATTCACATTATTCTAAGACCTTTATTTGACTAAAAAATTCCTTAATTGATCCTTTGCAATGGTATTATAAAGTGTTGTAACACACTTTCACACTTTTCTAGGATGTATTTGCTTAATTAAGCCTAATGGGCCCCTTTTTGAACAAAATGTACATAATGTGCACCTTGTTTAAGTGTTGTAAAGTGTTATAAGGTGCTTTCAATCCCCTGAGGTTAGGTCTTGGTAAACTAAGCCAGGACCCATTTGCCCTAGGTGGTGAATGGGTCCTCCCTTAATGAGACCCCCCTTTTTTAATTTCATTCTAGAAAAAAATTAATAATGTTTCTTTCTAGATCAGGTGTCGACCTTAATTGTTTGAATTTTGGGGTTAATCTCCTAATTTAGTATAAATAAGGGGCTAATTCACATTGTTTAACCTGGAAAACTTATGTGACTTCATGAGATCAAGAGCAAGAGAATTATGAGAATTAAAAAGCATTCATAATGCATTTCAAGGCATATTTCAAGAGTTTATTGCAATAATTCAAGTTCATGTCATCATGACAAGGGTTTGATGCATTCATTCATGTTGTTGAGCTAAAGAACTAGATGTAGCATTGAAGATCTACTTGCAACCATTGTTCAAATCACATTCAAGGATCTAAGATCTACATTTTTCATGGCCACTATGTGTTAGATTGTATATTTGTTTCACAAGACATCATCCAAGGTGATATCATGTACATATTTCATGTGTCATGCATCATTTCATTCATTTCATCATTTGGTTTAATTACCTACAAGGGGTTTGACTGAGGCAAACTGCAATTCACTAAAAAACAACAAGTTTTCCCTCCCTTGAGTGTGTGATCTTGCAGATTTACAGGTTGAAGATCAAGTGGAGCAAGTCTGGAGCAAAATTATCAAAGTTGTAAGAGTTGCAAAGTTGCAAAAGTTGTCATTCAAAGTGAAAAATCAAGGAATCAAAGCTATAGAATTGCATACAAACTTTCAGAACTTGATAACAAGGAATTTGAGAGTGCATACATCAAGGAACAAGACCTTGATCTCAGTTTACTCACCACTGAAGGCAAATGAGTCCTTTGTAGCTCAAAAACAACTTTTTGACTAGGTACACAACTTTTTATGCTCTAAAAACTTCCCCCATAGTTTCTATAACAATTAGGTAGAATTTATGATTGTTATTTGCATCTTTTGGCCCTCATAATCACATCTAATTAATGATTTAGCGTAAAATGGAAAAGAGTGTTAGTGATTGATTCATTGACCTCCGCCTTTCCCTCATTAATCATTTTGGCGAACCTGATATATTGAACATTGCAATATTCTAATTTTTGGAGAATCTCATTGCATCTTAAGTTAGATCTTGCATTCATTTGCATTTAATTAAGATCTCATTTAGGGTTACTTGTATTGCATTGAAATCTTGCATATCATAGAGGGTTTAGATTTGCATTGCTCTGCACTTCTTAAATCTGAAAAATACAAAAACAAATCAGTCATTTTGCATCTCATTTAGATCTCATACAATTTTATTTGAAAATCAAAACAAAATTGCTTTTCAATTCAGACCTTGCATTTCATCTTTTTATTGCATATTTACATTGCATTTTTGGAAATCTATAGTTGAAAGTCACTGTCTTAGACTTGGAATTGAAAGATATAACTGGGAACTTGCAAATCATTAATAAATTATTTAAAAATACCTAACTTGGACCCATTCACCTTTACTAGCGAATAATTCCCTGATTAGGTCTGATCAAAACCTTTTGGCAACTGGAAAAGCATCAAAATTCACTTTGAAATCCACATAAACATCCTAGAAACATCCAACCAAGATCCAATCACCCTTATTGGTGAATGAGTCCCTGTTAGCTACTGCTCTGCATTTTCAAGACATTAATATCTTAGTTTTTAGCTTTTGTTTAGTGTTGTTACCTTTCAATTTCAGTTTCCTGATTTATTGTTTCATAAATTTCATTATGTTTAGATTAAATTGCTTCATTTTAGTGCATAGTTAAAAATTCATAATTGCATCAAAACATTTCATTTTCAACTTATTACATTGTGTAATCAATAAATCACATTGCTTAGAATCTAAAAATTGCATTTCATTCTAGGTTATTGCATTGTCCCTTTGCCATTCTAGGGTTTGCACAATAGGTTTGTAAAACTTGCATGAGATTTACAAGTTGGTGTCCTATTCACAATACTATTATAAGACGTAGTTTGAGGCTCATGTCATCCTATGATATCTCACTTGTTGTGGATCTTGGGTTTTCTAACTCTCTTTCTGATAGTGTTGAGAATCAACCCTCCATGGCTCATAGTTTGCATACTTCATTTCCCAAGACTTCACCTCCGACAACTAATGCCTTTAACGTTGCCAACATCATCCCTACCATTACCACTTCCACTCAAGCTTTGGGGTCTACTCAAAGCCAAGGTAAAATTCCCATCCCATCCTCCACAATACCGATATCCATTCCCACATACACTAGTACACAACCTACAACAACATTCCAGCCTACAACAACATTCCAACCTATAATAGCCCTTCAACCCACAACTACCATTCAACCAACCACAATAGTCATACCTACTAGCACCATATACACTTCCATAGGTATTCTCGTAGGAATTCTTTCTACCTTCATGCCTTCGAGAATATAATAACCCCTCAATAATCCACCTTCAATAACCTATAATTCACTAACCCTTTGTATACATACACTACACCACCTTATTCCCCTCAACCTTATAGCCAAAATGACCCTCTCATTAATTCACTTTTGGAAACCATGACATCCCTTCAACAACAAGTAGCAACATTACAATAGAACAATAATGGTCAACCTTTGCAATACATCAAGTCTACTATGTTTTCCATCAACATATTGAGAGCAGAAATTCCACAAGGTATAGAGGTCCCTCGATTTGAGAAATATGGTGGGAGAGGAGATCCTGTTAGCCAAGTTTCTACCTTTACAACCTTGTGTAGTGATTTCATCTTCAAGGATAAACTGTTGGCTAAGGTATTCCCTAGATCTTTGAAGGATATTGCTCTAGAGTGGTTCTCCTCTTTACCGAACAATTCAATTGGTTCATTCAATGAGCTCATTGATGACTTTTACAACCACTTCCATATTCACATGGGTCCCAAAATGACCTTGTTGATTTGATGACATGTAAGCAAAAAGAGGATGAGAAAGTGACTGATTTCATAACAAGATATCAAACATTTTATTTGCAAGTGAACATTAATATTCTTGATGTCGACCTTCAATGAATGTTCATTGCCAACTTACAAGATAAACTCCAAGGAAAAATTTAAATGTTGAGGTTCCATCCTTCACACAATTATGTACAACCCTTCGTGACCATCAAAACTCGACTGGTGGCCATGATGTGGAAAATCCCCTTAGTCATCCTGAAAAGTCTGAATCCACAACTTAAAACAATTGTCAGCCACTCAAGAAACAAAATAAGGGATTTTCACAATTAAATCCTCCTCAAACAAGTCAATAAAACAATAATCAATTGGCTGCTATAAAAATGACAACTCCTTTCGGGGATAGGGAGAGATAATTCACTCCTTTACTTGATACTCTTCACAATATCATGTTGCAACTTATTGACAAAAACATGCTTACCTTACCTCCTATTAGAGAACGTGATCCTACTATACCATTGCCTAAAGGCTTTCAAAAAAATGCTTATTGTCATTATCATTAAAAAAAAAACTTAGTACAAAATACTGTAAGCATCTTAAACATCTTGTGCAAGAACTTATTAACAATAACCAACTTCAAATCAAAGGTGTGAATGATCAAGGTAATAATTTTGTAGCTCCTCCTAATCAAAATTTGCAAATCTTTACAAATTTCATGCCTAAGCACAATATTTCATTTGTTAGAGCTAGTGAAATGAAGAATGACGTGATGAATGTTGACACGAATGATGACAATATGAATACCATTGAACAACATCCCACAAATGAAGTGATATAATTTATTGAATCTAGACCTCATAAGGGCTCAACTAGACAACCTCTTGACATTGCTTTCTCACAAAATGACATACCTAAACGTGCACCTGATGGTCCTCTTTACATAGCTAGTTAAATCAATAACAAACTGACTAATGGGATATTGATTGATCTCATATGTGGAGAGAATGTGGTCACAAAAGAATTCTTATATGTACATGAGCTATATCAAGAAACATATGATAACCCGAAAGCATGGATCAAGATGCATAATGGATTTTCTTGCCCTACGATAGGCTCGATAGATCTTCCTTTAAAAGTGGGACCGAAAATATTAACAATCTCATTCTCCATCATCCCACAATTGGAAAAATTTCATGTGAAGCTAGGCTATCCATGGCTTCACTCCATGAATGTTGTTCCTTCGGTTGTACATAAATGTCTAAAGTTTCCATTTGGCAATGACATTCTTCACTGTGCATCATAGTAGATTTAATCTTTCCTCAACAAAAGGGAATTTTTCATTAGATTACTTTTGGCCCAAGCCTATGAAACCTATCAAGCCTTATGAAGATTTATTTTTCAAATCATATCAAAAATTCAAAGAAAATAAAATAGTAGAACTATCCCTTCAAAACATGCCTCAACCTATGGTTGAACCAATCATCCTTGATGAAACAATGATTGAACCAAAAACACTTATGAACAAACTCCTACAATTTCCTACAAGAGACCACAAGATAATACAAGAAATCCTATTGTCCCTCCTAGAGTCAAACATGTTTACAAATTCAAAGAGAATGTAGCTGAGTAACCTCTTGTGATTTCTTCTAGTCCTTCCAAGGAAGAGAAGGAACCTATGATTCACAAACCCGCTCTTACACAAAAAAAAATTGACAATAAATTGAAAAGAAATTAAAATGCTAGAGAGCATAGACATAGATGTGGTGCTATTTCTCATAGATTGTAAACTTAAAAAAATTAAGAATAACATAGAAAATCAAAATTCAAACCTACCCGAAGCAATGCATGATGAATCTCAACCCTCGCTGCAACATAAACATAGCAAAAATTGATGAACAAGTGCATGATGAGTTGAATACATTGTTCTCTTCTTCTATGAGCTTGGATGACGAATCTCCTAATAAGAGAGTTGAACTTGGTGTGTGTCCTAGTTTGGTGCTCGATGCTGTCCCTTTGGCTAGTTTATCGCCTTTCATTTATACCAACCGAGATTGGGAGGCAGATGACCTGGTTTAGGTTGAATCACCTGTGCATTACTAGTCTTTTTCTTTTTCATTTTTCTTTATGTGATTGCATGTGCGTAATGTGATCCCTCGTGATGTTTCGTTTGATGTCTCTCTTTTTGTGCATTCCTCTACATGTATCTTCATTCTTCTCTATGTTGTAAGAATTTCTCATTTGTCTTATGTTTTCCTTTTGGGGATGATGCAAAGTGTCGAAAAATTCATGTTTCTTCCATGTTGATCCAAAATATTTTTCTTTATCTTTTTCATTTGTCTTGTGTTTTGGGTATGTGCAGGATCATCATGGAAAAAACAGGCCCTTAAGTGGCAATGAAAATTCAGAAAAATCAAAGTTAGACAAGTTGGCATAAAAATTTGAATAATTTATCTATATTATTTCAAAAATATGTAAGAATAGAATCTATAGAAAATTGAATATAGTTTCTAAACTACTAGATTTTTTAATTTTTTTTAAATCTATTTGGTGAAAATTTGAAATTTCAATGCAGTGGTACTTAAATTTCAGGGAAAAAATAAGAACTAGGTGTCTTTCTGACCACCCTAACCACAATAAAATGATAATATTTTATATAAGATTTTAGATATAAGTAGAGGACTCATGTCCCGATGTGATGCATATTTTTTTGTATTTTTTTCCAAGTAAATAATTAATTATGAATTTTTTATTACAACTTTAAAAAAATATAAACACTCGTATGTCTAACCACCTTAACTTGGTCAAAACTTCATGAAATTCATCTTTTTTAATCCTATAGTATGCAAAGCATAGAATGTGACACATGTTTTGGATTCAAAAAATGTGATATGGTTTGAAAGATATAGATGTTTTTCAATCAGCCTATCAATCAAGACTTTAGTCGTAATTCAAATAGAAAATGAATAATAATTATTTATTAAATTCAAAGTAAAGCATAATTTATATTGGTGGAAAGATGAGAATCTCCTATAAAAACCCTTTTTTGTTTCATCACTTTAGGGTAAAAAAAGTCGTCAGCCACATGGGCGAAGTCTAGAAAAGCAAGGTAAGTTGTTAAACACATTTTTTGTGTTGACTTCTTAGGATTGGCATGTCCTAGCCAAATTCCGAAGCAAATCCGAGGCTAATCCTTAGGTAGTAGGTTTTGTGTCAGACATATCGGATATCCGTTTTGAAATGGATATACGATCCAAATTGGATATCCGTTTTGAATCAGATATCCGATTTTTTTTATATATAATTTAAAAAAATCTAATATAATTTTTAATAAATGATTTAAAAATTGCAATATCCAAATCAGATATCCGATTTTTTTTTATATATAATTTAAAAAAATCTAATATAGTTTTTAATATATGATTTAAAAAATTACAATAAATAGTTTATAGTTTATTTTAATATATCTAGTTTAGAATATACAATATAGTTTATAATTCAATATATAACATATAATTTATGATAATCTCTTACAAAGTTATTTATAATATATAATATATTATATTATTATGTATAATATTTATATATTATTTATATATTTTAGTTAATGTATAAATATTTATATATTTATAAAGTTAATATATAAAATATTTAAATATTATCTTTTTCCCTTTCTCTTTCTCTCCCCCCCCCTCTCCCCCCTCTCTCTCTCTCTCTCCTTCCCCCTCATAATTCTCTCTCTCTATCCTTTTCCCTCTCTTTCCCACTCTCTCTCTCTCCCCTTCTTCCCCTCTCCCTTCCCCCTCCTAACTCTCTCTCTCTCCCCTTCTTCCCCTCTCCCTTCCCCCTCCTAATTCTCTCTCCCTCTCTCCCCTTCTTCCCCCCTCCTAATTATCTCTCCCTCTCCCTCTCTCTCTGTCTCTCTCTCTGTCTCTCTGTCTCTGTCTTTGTCTCTGTCTCTGTCTCTGTCTCTCTCTATCTCTCTCTGTCTCTGTCTCTCTGTCTCTGTCTCTGTCTCTGTCTCTCTGTCTCTCTCTCTGTCTCTGTCTCTGTCTCTGTCTCTGTCTCTGTCTCTCTCTCTGTCTCTCTCTCTCTCTCTCTCTCTCTCTCTCTCTCTCTCTCTCTCTCTCTCTCTCTCTCTCTCTCTCTCTCTCTCTCCCTTCTTCCCCTCTTCCCCTATTCGATTTAAATGACTTTAAAATGACCTTTTTTGGCTTTATATTAGCTGACCCAAATCGGATATCCGATTTGAATCAAATATCTGATTTGTTTTACTTTAAGTTAATATATAAAATATTATATAAGTAATTACTATTACTAATATATAAAATATTTAAATATTATCTCTTTCCCTCTCTCTCTCTCCCTCTCCCTCTCTCCATCTCCCTCTCCTTTCCCTCTCTCTCCCCCCTCTCTCTCCCCCTCTTAGATATTTCCTCCTCTCTCCCTCTCTCTCCCTCCCCTCTCTCTCTCTGCTCCTCTCCTCTCTCCCTTTCAAGGTCTCTCTCTCTCTCTCTCTCTCCCTCTCCCTCTCTCCCTCTCTCTCTCCACTCCTCTCCTCTCACTCTCTCCCCTCTCCTCTCCTTTCTCCCCTCTCCTCTCCTCCTCTCTCTCTCTCTCTCTCTCTCTCTCTCTCTCTCTCTCTCTCTCTCTCTCTCTCTCTCTCACCTCCCTCTCTCTCTTCCTCTCTCCTCTCTCTCTCCCCCTCTCTCTCCCCTCTCTCTCTCCCTCTCTCCCTCTCCTCTCCCTCTCCCTCTCTCCCCCTCTTCCCATCTCCTTACCTTCCTAATTCATTATCTCTCTCCCACTCACTCCCTCTCTCTCTCTTCTTTTCTCTCTTCTTTACCTCCTACTCCCTCTCCCTCTCTCTCTCTCTCTCTCTCTCTCTCTCTCTCTCTCTCTCTCTCTCTCTCTCTCTCTCTCTCTCTCTCTCTCTCCCTTCCCCTTCGTTCTTGTCTCTCCCTCTCTCTCCCTTTCCATTTCTCTCTTTATATCTTGTCCACCCTCGACCTCCTAATATCTGACACCAAAATCTTACCGCCACAATACATTTTTAAATGTTTTTCAAATATTGCCTGACCCCAAATCGGATATTCGATTTTTTTTACTTTTAAAAATTAGATATTCGATTTGTAAAACTTAGGCTTGGGATTTTCTATGGAGAAATGTACTGACACCCAACCCAAAAAAAAATCAACTCAGGATTTTTGCATTTTTTATCGAGTGCAAAATGATACTTTTTTCATATTGCCACTTTTTGGGCCATCATGATCCTGCACATTCCCTTTTCCTTTTGGAGATGATGCAAGGCGTCGAGACATTTATGTCTCTTCCATGTTGACCTAAAATCATTTCCTTTATCTTTTTTCATTTGTCTTATGTTTTCCTTTTGGGGATGACATAAGGCGTCGAGACATTTAGGTCTCTTCCATGTTGACCTAAAAGGATTTTTTCTTGTTTTCACTCTCTTTGTGTCATTCTTCTAGTTCTATGAGTATTTGGGGAATGATGACAGTCCCATGCTCTATGGAAACATTGTAACATAGACATACTGACCCCAAATCCATAGATCCCTTATGTATATGTGGGGGCAACTCTTTCTTCCTATTTCATGATGCAGCTTACATCAGAAACAAATAACTTGGCATAGGGTTTTCCAAGGAAAGCTCTCATGTCTTAGGACAAAAAACATTGGCTACTTTAAAACAATTAATCACAGTGATGGTGTAGCAGCCACTTTAAGTGGGGGCATACATAGATGATATCTTGTGGAAATTTTTATGGTGTGATTTTTCTTTTTTCTTGTGATGCGTCCTCTTCTTGGTGGTGTCATTGGGTTTGATGTCATCCAATAGTGTACGATCTATTGACATGGCATGATGTGAATGAGGCATCCCATGGGCGACGATCTAACACTTTTGACTTGTCCTCTCTTGGAGAAATTAGGCACAATGATCCCTAAGAGGAAGATCATTACACAAACAAAGCAAAATCCCCTTTGATAATTTTTTTACATGATATTCAAAAACATTTACAAAAAACATTTGCATTGTGGTGCCTTATTAAAGTTATTAGGAGGATAACTTTGGTATGGTTAGTATGATGGGAAGTCAATACACCAACATGACTTTATCACTAAACCACTTCATTGATACAACTCACCTAGTGGACAGATTGAGGTTCCACTACTCCAGAGTGAGCAACATATGTTATGGACAAACAACCCCATTTTGCATTGCATCAGAATGGTTGTGCTTGATCCTTTGTTTTTGTTTTTTTTCTTGGCCTTTGACAGGGTATGATCATTTATCTTTGTTATTGTTGCATAATTAAGTGTATTGGATGTCGAATTTAGTGTGAGCTTGACATGGGGTCATTCTCTCACTAAAGTGGAGACAAAATGTAGTAACGGAAAAAATAAGCCTTTTTCCTTACTTGGTTTGATAATTGACATTAAAACTGAATTAATGATGTCTTGGAGTGGTGTTGTAATATGGTGTATGCATTCACACTATTATAGGACCTTTGTTTGACTAAAACATGCCTTAATTGATCCTTTGCAACAGTGTTGTAACACACTTTTACACTTTTCTATGATGTATTTTCTTAATTATGCCTAATGGGCCATTTTTTGAATAAAATGTACATAATGTACACCTTGTTTAAGTGTTGTAAAGTTTTATAAGGTAATTTCACATTTATCTAGGTGGTCGTTAATTAATTAAGGGTAATTGGAGTAATTGACCCCCTTTTAATTCAAATTTAAGCCTTAATATGACACCTCCTGAAGATCTATCTCGACAATCATAATTTAATTAATAAAATATTTCATTGGGAAAGATTAGGTCCTGGAAAATGGTGCAAGGACCCATTCACCCTAGGTGTAAAATGGGTCCTCCCTTAACAGGACCCCCCTTTTTCAGTTGATCTGGAATGGGTTTTTAGCTTTCTTTCAATCCCACAGGGTTAGGTTCTGGTAAATTGAGCTAGGACCCATTCTCCGTAGGTGGTGAATGGGTCCTCCCTTAATGAGACCCCCCTTTTTTAATTTAATTTTGGTGGGAATTTAATAATGTTTTTTTCCAGATTTGGTTTCATCCTTAATTGTTTGAATTTTGGGGTTAATCTCCTAATTTAGTATAAATAAGGGGTTAATTCACATAGTTTCTCCTGGAAAACTTATGTGACTTCATGAGATCAAGAGAAAGAGAATTATATAGCATTACAAGAGCATTCATAAGGCATTTCAAGGAATATTTCAAGAGTTTATTGCAGAAATTCAAGATCATATCATCATGACAAGGGTTTGATGCATTCATTCATGTTGTTGAGCTAAAGAACTAGATGTAGCATTGAAGATCTACTTGCAACCATTGTTAAAATCCCATTCAAGGATCCAAGATCTAAATTCTTCATGGCCATTACATGTTAGATTATAGATTTGTTTCACAAGACATCATCCAAAGTGATATCATTTACATATTTCATGTTTCATGCATCATTTCATTCATTTCATCATTTGGTTTAATTACCTACAAGGGGTTTGACTAAGAAAAAATACCATTCATTAACAAACAAGTTTTCCCTCCCTTGAGTGTGTGAATGCAGATTTACAGGTTGAAGATCAAGTGGAGCAAGTTTGGAGCAAAATTGTCAAAGTAGCAAAAGCTGCCATTCAAAGTACAAAATCAAGGAATCAAAGCTAAAGAATTGCATACAGATTTTCAAAACTTGATAATAGGAAATTTGAGAGTGCAGACATCAAGGAATAAGACCTTGATCTTAGTTTTAGAAACCCTAATAGGGACCCATTCGACACTTAAGGTAAATGAGTCTTGTATAGCTCAAAAACAACTTTTTGACCAAGTACATAGATTTTAATGCTCTAAAAACTTCCCCCATAGTTTCCATAATAGTTAGCTAGCACTTTTGATTGTTATTTGCATCTTTTGGCCCTCATAATCACATCTAATTAATGATTTAGTGTAAAAGGGAGAAGAGTGTTAGTGATTGATTCATTGACCTCCCCCTTTTCACCATTAATAAGTATTTAACATGCTTCATATGTTTGATAAACCTCCTCTTAGTCCAATCATCTCCATCTTCATTGATGAAATTTCTTCCTTGACCTTGCTTATTTCCACATTGGGAGAAATATCTTCTATTATTACCTCATCCTTATCAAGAGATTTTCTTGGTGTGACATCATTCTTTTCAGCTCTTATCCGAGGCCTTGTCATGATGGAAACCAATAATTTTGAAATAAATCACATAAATGAAATTTAAATTATTCTAAAAAATTACTATAACTTATTGGGGCCAAGATACCACTTACCCCAAAAAAATTCCAAGAAATTAGCACATTTACATCTTTAAGAGAAAATTTGTTAGAAACCCTAATTTTTTAATAAATCTCTCCATTTTTCTCTAATTCCTCTGAAATATGGATTTTATCTTCTTAAATATGTTATTCAAAAACACTTTAAAAATAAAAAACAAATTCATCAAAATTGGGGAGATATGCGTTTCACAAAATGACCTCCAAAAATGAAAATATGCCTTGTCATCACAGTGTCATGATCATGCTTTGATACCACTTGTTATGAAATAACTTACATAATGGAAGGTATAATATGAAATATGTTGAAAATATTAGAAAGATGGTTGTTGTTGCACCAAAATATTGACATGTTAATGCTAGATACAACCGCCAAAGTTAATGAATCCATGAGAGGTAGTTAAGCCATGCCACGAACCCAAGCGGTATGTTGCACAACACAAGGAGACCAAGGGGCACACTTTGAAATAATTTCCCTAGCGCAAGAAAGGGATTTGAACCCGTGACCAAGGCTCTAATACCAATTGTTGGAAATAAAGTTGTCGTTGCACCAAAAGATCGACTTGTTAATGCCCAATACAACTGCCAGAGTTAATGAATCCATGGGAGGCTGTTAAGGCATGTCACGAACCCAAGTGTTGTGTTGTGCAACACAAGGAGACCAAGGGCACACACCTTGAAGTAGAAAATAATTGATAATATTTGAGAATAACAATCCACTTTGAGGGGGGAAACCTCCAAATATCTCCAATGAGAATACAATTCACAATCTAATGATGAAATAAGGCTCACTACCTGCTATATATACCTTATTTATTCCTAGTATATCACCTAGGCCAACTTAGATAGCCCTATATAATTCTTAAACAAATATCATTAACTAAATAACAATATAATACCGATAATATGACTTAATTAAGAGTTAAGATAGCCATAAGATGACTATTCAGAACCCTATGTACTCTAATATTAGAGGTGTTGCATCTTTTATGTGCATGACTTATACCAAGAGAGATATGATAAATCAAACATATTGATTAGAGTACATGATGGTTACACTCACCTTAGAATCAATACTTTAACCCTTCATGTTTAGGTTAGACCAAAAATCTTGGATGTACCCTTCACCATTATTCCTACCTCCAATCAATTTCATGTGAAGTTGGGTCATCCGTGGATCACTTTCATGAGTTTGGTCCCCTTAATCAACCATAAATTCCCTAAGTTTCCATTTTAAGGACAAGTATATAATATATATTATTGGGTTTAAGATCTTTTCTCTTCATGGGAAATTTTCCCTCGACTAATTTTGGCCATAGCTTGTCCAACCCATTCAACCTTGTGAGGAATTTTGCTTTCTATATTATTAAAAAATAAAAACTAACTGTATTTCTTAATTATCTATTAACAATACCTCATCCACTATCCTATTTGTTCCCCTCAAGGCTACTCGATCTCTTGTGGCTACGATGGTTGTTCCTCCTCTCCCATTTGTAGAGAACAAATCATGACCCGAACCAGGTATCCATCCCCGACCTCAAGCATCTGGTATCTATGTTGAAGTTTCACCTCCATCCTATCCAAGACCATGAGGTGAACACCCATCACAATCTAGACTTTCTCACACTTTAGAGATTGTTTTTCCCTCTTGTTTATATAGCTTCTAGAGGAAAACAATTCATTATATGAAAAACCCCCTTCTCTCATTGGTTCTCAACCTTTGGTGGTTCCTTTCATTTCCCCTACAAAGGAAGAAAATAAACTAATGTTGGGAAACACCCAAGTTCCCCTTACATAATCTCACACTCATACACAACGAATTAAAATATAAAAGAATGTAGGAGACAATATTGTGCCATGGCTTGCCAACTTTTTGAAGGTGGTGAACCTTCGCCTAATGATCCCTCTCCCATACAGTTAGATTTTGATGAGGTTCCTTTTCCTCATCCATCTTCATCATCACCTGACTCCACTTCACCTTTGTCACCGAAATGTGAACTTGAGCCTTATCTTTCCCAACCAAATCAAAGACTAAAAATCTCACCACCTTCACCACCATCTAGTCAATGGGATTCTTCCATCCCTCCTCCCAAATCTCATTATATGGTTGATAGTGCCCATGATCATAGCTATAGCACCAACACAACACCCATTGTGGTATATTTTGACACTGATTTGGGTGATAACATGGATGAACCATTAGAAAATCATAATTGTGTCTTATATTTGTGGAATCAATGAACTTAGCTTATGGGGGCATGTGTGACAATCCCTTTAGAGTGAGTGATTCACCATGTGTTGAACCCAATGAATCTCCTTGTACCGTATTTGTTGTGGTCCCTTTAGCATGTTTCCCACCATCTCTATATGAAGAGAAAATTCGGGATAAGGATGATCTTCTATAGACCAACTCACACTTGTGGTACCCTTTATCTTTATGTTATGCCTGCATGTAATGTTACTCCCTATAATGTGCTACTTGGTAATTTTTTTAATTTCTCTTTGGATGACCCTTGAATGTTCTTTTTGGCACAAGGATACAAAGGGAATTAATTTTTTGTGACATTATTCTATATGTATCTTCATTCTTCCATTTATCGTAAATGGACTTGTTATACCTTTTGGGGATGATGCAAAGTGTTGGGACATTTAGGTCTCTTCTATGTTGACCCAAAGAAATATTTTTTTCATGTGCTCTTTTTCCCTTGTACTTGTAGTTCCACAATATTTAGGGAATGATATCAATTAAAATGATCATCTTGATATTATATTATTTATCATACTGAACACAAGTGGAATAGGTGTGTCTACCTTTTAGGATATGAACAACTTTATGGACCTATTTTGCACTTTGGTTCATTAGGAAACCAAGATCCCTCAACCAAGTAGCTCAATTGAGGGAAAGGACCTTTTTAGTAGGTGGTTTTCTTAGGTGTGATAAAATGGGGGGTTTGCCGTTAAAATGAAGTTCAAAGGAAAGATGCAAAGTCTAATGCATTAAACCCTAGAAACTTGAGAACATTAAATCAAATGAACAAAAAAAAATTAGATAGAAAGGAACTTTGAAAACTGATGGCTTCAAAGCAAGGCCTGCAACCTTGAAATTCTACTTTTTGAAGTGCACTAGGACTCATACGCTAGACTAGGTGACTTGGTATTGGAATTTGGGCAAAATCTGGAATCTTTTGTTGACAAATCGGGATCTATAGAAAAATGTTGAAAAGAGGCATACTGGGACTCATATGCCCAAGGTGGTGATTTAGTCCTCGTATTAGGATTTGACCAAAACTTTTGTAGCCTCAAGTGATCTCCTGTAGCATTCGTCTTGTTTGATCTCCAAGTTTGAAAAGTCTAAATTGTGAGTTGTAGGTGATTTTTCGTGAAGATGACAACTTCTTGAAAACTTTGACAACTATCTTCAATCTTTCAAATTTGTCTTCAAAGGATATTCAAGTTCCAAAACACCTAAATCTGCAATCACATATGAAGAGAGAAAAATGTTGTGTTAGGGAATAGGGGTTTGCCTTGGTCAAACCTCATTTTGGTAATTAAACCTTGAAATGGAATGAAATAACATGAAGGAATGATGAATGAAAAAATGTAATGTTGCTACTCACCAAAGCCTTGAGATAAATGCTGCAAACTTGTGTGAAATGGATCCAATGGATGTGGGTCCTGACTCTTGATTGAATGCTTGAACTTGATCTTGAATGTTTTCTTGAATCATGAAAACCTACATCACAAATGTTAGCTCACAAACACATATGATGCATAAATACTTTGAAATGATGCTCCAAAATTCTTGATAATCAACTCTTGAATGCTCTTGATCTCATAAACTTGCCTTAGGAATGGTCTCTTGAAAATCTTAGGTGAAATTATGTGAAATAACCTTGTATTTATACTTGTTTATGCCAAATTTCCCAAAATTACAACACTACAAGCTGACATAAGATCTAGGAGAATGAAATCCAATTGAATTCAAAATAGGTCCAATCTAAAGTGGGACTCATACGCAAGTTGGGGCGTATGAGTCTTAGTAGCTTAAACTTGGGACACAAACTTCAAGAAATGTTAAGTGCAATGGGGTAAACCCATAATAGTGGTGTACAATTTTTATGAGAAAGGAAATTTGATAAAATTATCACGCATTGAAAATTTCATGTTTTAAAGGGTTCATTTGAACTAGGGGGTTCGCACGAACCCAAAATAGGGGTTCGGTCGAACCCCTAGTTCGAGTGAACCCCCTTTTGCATGGTGGGTTCGCTCGAACCCTGTGATGCAATGTTCCTTTATGGGGAATTAAAAAAAAAGGGGGGGTTCAAGTGAACCCCCCTTTGAACGAACCCCCCTTTACCCTTTCGAGCGAAGGGGGGTTCGTTCGAAGGGGGGTTCGCTCGAACCCCCCTTTTTTGCCCTTCTCCCCCTCTTCCACCAAATTTTAGCAGAATTATGCCCTTCGAAGCTCGGGTTGAGGATGAAAATGGAGGAGACTTGACAAAATCAACTAGAAGATGGTATTCCTCAGAATGAGCTATCGAACGAATTAAATTTTAATATGTTTTGGTTTTATTATGTATGTGTTTTTTTAGTTTTATTAAACATAGGTTTTTCACCGAAAGTCAAGCTCTCTATTTCGCACATGTGGAAAAATAGCAGATTATCAAAATAAAAAATTTAAAAATATGTTGAGGCTGGGTATTGATGTCCTTGATCCATTTAAAAATAATAATTGAATTTTGATACATACGGAAAAAAAATTATGTTGTATACAGTTTGCCTATGTCTGAATTGCTATTGGTTTGATTTCGAAACTTGATTAAGGAAAAAATATTCAATAAAAAACTATGAGACCAAATGCAAGTGCTAGATATCGTAGTTACAAATCTAAATTTGAAAAAAATAGAATTTTATCCTTTATACAAAAAAATTTATGTTGTATACGGTGAGCATCACTTTTTAAAAATGTTGTTTTCTGAAAAAAACCAGTTTTGTGGGAGATGGAAAAAAAAGTGCAATCTGATTCCAAAAAATTTGAAAAAAATATTTTTACAATCTACAGACAAAATGTGATGAGACTCTAGTTTTCATCATCTTCAAACTCCTCACGGTTTAGCTGCTATAGGTGCCCAAATATGAAGATTTAGTTAAAAATAATAATTGCAATGCCCAGTTTGGCCAAAAATTGTAAACCACTATTGTGGGATCAGCCAACGCAATATTCATGATCAGGCTCCAAAACCTAGGTGGAATCCATACACCCAAGGTGGCATATGAGTCCTAGATCACTATATCTAGAACACATAACCAAAAACATTGAATCATGATTTGTCATTTATTAAATGTCCAGATTATCCCGACAAAATGCATTTAATAAGGCTTGTGGATGCAAAATAGGACCAAATAAGGCATAAAGAAGCCCAATTAATTAATAAATCCCTAGATTAGTGTGAAAGTGTAAAGATACACCATACAACACCCTAAATAAGGTACAATTAGGTCCATTTTATTTAAAAGTGCCCTAAACTTAATGTGAATGTGTAAAAAACATTACAACACTAAATCAAGGCAACATCGGGCTCATTTTAATATTAATTATTTCCAAATTAAGTGAGGAAAAGAGGTAATTTTTCTATCACTACACATACATACTGGCCCCATATCTTTGGATCCCTTATGTGTTATTCCATTACATTATTGTGACTTGTTTGTCTTTGAGGGAAACCTCTTGACATGATGTAGATTTTTTGAGACATATCACTTGGCATATGGTTTTTGGAAAGCTCTCATGCAGGTCATCTCACTCTTTCTACCTTAAAGGCAATTGCTCCTAGTTGGAATTAGAAATTACTTTAATGTGGGGGAATACATTCCACTATGCACTTCACTTTGTTCGCACACTATGAGCTTGGTGATGCTATCATAACATTTCTTGAACAACTTTCTAGAACTTTATTAGAGTTACCCAACAAACATCGTGTTTTTCTTGGCCCGTAATTTCTATTATGGTTGAATGAAATTTACCTAGTGAATATTAGACTTCACTAGCCTCTATTGTTTCCATTTGCTACTTGTGAAATTCACCTAGTAATCAAAGTTTACTAGCCTACGATGCTTTCTATTATTCATGAAACTCACCTAGTTAATACCAAACTTCACTAGTCTGTATTGTTTCTTGTGGGACTCACATAGTGAATATCGAACTTCACTAGCTTGTGATGCTTCCACTTATTCATGAGCCACCTAGAAAATCATAGACTTTTCTATCCACGATTTATGGATGCCATCATTTTAGTATGGGTCCTAGTAATAATCTATATATCTTGCTAGTCCATGATACCATTGATAGGATTAAGATGTCATCTAGCTTGTAAATCCTATATCATGGTTCCAACATCCTTGGAAAGTGTCTCTAGACACATAGGGTGTATTGGGAAAATATTTTGTAATATTGATTCTTACCATTGTTTGTAATATACTCATAAGGGGTGATGGGTCCACTAGTAGCAGTAAAGGTGACAAGTGGATATAAATATTTAATATTATTCTCCCCACATGTGGACACCTAGAATGGGATAATAAAAGATAAGGGAAAGAATAAATGAGTGACTATTGGCATTCTCCAAGTGGGTTCTTGGAAAGAGGCAACATTTGTCATTTGGTTTTCCATCATTTATTGCATTTAATGTAATATTTATCTTCCAAGTTCGGGTGCTCAAGTTGGAGGGAAAGCATTGGAGCCACAATTAGGTGTCCTTTCCTATTTTTTAGAGGATTTCCAAGGGTTGGGATGTTTGGATTGAAGATTCATCTTTGGAAGCCTTGTTTTGTGCTTAAGACCTCTTCACACATCTATAAAATAAACTCTTTGGATGTAGAAAGAATGAACAATTGAATGTAGTGTTACTGTATAGGAACAAGAATGGGTTGAGGCATAAGGAGGTTGTTCAAATGTGCATAGGTGCTGACATGGTGGAGGCAAAGAGGAGAATGGAATTGGTTTCATTGTAATCTCATTTATTTGATGATAATGCATACTTGGCCTCTCTTCTTGGTGGAGTTTTTTTCACAAGGGTTTATTCATGTAAATCCTGTACATATTATGTGATGCTATTATGTTGTTGATTTGTGTCTCATTGATGCTATCTTATGATGATTTTATTCTTTATATATTGTTGTTATATGTTCAAATAAGGTAGCATTTATAAGCATGTTATGTTGGTTATTTTTTGGCATCATAAAGAAGATTGATCTAATCATGATAATTCCATATTAAGGGAACTTAATTTTTAGATTTTCATATTTTAATATTGTTGTAGACCAAGCCTTGAATCTCATCCATTCAATTCATATTTTGATAGAGATTGAATTTCTCAAAAATTGGTATTGAACCTATTTATCTCATCAACCATACCACATATTTTTGTTTATCTTGTATGTTTCATGTAAGCTCTATGTTTAATTTTTGTATGCTTTATTTTCAATTTGTGTTTTACATTATGTTCGCTTTGTGTTTTTTTATGTTACTACATGTTTTGTTGTACCATGTATTAGATGTCTGTGTGTTTTATTTGCCTTAACATTGTTTCACGATAAGATCCTTAGCTTTGGGGCTATCACATTGTTTTGATAAAATGACTCTTTGGTTTCTTCATACTTTAGTGTGAGTATGAGCATAAATTCATACCCCCACTAAAGTGGAGGCTAAATGTAGTGTCATAAATTTTCACATTTACAATTTCACACTAGATTTGGCATCCTCTTAAGTGAATGTACCTAATTATGCTTATAATTTATTTGTTTAATTGTCGTTTTTAAGAAATTGAGTTAAATTTAGGAAATTGAATTAAATATTTATTTAACAGACTTTTGAAGATCTAAAAAGGGTTGGACTAGGGTGCTCAACGCCCCTATCCCACCTAATCACGCCCTAAACATCAAATATTGTTGTTGACCTCAATATGTTTAAGAATTTGAATTCAATTCTTGGCTTGTCTTAACGGTTAATGCATAATATGTTTAAACTCATAAATATAACTTCTTCTCTCCATTTGAACACCTAAGCAATTTGAATATCACTCTAGCATCCTAAAAGGTAATTAATACAATTTCAAGATCAAAATAAGCATAAGATCTACAACTAGATTTTAGTCAATTACAATTTGCAACACATCAAAAAATTCATGTTTATGCATTGTAATATGTTTCATGTTTATTATATTTTTTAATTATTATTATGAGCACTAATACTTGCAGGATCTCCAATAATTTTCCTATTTCTCCTTGTGTGTGATGAGAAAAGTGACTTCAATCTAACAAGAATTTAAAATCTAAGTGGTAAGTTACAGTTATGTTGTTTATCATTCCATTTTATTTATTTTACTCTACTCCCACAAAAGCACACAATTTATATCATCATCGTAGTCATTTGTGGAGGTGGAAACACCAAAATGAGGTTTGGCCGAGGCAAGCCCCTATATGGCACAACCCTTCTCCCCTTGTTCTTCTTGCAAGTTATAGATCTAAAGTGGATTGAAGGGGATTTGGGATCTCAAGGATTCAAAACCCTAGTTCAAGCATTCATGTACCTTTTGTCATTAAATTAGGGTAAGTTGATTATTCACACTATGTCAAACTTTAAATCTGGATTTTCACAATAAAAACCTTACAAACACAAGTCTATCTATACCAATTTTAAAACCCTGAAATTCAAAACTTCTGGACTAGGATGCCCAGTGCCCCTATTCTACCAATTTAGCCTCAAATTTTTATGCCATTTTCCTCTTTGTAGACTACACTTTCTAGATCTACTCTATATTTTTATCTTTATGTTTTGTATTTTCTAAATTCTTTAACAGTTTGTCACTTTATCCTTAATTCACCTAGTTTCACACATTTCATAAATCAATCACATTCCAACATTATCGATAAAAAAAGACCAAAACCTTGACCAATTGTTTGGTTCTCCCTTGAGGACATAAACCAAATAGTATCTCTTGGTTAATTTTGGGTCCCTCAATGTTTTATGATGGAATGAGTGATTTAGGTTAAATATTTGGCTTAGATCCCATTCCACCATCTTTATAATTTTACATCTTGTGTTTTATTTACTCATACATCCCATGATAATGTTATACCTTATGATGATATATTTTTATCTTTTCATCTGGATGATTTTGATGTTACAAATATTTTATAATTCATTACACAATGACATTATGAGCCTTAATGAAGAAATTTTACATAATGATTATGATGAGTCTACATATGCTTCTCTAAATGTCAACATTTTATACGAAACTTAGATGATAGCTTACATATTAGTGAATTTAGATTATATTTGAACAATGAAGATTTGCAACAATTTATTCTTCTTTTTCTTTATACTTTCTTTATAAATTTGGCTTATAGATTTATTGCCTATATTTTTAGGCCTAATACACATGAGGACAACATGAACTTAACAATGCCTTCTCATGGTTTATCTTTTGATCATAATTCACCTTTTATAAATATAACTTAAATTTATATCATACCTACTTTACATGTGACCCCTAATTTAGATGATTATAATCTAGAGGGACATATACATCAATGATTAGAAGAGGCCAAGATGTGACATTACTACCACCACTTATGTCATCTAATGCATTAAATACGCCTCTTGAACTTCACTAGGTCTTCACACTAACCTATACCTTCATATACTTCTTATTGAACCAAGACAAATTATTGTAGGACCTTCAACACAAACTTTGGATATTTCAATTCAAATAATTCTAGGCGCAATCTCACACATTCATAACAAGGTACACCATGATGATAGTGACTCTAAAATTTTATCCATGATTGGAGTGAATTTTGGAAAGCCAAATATCACAACCATCAAAGTATGTAAGTTTGATGATGATGGATTAGCCTTTATTGAATCAAACCTATATTGTTGGGACATTAATTGGAAGATGAGTTCACTACTATATAATACAAATTTTAACCTAATTTTGAAGTATACTAAAGAGTAAATATTGACCAACTTTAGGTCACTCCAAATCTTGGAATATTTTTAAAGTCCTCCCTTACAAACTTGGGTCATAGGGTCATCCTTTGCACAAAGATTGCCTACATAACTACTTCCAAATGTGATAAGTGTCTTATGTATTTCTCTGAGGATTTAAACTATATCATAATTAGAACTTGCATTTCGTAGGGTAAGATACCCTATACAGATACAAGACGCAACTATTTTGTCATCTACATTAACAAGTATATCCCTTGAGGATTCATTTAATGATTGCTCTCGATTAATAATGCTTAACAAGGTAGAAGGAATGTTATTTTTCTTGAAGATGTTAAACTCCCCATTTCTTGGAATTGCTCCATTATCATGAAGAGAAGTAAGAGCATTTAGCCAACTTTATTTGGAATGAGAGCCTAATTGAATGGACCAAGCAACGTGATATTGGCTGGGAGATAATAGACAATTTCAATTTGGTGGAATAGTATAAGTTGTTCTCGTAATTGATAAGGTAAATGTATTACTTTCTACTTTACAGGAAATTAGATTTCAACTTTCATAAACTATGTCGATCACACATAATGTAAATTTATAGCCATATAATTGGACACATTGTCATAGTTTGGAACATCAACTGATATTATTATTTATATATTTATTCATAATTGACCCGTGCTATGGCAATGCAAGATTATAGCCCACAACTAACCCCATGTGCAAATACAAGTTACACCTCCCAACATAGTCAAAGTGATATAACCACAACCTGACATTTCATATATTCATGCCATTGGAGTTTTTGTAAAGAAATTTATTTAGAGAAATACTTCAAAAGATTATCATTTTCTTTATATTAGCTTTTAAATATACACATCTTCTCGATAGTTTTCCCTAACCCTTAAGCATATAAATATTATTTAATCATGTGTGTAATTTGACTATATATCCATGTTAGAATTTAAAATGTGAATTTTGTGCAATACTTAAATATATTTTTTGTCAAATATTCTACCCAATAAACATGTAAAACTTCAAATAGTCAAAAATGTTAGATTAAAATGTTTTTCTTTCAATTTTTTACTTGAAGAGACACAAGAACATTGGAGTGGTGGAGATCTCCCACTTCTAATATGATCAAATCTTCTATTATTAGAAATAAGATTCCATTCCTTGCTTCTAATTTCTTATAAATTGAATACCCACATCATATATTTGTATTCAAACAAATTACAATATTAAATCTTTCTATCAATTATTTGCCAAAAATAATACTATAATTAGAAAATTTCTAAAAGCTATAGCCAAGGGCTATTACATAGCTCTAGCCTTACTCATGGAGCTCTATTACTGAATTATATTCAAATATGTAGACAAACTGATTAAAGAACAAGAATAGGCAAAAATATTATATCATGTATCATGGATAGAGAAAATGGGGCTCCTACATGAGTGAACAATTCAATGCATCCATCTAATATTAATGAGCTTCACAATGTAGTTGCTTGTA
This sequence comes from Sequoiadendron giganteum, assembly GCA_007115665.2. Lineage (NCBI taxonomy): Eukaryota > Viridiplantae > Streptophyta > Pinopsida > Cupressales > Cupressaceae > Sequoiadendron > Sequoiadendron giganteum. The sequence goes on from CM021107.1 coordinate 639,276,892, forward strand.
AATTGGTAGATAATTAGTCCTCAAAGAAATATGTTGATACGTGGGGAAATGGAGAATGCTAAAGCCATTCATCCTCAATCTAATACTTTGAGTCATGAGCTTTGTTTACGATAATTAAATGAATATTTCTATAACTTCTTCACAAGGAATACCCACAAAAATTAATGCAACAAAGGAAACTTTTGAGATAATTTTCATAACATGGAATTTGTTTCTTTTTTTAAGAGCAAATTTAGTTTTACTTATAAGGATATGTTAACAAGGACTCATGTAAAATGGAAACCAATGAACATATGGCTTAATCACAGACTTTAGAGGGCTTGTAATTTGCTTCACAATATTTTGCACTTTTTAACGATTAGTGGAATAAGGGTACACAAAAATGAATATTTATTTTACTCTATCAAAGTTACATAATAGAAGCTCATGTGGAATAATTATATAAGTATGTGTACACTCATTGAATATTGTTTATAACATATTTATAACTTTTCAAACAAAAAATAAAACCACAAAATTATTATCATGATCTTTATCACATAAAATTACTTATACAAATATGATTATGAAAAAGCTTTTAATTTACAATCTTATTGTTGCTTCTAATAATTTTAATTCAATTGATTATGTTAAATTTATACATAATCTTCCCTATTTTCCTCTTTAAGAATCTTCTCAAGACTCTATATTGTAGAATCTTTCATCCCTTGTTTTCAAAAGTATTTTCTTAATTGTTGGGAATGGGTCCATCATATTCATGTATTGTATCTACTCTATGGGCCCAACATGACAATCTATTGTATGGAGTAGTTGGCTAAAGTTGTAGATAGTTTAGATTACGTAGAGAGTAACTCTAAATTTCCTTATATACTTATTTCAGAGTTTTCTTGGGGTCATTTGAGTAGGGAAACTAGGTGCACTGTACATTTATACTATAGTTAATGGAGCTCATCTATGGGATCAATTCATTGGAAAGAGCCTAAAATTTATGAGTAGAACCTTATGAAAAAATCTACGAAAGCCCCATTTGGTCCAAGTTTGACATTTGTAATAATCAGACAAGACTCGAATAAGATTATTTTCTCTACAATTGATTGAATCTTTATTATAAACCTAGGATATCGTATACAATAAATTACCTTTTTCAAAATCTTATCAAAAGCTGTTTAGAAGAATAACCTAGTTCTCCACTAAAACTAATTTAAACCAATGATTACTTATCAAATAGTAGCATTGATCATAACTTGGAAATGAAGTTGCAATCAAAGATAAACATTCGTTAGCTTTAAGTGAAACCCAAGAAGAAGACAAAGGGAAAGTGCTATTAGTGAGGATGCTATCTTATGAGGAGCCCACCAAAGTTGATTATCTAGAGGTACCTTTTGATGGATAAGATTAGTACATGTAGTTGAATTTGACAAAATAGATAATCTTAGGACCTTAATCTTAAGTCGAAGGGAGTTGATTGGTACACCAGATACAAATGGATTCCCTTTGCGTTGACAAAAAAAAATACTTGTATCAAAGAGAAGCACTTGTTATTGTAAAGCTATAGAGTCCAAATAAGTAAATGAAGGCTACCTAATAGACAACAAACATTGTTCTAAAATCACTAAATCTAGTCCTGCTTGCCAACAATGCAAGAAAACCATCCTAACAATAAAAATACCATAGAAAATGATAGAAATAAACGTTAAGACAAATGAAGTATCTATTATATTTTAAAATAATATTATTATAATCAAATTTAAGTGATCTATTCCCTATTTTCCCTAAGTTGATAATTTTTTAAGTTTGATAAATAAATAAACCAAATTATAACTAAAGTCAACAATTGGAACATATCCATAGGGACTTAATCCCACTCTTGACATCCCAATGGACTTTCCTATTCTCATTGCTAACACCTCTTCTAGATAGGAACTCTCTAAAGTTCTTGATACTATCAAGGAGTCAATTTCTTCCCACCACTTTGGTTTTATGCAGAAATTAATAAATCAACATTGGGTTGGAAGCACCCCAAAAATAAAATGGGCCTCAACCTTAACCTTCAAGGGAAGATAATAGTAATAACCTACGAAATTGAAAGGTTGCCACTAATATGGATAAAATTGGAAAAACCTATCCAATGTTATTAAGATTGAGTTGATCACGTTGGAAAAACAAAAAATCAAGTTGTAAAATGATAAGGCCACCTTTATAAAAAATGAATTAAACCTAAAAATGAATATTTCGAATGCAATCAATATCAAAGTTCCCACTCTTAAGCTTAAGAAACTCAATGAGTGTCATTCAAGAGATTGACAAAGCTATCTTGGAAGAAGAATGTGGACATGCTAGGCCTATCACCAAAAGAAAAACCATAGTGAGAAGAAAGACTTGATAGAGTTTGTTAAATTACATGATAATTTCTACTAGCAAGAGCTAAAGACAACTAAAATATTTAGACATTTGTAATCAAAGCTTTGTTTAACCTTTCTAATGCATTTTGTTTAATTTTGTTTTTTTCTCTATTGATTGTATTTGTGTCTAAAGTTTACTATTGTGAATATTTCGTCATGTTTTGACTAATTTTTTACTACTGATCAACATGTAAAATATTTCAAGACCTTTTCAAAACTTATTTTACCTCTAATAAATAACAATTGGAGTACATGTATAACTAAAAACACATAATTACATAACATATTGAATTGAATATATATATTTTAAGGCTTTCTTATTTGATTATGCTTTTATGTCATATGAGAATTCTTATTGTCTTCCCCACATTTTTTTGAATTTGAATATTTTGTCATGAAACTTACAATAGAATAATAGTAACAATACAAATGCTCCTATATATATGCACTCATTTTAATTCTGACTTATCTCTTTTCCTTAATAAGTAGCAAAAAAAAAAATACAAATACAAATACTTGACATAAAAATAAATACAAATGCTCCTTAACATATACACTCATTTTAATTTTTACTTGTTTTTGATAAAACTATCAAGACCATAACCTCAACCATTCAATACCATTAGTACTATGCCTAAACAAATATCTACACTCGACAATAGAAAAAATAAAGATATCAAGTTTCCACAATCCATCTAGTATTCTAAGAATATTTCTAGATTTGATTGTGTTTTGATGTGAAAAATCAAAACACAATCAAATCCAAAAATATTCTTAGAATAATAACAAAAACAGTAATAATACAAATGTTTTTAACCATTCAATACCATTAGTGTCATTTCTAAACAAATATCTAAACTTGACAATAACAGAGAATAATAATACAAATAATCTTTTATATGTAGATACTAGATCTAATTCTTCTTACTTTTCTTTTTTATTTAATAAATTAAAAAAAAATATATATATATATATAAAACAAATGCTCTATAACATAAGCTCTCATTTAAAAAAATAAAATCCCTAATAAAAGTCATCATACTATTGCCCATCAATTCTATATCATTAAGTATCATATCTAAACAAATATCTACACTTACAATAGCAAAAATAATAATAATACAAATTTTCTTAACCATTTAATATCATTAGTATTCATTTCTAAACAAATATCTAAACTTGATAATAGCAAGAAAAATAAATTAAAAAAATTATACAAATATTCTTTTATATTTATAGTTACTCAATTTAATTGTTCTTACCTATCTCTTTTTTAAATAAAAAGACGAAAATAATAGAACTGTTTCTAAAGAGCATTGAAACCTACAGGCACCCTGCCATTAAGGTTTCCGACAAGGCCACAGGCCTAAAGCACAACTTTATCACAGAGCAGAAAATTCAGCCTGTAGTAAGACCTGTTCTTCCACGGTAGCTTACAATACACACTGTTACAAATTTTATGACTCACTCGGATTTTGCTGTGCTGGTGTCCACTGTGTTCTTTGAAATTCTGAAAATTCTAATAACATGATATGCAAATTTGGCTTATTATTAACAGATGTAGGAGAAAACTCATATAATCTTAAGGTTTGAGAGATATTACGAGATAACGCCTAACATAGTATCAAACCCTCTTTTGGTGCGACGATAACCTTCAACTTCAAATATGAAATTTATATTTCATGTTAAGCAAAGAAAGTCACTGGCCTTAGCATTACTTTCTAGCATACAGTAAATTCAAAAATCATATGAGTTTTCTGTAAACCAGTTATCAGACTTGACACTCACTGGGCTTACATGACCTTTTAGAATACGGCAAGTTCATAATTTAGGTGACCATTCTGTAATGCCCTTTTTCACATAGTTGTCACAGAGACAACATACTCGCATAAATAATCAACAAACCAGTTAACCTGAAAATGAAAATTCCTGCATATAAATAGACACCATAAAATAAAGCTCAAAGAAGATACTGAAACATTATGCAAAAATTCCTGCATATAAATATACACCATTAAATAAAATTCGTATAAGTTTTTGGCAACCACTATGCATATCTTTCAGAACTGCAAGAACTCTTTGGCTTCTCCATTGCATAGGAACAGCTTCAACACAAACAACTAAATATACCTCATACTTTCATTTATATAATAAATAGGTACAGCACAGAAAACGGCATTCGATGCACGCTTTCAACATTTAAAGTCTACTAGAGACATTAAACCCTTCATTTGTTTCGAAACTCCACCGACACTCCAAACATAACAATACTATTACATAACCTTCTTTAACCCTCACATTTCGCCTTCAAAATACAAATCCTGCAATATTCATATATAACTTCACAAAATCTCGCCTAATCCCTAAATCTTACTTCTAAAAGTTATAAAATTTACCACTCCTACATGCATTACATAAAATCCCAGGGCAGAAAATTCCATGGCTCTGCTTTGAACTATCCTCCACAGAATTTGATTCCTTGAATTCCTTTAGGAGCTTTTGGAGCTCTTCTTTAAGTTCCTCCGCAAAGGATTCTAACATTTCAATCATTTCTCTCATTTCTTTTTTCAATATTTCAACAATTGTTTTTTCCATCATTTCACGAAGTTCTTTATTTACTACATAATGCTGTTTTTTGAATTTCCTCTGATGCTTTCTTCCAATTCTTTTTTTCTGTAAATCCTCAATGGAGTTCGACTCCATTGTGCTTGAGATCCTTGAAGACCCCATCTCTGAAGACCTGAAGATATTTTCAAGACCAAAGCCCTGCGAATCTTGCAGCAAAAGCTTATTTTCATAGGAAATATTTGTGCTTGTGTAATAAATAGGGCGGGGAAGATGATCTAATTAACCGACCATGGTTTTTCTTAGGGTTTGATTGCCTAGGGATCATAATACATTTAGGGGATGTTCCATCGCCGCCAGCTTTCATAAATACAACCTTTACCAGTTGCAGAGAAGTAAATGCGATTAAATCCGATCTTCTTAAATGGAGAGATATAATCTTGGGTTGAGATTCCAATGTGGATCGCCTAGGCGGGAGAAAAAAAAATATTAAAAAAAGTGGCACAAGAATGGTATCGATGTATTCCAATTGCTTTGGAAGGAATCTAGACCGTTGGCTATCTCGATCTGGAATTAAATAAAAAGGTCCACTACGGTCACTTATAGTTCAAGGAAACAATGCGAGCTATTAATTGTTGTACGTTTACAGTGGGAAATTTTGAATATACCCCTGCATCTGTCTTTTTTCTTTTATAATTCATTTTGATTGATTAACAAATGTAAAAATGAAACGGGTCAATAAGTTTTATTCGAAAAAAAAATTACAGGGTTGAATCTTGATAGCAATATCATAAATGTAAAATTAGTATGATAGTTTTTTAGAAATTTGGTACATAATTCAAATTATATATATTTTTAATTTTATTAAATTTTTATTTATTGTAAGATTTGTGAATTGATGAAATTTTATTTTTAAATTTTTAATTAGCCAATAGGCTACTTACGTGGGGAGAGCCCACCTGGATCTTGCAGTCTAATGTCATGCCTGTGGAACCCCACAAAAAATTAAATAAAAATAAATAAGAAAATAAGAAAAAAATTACAGACAAGTCTGAATAAATAATAAAATAAGAAAAAAATTACAGATAGGTCTGATGCTTTACGTGGGGAAAGCCCACCAGGATTTTCTGACGTCACGCCTGCGGAACCCCACGTAAAGTTAAATAAAAATAAATAAGAAAATAAGAAAAAAATTACAGACAGGTCCCATGCGCAATAGGAATATAAATTATTGTATATTACCAAAAATAATTTTAAATAGTTAAGATAGGCATATGAAATTTATTTATTAGTTCATGCCAAGGAAATTATAGGCACCACTTGTGCTTTAGCTAGTGATTAATAACTTTAATTTTAACAAATGAAAATTCAACTTATTTTCTTATTTGACAAAAAATTGTATATGTGAACCCCAATCTTTTATATCTGCATAAACATGAGAAACAAACACATAATTAGATTAAATATGCAAGTTAAGACAAGGATTCCCCATGAAATCCATTTACAATGCTCAAAATAGGAAAATATGAAGAACAACATGAAAGATAAATGAAATCCTAATTTAAACAAAGCAAACTCTTGATCCCATGGGGGAGTTGGTGCCAATGAGATGTTGCAATTAGTCATTTTCCAACTCCTTAGTTGCAAATGTTGATGATTTGATAAGTGATCCACCTTGATGAAGATTCAATCAAGCTTCATGATAAAAATTTGCATAACTTAACTGAGAATGTGAAGAAATGGATGAAACTAGATATGCTTGAGAAAAAAGTTGAGTATAGTAAGTTTTTTACTCAAATTGTGGATGTTTGAATGAGAGGAAGAGTCTCTCATTTATAGATTTCAATCTTGGAAGAATGAGTGAAAATAAGCAATATGGGATAAAAGATAATCCAATGGCATTGTGCCACTTGTCTACATTTGATTGGAAGAGGAATGAGCACATTTTGGTCAATGTGCATGATAAATGCCATTAGGTGGCATTTCAAACTTGAGAAATGACATGTTGAATAGGGAAAATAAATGACTTTATTGTCACTTAGCTCAAGGTTAAAGACATGTAAGAGGCTTTTAATGCCTTGTTGGAAGGACTAAGTCCACTTGGATTTTTTTTGAATTCAAAAGAAAAATATTCCCTTTTTGATGCTTTATAAGGGAAAATAGAGAATTTAGTAAATCAAATAAATTGATTTATTGTGCAACTTGCATTCTCTAGAAGTTTTTAATGAAAGAGATTAACTTAATCAAAGTTTTGATTAACTTAATGAAGAATTAGGTGATGTGACAATTTAGACTTAGATTTATGAATTGATTTAAATCCAAAATTGAGAGGAAATGATTTGATTTATTTAATAAAGAAGGAAAGTGTTAGATTAAATCAAATAAGGTTTAATTTATTTAATTTAATGAGAAGACTTTAGAGATTTTAATCAAATAAAAAATATTTTATTTAATTAAACAACAATGTAAGGTTAATTAAATTAAACTGATTAATTTAATCAAAGGAGGTGATAGACTTAATCCAATAAACAATGATTTATTGAATTAAATGATAGAAAGTGATGAAATGCTGAGAATTTGATTTGAGAGGAAATGTTGTTAGTAATCGAGATCAGGCGTACCAAAACGAACTTGTACATTTTCCATGTCTACAGTATATTATTAAAATAAATTGCAAAATATATAACAAAACATTCATCCAAAATTAAATTTCTCTAATATAATTGAAGAAAAGTTTTGCCCTAAAGGATTTTTAGAGCATGAACTTTTTATAGCAACTTTTTAAGGTTTTTCTAACATAAAGACTATAATAAAAAAAATATTTAACTAATTTTTAAGAATTTCTAACACAAAGACTATAATCAAAACTATAAAAAAATTAGTTCTTGTTCTATTTTCCATTCTATTAATTTATTTACTTGCCATATCTTAAATAAAATATAGTTAAAATAATAAATTCAAATATATAAAATAATCTAGTAAGAAATTCAAATAAATAATGTATTTTTAATATATTATATTATTAATTTAACAAAATATTCTAATATTCTAATATATATATATATAACATATACAATGTATAATATATAATTTTAACATCGTATTATAATATTATAATATATATACAATATAATATGTAACATATATAACATCTAATATATAATATTATAATTTTATATTTTAATTTTAAATTATGTAATATATTATCTTTTAAATAATTTAATATATTATATTATTAAATATTTTTATAATATATTATATTAAATTAACAAAGATAAAAAAATATTAAAACAAGTAATTTAAGTCCTAACAAATAATTTTAGTTCTAATTGTTCTACTCAATTACTATATAATTATTTTTTTTAAGAAACAAATATATTAAAAATGTAGAATTTTTTAATCATATTTACAATAACTATCATTTTTTTATAGATTTTTAGGGAATATTTTAAATTTAAATATTATCTAAGAAATATTTCATAATATGACGAGGAAGAAAATTTTAATCATCTTTAAATGCCTATTTACTATTTTTTTTTGTAAGGGGTAAAATAGGAGTATCCAACGTTATTATTCACACTACAATCACACAAATATTTTGCTAAAACTAGATTCACACTACAATCAATTATGAACTAATTTGTTTTCTTTGAAAATGACCATAGAATCACCTTCTATCACAATGTCCCTATTAATAATTAGATAATAAATATTCTATGAATTTTAGAAAATAGAACTTAGTTTAATTTTAAAATGAAATTTAAGTTTTGTAATTATTGTGTTGATTTGATTTTTTTTTGCTTTATGATTGATTATTCAAATTAAGAACAATGCAACTCAACTCAAAAATATAAAAATAATCAAATCACTTGGATGCAAAGAAAAAAAAAAGGTTGCTTTTATATATATTTTCATTTCTTAATTTATTCTCAAATTATAATGAATTATTGTTGAATTATTTTGAAAATAATATTTAGTTTTATGTAATCCCCATACACCAAATCAAACCTTTACAGATGTAGATAGGATGTAGTTTTATTTAATTTATTTGTATTGAATAATTAATATAAATTATCCAATTATTTTAAAAAATAGATAATAAATACTTTATAAATTTTAAAACTAAAATTTAGTTTAATTTTAAAATTAATTCTAAGTTTGAAAAATATTTTGTTTATTTAATTTTTATATGATTAATAATTCTTACCTTAATAATACTTCATTTCACATAGAAATAGATTTCTAGAATTAAATTCTTATTTTTGTAATATATATACACATAACAATATACCTAATTGAACTCAAAAATACAAAAGTAGGCATACAAAATAATTTTTGATTTTTTTTAAGTTAGAATTTATTGTAATTTTAGAAAATAAAATAATTTGAATGCAAAGAAATTCTTTATTCTAAAATTATAATTAATAATTGTTGAATTATTTTTAAAATAAAATTTAATTTTAATTTAATTTATTTGTAGTAGATAATTACTATAATTTAAATGATTATTTTCAAAACTAGATAAATACTATATAAATTTTAGAAATTAAAATTTAGCTTAATTTTATAATTAATTATAAGCTTTACAAATATTGTTGTGATTTGACTAATAATTTTTTATGATTAATAGTTCTAAGTCTAATATTACTTCATTTCGCATGCAAATAGATTTTTAGATTAAAATACTTTTTTTTTGTTTGTAATATTTTTCATTAATACTTTTTTTGTTTGTTTATAAATTTATAATTCTAACCCTAATAGTACTTAATTTCACATACGAATAAAAATATATACTAACTTTTATTTGTTTAATATATTTATCATTAATGTAAAATTTATAAACTAATATCAAGAAATAAATAACCTTAACCCCAAGATTTATACTAGAACTCTAATTGAACCCTAAACCTAACCCTAATTCAACCATAACAATAGGATTTAATTACAGTTAGGATTAGAGTGAGAATTTAACTATGGTTAGTCTTAGGGTTAGAACTAGGGTTTAATTACCTGGTTAGGGTTAGGATTCAATTATGATTATAGTTAGGGTCAAATTTATAAGCTAATATGAAGATATTCACAACTCTAATCCTAACCTAACCTTAATCTCCATCTTAGAATGTTAATTAAACCTTAATTGAACCGTAACAATAAGGTTTAATGACAGTTAGGGTTAGGATTTAAGTAGGTTTATGGTTGGAATTAGGGTTTAGTTACCTGGTTAGGGATAGCATTCAATTAGTGTTATGATTAGGGTCAAGTTCAAGTTATAGTTAGGGTTTAATTAGGATTATTTTGGCAAATCTTACAATTGGGGTTTAACTAGAATGATAATTGAACCCTAATTTAACCCCAACAATGTTGGGGAAAAAGGAATGTGTCCAACAATGCCTTAGTGACTTTAATTTTCAAATCACCTCAAAGACACAAACTACTATGCCATAAAGTGGAAATAGGCACAGTGGTTTCCCCCATTAATCCTTCTGAGAAAATTATATGCATACAAATAACAGATTCAACACATGCATAGATTCAGATTACAGAATCAAACAACATGAAAGAAAAACTTATGGAGACACAAATTTATGTGGGGAAAACCCTTTCGGGCAAAAAACCCCACCCTCCAAAACACTTAGCTCAATCGTATTAATCAGTAACAAAAGTTACAATACAATCTTAGAGCTATGCTCTTTAGAAGTTTACATCTTGTCCATCTGGAGAATACATGCAACACCATTATATAGAATCCTCGCACTATTACAATGTCCTCACATGACATACAATGTAGATTCATTCCATTTCACTAGCCCACTCGTTCAACCAACCTTTCGTCTAGCATGGCCTCATAGCCACTCAAGTTCACATCTTCTCGATTTTGTGTCACTCAGTGTTCATGGTTATAATGCCTTAGCATACCGCTCGAACACTCTCATTGCATGATATGATCTTCTTAACACTTCACCGATTGACCTCGCAGTCCTATCAACCAACAACCATCAAAGCATATTTAATTACCCCACCAACAATCCTTCCATCATTCTCTAATAACGTGCACAACAATGCAACACACATCGAGTTGCCCAACATTAAATCGGGATACAGAGACATATCTACACTCTGTCAACCTCCTAAATCAAATCATTCATTTAATGCAAATAAATTGCAAATCAAAAATAAGACTTTCGACCAATCAATGTTGATTTAAAAAAATGATGTAAAATCAACGAATATCGTCATGTCATATGTCATCACATTATTCGTCCACCGCTTTGATCGTCACCCAAACAGTCAACAAAACCTGCACTCCTTCTACTGCACCACCGCTCACCATCCATCATACGCTCACGATAAGGTGGTATACATTGCACTACCGTGCCCTAGCAGGAAGAGACCTGCGGTACAACGGTGACAACCCACTTGCCAAACCATCATCGTCAACCACACCACTGCGGTTTAAAGAACAACCTTGTTCTCCAAATTTGATCTTTTCTAATTGGGCACATATAAATATGCCTCACAGCCAAAGACACGAATATGTTTCACAGAGGGCTTCTTACCAGACCACGCTTCCAAAGGTGTCTTGTCAACAAGAGAAGAACAAGGTGAACGATTTACCAGGTAACATGTCGTAGCCACAACCTCAACCCAGAACTTCTGCTCTAGACTAGCACTACTCAACATACTTCTCGCTCTCTCCATTAATATTTTGTTCAACCTTTCAACAACTCCATTTTGTTGTGGAGTATAAGGTGTAGTTTTATGCCTTTTAATCCCATGGTCTTTGCAGTACCTTTCAAATTTTGCAGAACAAAACTCACTGCCCTTATCCATCCTCAAGCATTTAATTTTATTCTCAGTCTAATTCTCTACCAAAGTTTTAAATTCTTTAAACTGACCGAACACTTCTGATTTACTCTTAAGAAAGTATATAAATGCCCTTCTCAAATAGTCATCAATAAAGGAAACACAATATCTAGACTTTGATAATGAAGGAACATTAACTAGACCAAACACATCAGAATGAACATAATCCAGTACACCAGAAGATTTATGAGGACTCAAATAAAATGAAACACGGTGTTGCTTTCCATAAATATAGTGTTTGCAAAAATTGAACTCAAGGTTACAATCATTAAGCCCTTCAACAAGATTTTTATTTTTCAAGGTTTTTAAACCTTTCTCACCTATGTGATCGAGTCTATGATGCCACAACATGGTCTTCTCTTTTGGGAGTTTCACCTCCAAAGCATTTGCAACCAGAGAAGCATCTTCATCTTCCTCTACAGGAATAGTTTTTCTTGAATTTTCAAAGGCGTTGTTGCAATTAATAGGACGTGCATCTAGCTTGTACAAAATGCCAGTATGTACACCCTTAGCCAACACCATTGCACCTCTAGCCATCTTACATCCTTTACTCAAGAAAGAAACTTCTACACCAGCATCATTCAGCTTACTGACATAAAGTAAGTTACGAGCCAAACCTGGTATGTGTAGTACACCACCAATCCATTTGATTCTTCTGTCAAGGAACTATATTTTGACTCTTCCATGACCAACAATTTCCAATGTTGAACCAATTTCTAGGTACACCTTTCCACCATCATACTTCTCGTACTTAGTGAACCATTCTCTATGAGACGTCATGTGAAAGGATGCACCCGAGTCAACCAACTAGACATCATTTGATGCCTTAGTTGCCAAGGCTGCAATGAAGGCATCTACATCACTTTCAAAAGAGTCATTGTCTGAAACATTACTCTTCTTCTTCTCCTTCTCCTTATAATCCTTTCGGATATGACCAAGTTGCCCACAGTTCCAGCATTTCACCTTGGACTTTCTACCAGGAGACTTTGATCTCCCTTCAGATTTAGATTTGGACTTCTTGTCCTTCTTCTTGCCTTTCTCCTTCGATCTACCTTGAATAGCAAGAGCCTCTTTGGCCATATCTGAAGACTTCCTTTGCATCTCTTCAGACAACAGTGAGGCAATAATGTCTTCCATCTTAAAAGTAGTGGTTGTAATTCCAATAACCATTACAAGATGATCCCAAGTGTCAGGTATGGACATAAAAGGAACATGCAACGATCCTCTTCCTCTATCTTCACACCCACAAACGCCAACTGAGCAACACTCATATTAAACGAGTTCAAATGGTCTACAACAGATGCACCTTCTTCCATCTTCAAGGAGTACAACTTCTTCCTCAAGAATAACTTATTTACCAGAGACTTTCTCTGATAAATATCACCAAGCTTCTTCCATAATGAAGATGTAGACTTCTCCTCGTGTATGTTCAAGAGTACAAAATCGGCCAAACTAAGTCTTATCAGACCTCTCACTTTTCTATTTACAAGGTCCCAATCTTCTTGCTTCATAATTTGTGGCATAGTTCCAGACACAACAACCCACAAGTCTCTATCCACAAGCAAGTCTTCCATTTTAAGTTTCCACAACTCAAAGTTGCCACCATTGACTTTTTCAATCTCTACTCTACTTGATGTACTCACCATCTCAAACATAACTAGGTTCTAACTTTGCAAAACTCCCACTGAAATCGTATTAGCACAAAAAACTAGCCTTACTAACAAGGATAACGCAACTGGCCAAGCTCTAATACCACTTGTTGGGGAAAAAAGGAACGTGTCCAACAGTGCCTTAGTGACTTTAATTTTCAAATCACCTCAAAGACACAAACTATTATGCCATAAAACGGAAATAGGCACAGTGGTTTCCCCCATTAATCCTTCTGAGAAAAGTATATGCATACAAATAATAGATTCAACACATGCATAGATTCAGATTACAAAATCAAACAACATGAAAGACAAGCTTATGGACACATAAATTTATGTGGGGAAAACCCTTCTGGGTAAAAAACCTCACCCTCCGAAACACTCATCTCAATTATATTAATCAACAACAAAAGTTACAATACAATCTCAGAGCTATGCTCTTCAAAAGTTTACATCTTGTCCATCTGGAGAATACAAGAAATATCATTATACATAATCCTCACACTGTTACAATGTCCTCACACGACATACAATGCAGATTCATTTCATTTCACCAACCCACTCATTCAGCTAGCCTTTCAGCCAACACAACCTCACAGCCACTTAGGTTCACATCTTCTCGGTTTTGTGTCACTCAGTGTTCACAGTTACAATGCCTTAGTATACCGCCTGAACACTCTCACTACATGATATGATCATATTGGCACTTCATCGATTGACCTCTTGGTCCTATCAACCAACAACCATTAGGGCGTATTAAATTACCCCACCAACAAGCCTTCCATCATTCTTTGATAACGTGCACCGCAATGCAGCACACATCAAGCCACCCAGCATTAAATCGAGATACAAAGACATATCTACACTCTATCAACCTCCCGAATCAGATCATTCATTTAATGCAAATAAATCACAAATCAAAAAATAAGACTTTCAGCCAATCAACGTTGATTTACAACAGTGATGTAAAATCAATGAATATCGTCATGCCACGTGTCATTGCATTATTCATCCACCACTCTGACCATCACCCAAATAGTCAATAGATCTCGAGCTCCTTCTACCACACCACTACTTGCCATCCATCATATTCTCGCGATAAGGCGGTATACACCGCACTATTGTGCCCTAGCAGGAAGAGACCTGCGGTACAACCGTCATCATCAACCGTGCCACCGTAGCTTAAAGAACAAGCCTCTATGATATAGAGGTAAGCTTCTATTGTTTCCCATCATGTACACCATGCTATTGTGCTCAAGCTAAAAGACCTCTACGGTGTAGCGGTAAGACACCACATAACCACCAATCAACGTGAAGTCCATTGTGGTAAGGAGGTAACACCGCGACAACACACCAAGACCGAAGGACTCCCGCGGTAGAGAGGTAGACCTTCATGCTGATCGTGCCCATCCACCACGCAACCCCCAGCCTAAGACAGAGACCCTGTGGTTGGTGGTAATACCGCCCAACTGTGGATAGACTGATACAGGCCCGCAGTAAGGCAATAAACCACCATACCGCACCTCTTAGTAAAGCTCTCGACAATAGAGAGGTAAAGGCTAAGAATGGTGATAAATTCGCCATCTTTTCAGAGGTCCAAGCCAAAATTTGAGGCACTTGTTCCCAACAAACAACAAGGTTCAATTAAAGTTAGTGTTTAGGTTCAATTAGGCTTATGGTTGGAATTAGGGTTCAATTAGGATTACGGTTAGCATTCAATTAGTGTTATGATTAGGATCAAGTTCAAGTTACAGTTAGGGTTCAATTAGGCTTATTTTAGTTAAGTTTATAATTAAGGTTTAATTAGAGTTAGGTTTATGGTTCAACTAGGGTTAGGGTTAGGTTTCATTTAGATAAAGGTTCAAATAGGGTTCAATTAAGATTTAATTAGGGTTAGTAATGTTAAGTTAGGATTAAAATTATTAATCCAAAATAAAATTTGGAGCTAAGGTTAGGGCAATGGTAAGTGGTAGGGTTAGGCTTAAAGTAGGGTTCAATAAAGGGTAGGGTACAATAAGGGTATAAAAATATTGGTTACATTTTAAGTGATGACCATGCTAGATGCCAATTTGGTTTAAAAGATCCCTTGTCGAAGCCCACAAGGAATTTTTTTCTATATACCTTATATATTTTTTAGATTTTTTTATCATTGTGTTTGATCTCATGAGAATGCTTTAGAGTAAAGTACACCTTGCAAATCCACCTACACCTGGAGAACCATTCAACCTCTCAAAATTTGATGGTTATTCTAGAATGATTATCAAATTGGATATGTCCAAAGCCTTTGATAAGTTGACTTGGCAAGTTCTATACTGCATATATCTCTTCTCAACTTCAACTAGGGGAGTATTGATTGCATAATGAATTGTCTTATTTTTCAAATCGATTAATCATCCCCCATAGGGTCTTCTTCACCAAGTAGGGGATTAAGTTAAAGAGACCCATTATCATGTATTTTTTCCATCAAAATGGTAAAAGTCCTTAGTACAAAACTTATACTAGCCAGTATATTACAAAAATTTACATGACTGCCAATTCTAGCAGCACAAGCTGATACTTATAGTTTGCATATGTTACCTGACTTACAAGATAGATGAGTTTCTGGAGGAGATACAAATAAAGACAAATTTTCAATTTGTTTCAATGCCCAATGTGGAGTATCCAGGATTTATTGTTAATTATGAATTTGATATTGACATATATGATTGAACTAAGATTGATACTACTATTCGGATTCATTGGCGATAATTATTGGATATGTGTGTAAAATATGGAGATTTGTGTTTGAATGCAAAGAGTTATCTCTTGTGATTTATTAGCAAATTATTATTTATGTTTGTGGGCTTCTTACATAAGAAAATATATTTATGCATTTCTTTTAGAGTCTATTCCAATTGATCATAACAAAAAAACTTCCAATTTTGAAAAGAATATAACATAGAACCAAATATTAGTGAAAATCCCAAACAAAGATTGTCAAGAGTGTATCTCATTTAGATTTTATTTAATCTTTCTCTTTATGTCTATGATTTCCTGAAGTTTTTTTGATCATCCAAATAAAACATTGATGGATATGTAACACATCTAGTGCACTCATGCCCTAGTTCATCATATATGGAGGAGAGCATTCCCATCTAGAGATGACCTTAGAATTTGATTACGACTTATCCAGAGATAGTGATGTTGATAAAAAATCAAATGAGACAAGCAGATTTGGAAGCTAAGGGTATACACATCAATGAATAAGTTAAACAATTAAAGCCCTAGACAAATATCAATTCACAAAGTGATGAGTCTGTAGTACAAAATTATGATTCTAGACGGTAGGCTTATAAGTGTACTATCCTAGAAATACATGAGCATTGTGTGGTCACCTTGAAAGGAATAAAATAATTTGAATCATCAATTTCTTGAATCATTATGGTTGAAGTATCTGATGTGTCCACCACAATATTGAGTAAAAATTGTCACATGAAGAGCAGGTTCTTTAAGGGTAAAACATTTTCAATCCAAAGAGTAGAATCAAAGTTTGAGATACAAAGAATAATTAAAATTTTTATATTGTTATTTAAAATACTAAAAAAAATTGCTTGAGAATTAGTTGTGCTAGACTTTCAACTTACACTTTATTTTGAAGGTAAGGGACAACAACAATAACAGTTAAATGTCTTAAAAACAAATTTGCTAGACAAAATGGGTAGATTTGAATTTTCATAGATCACTTTTTACATACTCTACAAGAAATATCGTAATCTTTAGTTTCAACTGAAAAAGGATCTGGAAAAATACATATCTATAAATTTATAAGTACAATTTATAAGTTTGTAAATAAATACACATTGATTAAGGGTGGACTGCATTTTATCTTCTTAAAAAAGTGTTTGACATGTCAGAATATGGGCCATATTCTATTGAATAGCTCTAAAATTTGAAACATAGTAGACAATCTTTACTTAAGTATTAATTTAAATTTTTAAACCATATTTCCACAAAGATATTATGTAGATCATAGCTACTCAAAACAGAAAGAATTTCCTACAGATTTTACTCATGAAGCAAATATTCTTGTTGTTGCAATACGTGTGCCAAATTTGGTTTGTGGTGATTGGCTAAAACCTGGTGCAATACTAATTGATCTTGGCTTAAATGCAGTAGAGGTATGACACTTTCTAACTTCCTTTTTCAAAAAAAAATTGTAAGTAAAAGATGGTTAATATATAGCAAATTAAAACTATTGCGTCCACTTTTGCAGGATCCTAGTGCTAAAAGAGAGTAGCAATTAGTCGGTCATGTTTCCTATAAAGAGGCTTGAAGAATAGTTTCATCAATTAATCCTCTACCTTTTGGTCTTGGTCCAATAAATATTGCAATGCTTTTGTCCATTACTCTACAATCAGTAAAACGAACATATGGGTTCAATTGAGGTTTGCGATGTTTAATCAAGGCCTTTTTCAATACACTTCACATTATAAGTTTTATGAGGCTTACAAATGAGTTATCTATTATTGAATGGTTAAAGAAATATTTTAACTCATTAATATTTACATAATGTTGGCAACATGTAAATTGTGCTTTCTTCATGGCCTAAAAGCACAACCAAAGCATCTCATAATTTTGAAGTGAGCAAAATTCTTTTGTTATAAGGGTCATTTTCTAATGGAAGACAAAGTTGACTCTATCAATGATCAAATTCCTAAATTTAGGTGACAATTGCTTTATTCTGACCAATTGTTCCTAAAACACAACAAACATAATAAATACAAACAAAACTATTCTAAAACTTTACGGCAGGAACTTTGCTGCTCTGCAATGCTTGTCTTAATAATATAATATTAATCCTAACATTTGAAGCAATTAGTATGTAATTTCAGAAAGATTAATATTTATTAAAATATAAATATAAATAATCTATATAATAAATAAAATAAAATAAAATAATTTATGTTATAAATAAAATAAAATAAAATAATTTATATAATACTTTATGTAATAATAATTTATATAATAATTTATGTAATAAATAAAAATAATAAATAATAAATAAAATAATTTATATAATAAATAAAATAAAAAAGATTCTTTAAATGAAATAATATAATAAATTTTTAATAAAATTAAAATTTGTTTTGTGTTATAAAATCCAAACAATAAACAAATAGAAAAGTGTAAAACTAAATTTGTCTAGAAGTGTTGTTTTTTGAAAGAATTGAAGAGGAGGGAAAAGAAGTAGAGAGGGAAGGATAGATAAAGAGAGAGAGAGAGGAGGGTAAATGGACAAAGGGAGGTAGAGAGGGATAAGTGAGATAGAGATAGGGAGGGAGAGAGAGGTGGGATAGAAAGAAGTAGAGAAGGAAAGAGAGATCTAGAGAGAGTGAGAGAGAGAGTGAGGGAGGGAGAGGTAGAGATGGATAGGGGAGTTATAGAGAATTAGAGGGGGAAGGAGAGAGAGGTAGAGAAGAATAAGTGAGAGAGGGAGAGAAGTAGAGAGGGAAGGAGAGAGAGATAAATAGGTGGGATGGAGGGAGGGATAGGTAGAGAGGGATAGGTGAGATAGATCACTACTTTCTTCACGTCGTCTACTGTTTTTCATGGTCGTAAATAATGTGGGCTCAGTCTATCGATGTAAGTATTGCACCTTATTGGGGTGCAAGTGCTAGTTTATTTATTTTTGATGGAGGATTTATATCATTTAAAAAAAAAATAGCTATTCAAAAATAGGTCTTGCATTCGAAAATACTTGATCTCTAGTGGGTTTATTAAGAACTAATCAATTTGACCAATAGAATAGATCAAAGGTCCAAAGTCCATTGACTAGCTTTTAAATTTGAATTTAGATTTAGCCTAATAATTTCAAATATTCATTATGTATTTGATTCTAAGTGCCAAATCTTTCATTATGTTTTGGTGTTGAATTTAATGGCTAATCCTAATTATTATTTTTATCATTTAATATATATATTTTATTAAATATTTCATAGTCATAATCATTAGAGTATTATATCATAATTTTCATTATTTTTATATAGGATACATATTGCATGGGTAATGAAAAAATTGTACTACATAAAAAATTCTAGGCTAATAAAATAAATGCATTCAATAAAGCATAAATTAGCCTAGATTAAATATTAAAAAGTTAGGATACTTAGTTCTTGAACCAATGATAAAATAATGTCATTAATCTCATGTAGAATCTATTTGCCATGGTGCAAAAATTCATTGTACTCAATCTTTTGGATGCATCATATGTGCAAATGATAGAATTCTATGTGGTTTAACTATTTTTTATTAAATTTTTATTTTAGTTTATTTTTATCTATTGTAAGATTTGTGATTTGTTTAACTTTGACTTCTAAATTATTAGATTTCATTTCTTTTTAGCTATCCAATATAGTGTAGAAAATTGGAGAGTATAAATTGATATATATTTTCTACATTTGAAAAATATGGATTCAAAAATCCTTAAATACATATAGGGATAGGTGCATCTCTTGCACGAGACATGACTATTCCTAACTAAATAAAGTTTATATTTTAACAACCCCCTATAAACTTTAATTTATCACACAACTTAACTAGATGATGGAGACCACCTATAACAAATAGGTTTATTAGCTACCCATGTACAAATGAAGAATATTTAACACAAATGCCTTCTTAAAGTATAAAAACTTATCCTTCTTTTGAATAGCCTTGATTACTTTTGTCCATCTTTATCCATAGTAAGGCAATCTCCATAGTTATATCAACTAGCACTTGCACCAGAAGGGGGTACAAGGATTACACTAATAGAAAAGTATATATTTAAGTTAACATATTAAGGAGGCATATTCTATATAAATAAGTATGCAAATTTACATGTAACTTCATTATTCGTGGCATTAAATATTTCAAAATACAAAAGAAAAAGACAACGATGCATCCATGAATTATTATAGATTAAAAAAATCTAAATGTCTTGAGTTGCAAATACTAAGCCTAAAATAGTACATCTATGTTTGGGGTTTGGACTTTTTGTTGTGGTCTCTTCTCCAATAAGGCAAGGGAGTTTTTGAAAACCTAGGAAAATAAATTTGCATCAATGCCCCAATCTGCTACCGTAAAATACATGGCCTAGACAACTTTGCAGACTTCTCTTTTTCTCCCTATGGCAATTGGACTCATTCTTACTTGTGAAGGTGCAACGTAAGAAGATTCATATTATGATAAAAATAATATATTAACTATGATTAAATATTATTATTCATATATATATTTTTCATTCAGCCTGACTAAACTAGGCTTTAAAAAACATCTACAACCCTCTTTCTATGCCAAGTGTTTGTTCTACTATTCAGACAAATTTTATATTGTCCACATAAGAGTTGTAAATGGATAGCACAGTCTATAAATTTGATGTTGACAACAAATGACAAAGACCAGAGAGCAACCTCGCTTTAGGTTTTTCTTTCTTATATGTTCCTACCTATGGTGGCTATGGTTGTTTCTCTAAACCAAATCAAAAGAATAAAGAGGACATTAGATGACCCCAAGTGATCCTAAGTTGAGTTGTACCTGCAATAGAATAAAGAAAATTACTGAAAATTGATTGTAAGGCCAATATAAACGACCAAGCAAAGTACCTGCTTAATGAATTTGAGATAAGATTGAACCTTAGAGTCGAGCAGGTATGGATAATGGGACATTCTATTCATGCAAAAGATTTATCATATTACACATAAACAATAAATCCATACATATATTCTTCATTATGAATGTAAACATACTTAAGGACCAAGAATTATTGAAAACCTTTGTTGAAAGAAATTTACAACTGTCATGAAATGTTTCTCAACTAAATAGATATATCAACAAGATATAAACACTCACCCCAAAACAAAATTTAAAATATTATGTAAGACAAATGATATCACATATGAAAATTATGTTATGTCGTAATTAAACTAAACTTGACTCTGAAATAGTACTATTCATGTAGAAAATCAAAGAAGAGAGGAAATTGCTCGTGTGAGCCCTTAAATAATTGCACTATGATCATTGACATGAACATCCTCCAATGTTTTCCTTATGCTTACATAACTCTCACCATTAAAATATACATCCAAAACAATCTTGCAGTCTTTCTTATGATACTAGGTCCACTAAGATTGTGTGGCTTCTCTTCGTCATGTAGCATTAGAAAAATTCACAGTTATAATAGTCCTTTGAATCTCCTACCAAGGAGTTGCTAAAAATTCTTATATGAAATGGAAAGTATTGCTTAATTTATTTAAAAGAATGATCAAATCTCAAGAAGATGAGGGAATGTTATTCTCTTTCACAAGTAGAGCTTAACAATTGGTAGGTGTTAATCCAAATTCCATAAACTTTATCAACATCCTCCCTACCTATGATAAAGTGGGTGTTTTCAAACAGGGCAAGGACATCCATCAAAGTAAAATTGAAAGGGTATTTTTGTCAAATATTATAATTGAGAATTGTTACACCCCGAATTGTAAACTACTACGTAATAGTATTGCATAGGGCCGAAAGTATAATGTGAACTCAATGCTTGAATAAAATGTGTACCTTGTTGTCAATATGAGTGTTGTTACATTTAATGATTGTCTCATTTTTAATGTATTTCAATTGATGTCATTCTTGGTGTAATTATGCATATTAAGTTATAGAATTGTTAATATTCTAACTTGTGAAATGTTGTATCTATATTGTTATATTGTGAGCATTTGACTTCCTGGACGTATGTCAGTGGATGCAGGTATAGGTACCATTCCTCTAGGTGGAGGGGAAACATCACTTGGGAGAGGGGCTTGGTTGGTTAACCGATAATGTGAACTATTTGAGCATACACACACTTCACGATAGAGTGAGTAACTGAGTCAATTGAGTTAGATAAGTCATCCATGGTCATAGATTGGCATTAGGAGTCGTGTCTTCTTTTGTACCTCTTATAAGTGATGTTTATCTATTAACTGTCTCATGGTATTAAGTTCATTACAATGGATTGTATTTGAATGCAAGTAATTAGGCAAGGTATATATATATACATATATATTATATACACATAGGTATATATCGAAATATATATGGAGATATGTATATGTATGAATATGTATATACACCTACTATTATATATTAGATATTAATAATATTATATTATTATTACTTGTTGATATATATACATATTAATATTATATAGTAAATATATAAATATATAAATTAAAAATACTTAATGTAAATATATATATATTACTGGAGGTAATAACATATATATGTATTTATATAATTATTATAACTTTAATATTATATAAATATATAATATTAATATATATATATTATTTTACAAATGGAAATAATTGTTTATTCATTTCTCATCACATATTTGGAAATCGAATGTTTTCAAAGTATAATGAAATCAACTTCTCCTATTTTCATCACTTGATAAATTGAAAATGAGTTGGGACTTCTCTAAAGTATATAAAGAAATATTTGATTCGTAACTATTGACTTAATAAAGTCAGATTTGAAATATTTTGAGTTTCTCCCGTGAAATGAAAAATGGCAGAGGAAGAGAAATACGCGCAACTGTATTGAGCACTTCACCTGGGAGAATGAATCAATAGGGGCGAAACAACTCATGAGGGTGTTGCTATTGTAAATTAAACCAAGACTTTTTCTCAGCAAGATGAATCACCTTCTTGTCGGCGCCATATTTGGGAATTACCTGTAAGTGGCGATTTTTGATAAATAGTTGAACAATTCTAGTTTTTTTTGGCTTAAAGGTATGTCAAATCACTTCTAAAAATATTGAGTGAGGGCTTGGAAACCTACCAAGTGCCTTTGAATAAGTCTGTTTGTGTGTGTTGTCAGTTTACATGCATTCTCGTAAGGAAATATATTGCTTTTCATCACTCTATATAAAGAATTTCAACTGCTGCGAATAATTACGAATTCACACTCATTCATATTGATTCTTACTCAGTCATGCATTCATTCTTATTGCATTCCTGTTTCATTCTCTTATTCATTTTGAGCATTCTTATTTGTTGTGAGAAGTGAATTTCTTGTGAGAAGCCATTGTTGTAGGAAACCATTGTTGTAAGAAGTGAATTTCCTATGAGAAGCCATTGTTGTAAGAAGTGAATTTACTGTGAGAAGCCATTGTTGTAGGAAACCATTGCTGAGAGAAGTGAATTACTGTGAGAAACATTGTTGTAGGGAAACATTGCGGTGAGAGGCCATTATCTATGAGAAGCCATATTTCTAAAAAGAATCAATTTATTGTGTGAGAGCAATTTTTGGAAAGAGTATTTTACTATGAGAAAGAACAAAGAAACTCTGTAATCTAGAATATTGCAAGGAAAGACTATCATCACCTGTGGAAAGCTTAATCTAGGCATGATTAAATTATTCTCATTTCATCTTTAATCTTTATGAAGTCATGTTAGACCAATGAAGTTATTATACTGCTCATTTCATCTTTAATCTTTGTGAAGTCATGTTAGACAAATGAAGTTATTACACTGTTGTATGATGTTTGCAATTGTTTGTCCAAAGTTGCATTAAGTAAATAAGTCATAGATGATGCATGATTGTTCAAAAGAATATTTATTTGTCTTGAAAGGTAGACAATGCATTTAGTATCATTGCTTATTTGTATGATCTCTATATATGGAGAATATAATTGTATTAGTTACTAAATACTAGGATGGAAATGAAGGCATTAAGTCAAGTAACGAACCACAACTTAAGTTAATAGGTTAACTTAGATAGCTTGAGGTACTCCTGGGATGAAGATGTCCAGTAAAGGAAGGGAAATTAAGATTACTTGTTATGCTGTTTCATTTCTAGTAGTTTAGTTTGATGTAGGATGTTTGGGGTACGGATTACCGTGTGAAGCACAAAGACCTACGCGTAGTGTATGATAGCCCTAAGTCAAATCGACCCTGAATAGTGTATATGATAGATGGCCTTCATTCGAAGTACTGAATGAGAAAACTTTGGCCAAAGTAGTGAAATGTATGACATCCACTTAGACTATGCGATGCTTGAGACTACATTGTCAGTTCATCGTGATCCTTAAAGCAAGCTAGTTCGGGATTGTGAAATAACAAGTTCTAGTTTTGAGGGACACACCACTATGCTCAGTCGATAAACAATATCGGTTACCCTACCAATCTATTCTTTGAAGGGAGGGCCATCTATTGAATGGTAGATGTGCGAGGGACCAAATTATAAATCCGTGGTTGGCGGAAAAGCGCTTGAGTGATGTTTCTCCTCCTTACCAGGCTACTGAGGCACCGAGATTTGAAAGGCAGATTCTTGGACCTTCTTACCAGTATTAGTTCAAAAGCTCAAATGAGCTATGTATGTGCACGTATGTATATTTTCTCGGATGTTCATTTGAAAAGGAAAAGTTTCATTATTTAAAATATATTGTCTTGTTCATTTGAAAGGAAAAAGATTTTAAATTATTAGCTAGCATGTATCTTATTTATTGTTAATGAAAAGGAAGGAAATTTTTTAGTACTTTCGTATATGCATGTTATCTATGTTAAAAGTTGTAGATTAAGAATTTTTTTTTTATGCAAGAACCGGGTCGTTACATGTGGTATTAGAGCTACTAGGTTTTGCGCTGAAACCTATGAGTTGATTACATAACAATGCGCAAACCTTATTAGAAGATAAAGGTTGAAAATTTCTTGTGCCACAACGATAGGAGAAAAGAGCTTAGTAAAGTGAAAAGTAAGATGAGAACCTTAGTAACTTGTGTAAATTGGGACTAGTTAAGAATTATCCCTGGAATTAGAAATCCTAAACCAACAACTTATGACAACACCTAGGATGGCGGAAGATTATGCAATTAGATTATGTAGGAAGGTTAGGAAGAATGACTAGTATACACCTTATCCTGCAGTATAGTTTTATGACTCTAAGGAAAAAGGAGAGGAATGCCAAGATTAGGACATCAGAACAACAAAGGGAATTGTCGAATGAGTAACCACTATAACCCAGAAAAAGATAGAGTAAGAAGTTGCACAAAATTATCCAGAGTTATAGATTATTCTTCTACAAGCCTTGCTTGCCAATCCACCTACATCCAGAAACATAGTCGATTCTCTACCAAATATAAGAATGCCAGATCTGGAGTTTCTTTTTTGCTAGAAAACACAATTTTCTGCCCCAATTTTGAACAAATCTACATCAACAAAGACATTGCTTTGTCTGATTCCAAAATCATTCTTCAAGTTACATGCATCTGAGCTGAGATTACACAAAAAACCTGTTACATAGATACAGGGGTGTTATGGCATACATCATCTGTCCTTATTCTAACATAGAATCACACACCTGCCAAATTAGAAAGTATTATTTAACATGATCTATAACTGCCAGCAAATAACTTCGGTCCTTGTGTGCAGTGAAAGAGCCTTCCAAGAAATTTGAAATAGATGGTAGAGAAAAATTTATCTGGATGGTACACAACAAACCAGAGCCTTCCTTGCTCACCTAGGACTAGTGCAACTATAGCCAAAATAATTTAAGACGATGTCCTAGGTTCAACTCCAGGTATCTACCTCATCCATTTTTACATAGTTTAATTGCAAAATGCAGCAGCAGAAACCCAAAAAAAAATTAATAGTCACCCAAAACAAAACTATCACCAACCCATCATGTGACCGTAAAACATGATTTCAAGCACTCTGAATTAAAACCTCACCGTTTCAATGTTTTTTTTTTCCCTTTTTGCTAATTAAAAGTAAGGGACAATTTTTTTGAAAAGGGAATAGACAATCCATAAAGTTTATTGTAGGTTAAGCTATGAAAATTTTAAGAAAATTCTTACACATAAATATATATCAGTCTAGACTAAATGTTTACTGTTGATGGAATAAATTATATTGTATATTAATAAAAAGAATAAGGGCCATTTTCCTTTTTGATAAATGTTAAAATAAGCTACAAGAAATTATAAAATCAAAGTGTCACAAGATTTAAGAATTTTTATTAGAGTTATATGCATGCATGAAAATCAAAATGCAAATATATCATCTATTAATTTTTCTATTTCATGTATAGTTGCAATCTTATTGGAGTTTCTTTGTGCATATTTAACATTCATGTGGGACATTCACATAGTTATCATAGTAAGAAGCCTCTTCATATTTAGTTAAGTCAATTGTAGATCAAAACAATGCATTTGACTTCTTGTTTCTTATATATTTTTATCGCATTTCTATGGGTCATTTATCTTTTTGCTTAGATTTTGTGTCCTAGCCCTAAAAACATCTTTAAACATTTTATCTAGCTTAGATATCAAAGTTTGACAGATATCAAAGATCAAAATCAAGGTGAAAATAATCTTTATTTGTTTTCTCTTTTTTTCCTTGTTTTAACAAGCAATTGATCTAGTTCATTTTGATGAAAAACTTAAAGATGAACATTTGGCACATGTCATGGATGAGGAGTTTAATGTTATAAACAAGTGACATGCATGATATTTAGTAGATCCTCAGAAAGGAAAATATGTGACTAAAGTAAATTGGGTCTACAATGCAAAATTAACGCAAAAGGAGATGTGAAGAAATTAGGTCTATATTAATATTATAAGAAAAAGCAACTTATTGATTGAAATTAGAAGAAGAATTTAATTTGGATGGTGACGGTTTGGGTGCTCACGGGGATGGTGTAGGTCAGCGATCATTAGCAGACCACAACTTGCATGTTATCCTCCTTTCTTGCATGCATACAAAGGGGTGGGGAAAGGTATATAGTGGTGATTGTGCAATAGGGGTGGTGGGTCCTTTTTGGTTTTTGGGGCAAGGGTTGCATTGTTTGGGTCTTTCTTTGGTGGGTTTTGATGTTCATTGTTTGCGGATGGTGTTGGGATTTTAGGGAGGTTCAAGGAGGCATTTCTTGGCCTCGTTTTTTGTAGATTATGTCTTAAGGTGAAGCAATTGGATTTAATCAAAGTATGGAAATTTTGGATTCTTTGTGTGCAAATAGCCCATCTTTGTCAAAGCTTGTTGCAATAGTAATTTCTTGAATAAGGATTTTTGGGTGGAGGGGACGGCTTCGACTGGGGGTCCTTGTATCTCAAAAACTAATGGATGTTTGGAGAGGAGACATCATAGGCCAGTCCCAATGATTCAACCTGACTCAATTACGAAAGATGTTGAGTATTTTTCGAAGAATGCTTTAATATGCAAATTCATGGGGATGTAGGTTTCTTTTTCATTTTTGGAGCCCTAGGCTAGATGTACATGGAACCCTGAAGATGAAATGAAGGTGATGTTGATGGCCAATAAATTTTTTATGGTCTTCTTTAATTGCATGGTTGATCACAATAAAGTTTTTGAGGGGTGGCCTTATTTTCATAACTAGATTGGTTTGCTCATCAAGTCATGGCATGTTGGTTTTAATCCTTCAAAGGAACTCCCAAATCGAGTTTCTATCCGGGAGTGTCTCCCTTGGTTCTTGTTCAAATTTTGGAGGAATGACATTCTACATATGGTTGCTCTTTTGTTGGGAAATCTGGTAGGTCCTTCTCAGCAAATGTTGGACATAAAGGTACTTACTTTTGCACGCATTTGTGTTGAAATTGATTTGAGTACCCTCTTCCAAATTATTTATAAATTTGTGTGGGTTCATCTTCATGGGTGCAATAGCTTGACTATGAGGCTCTTCCCTTTTGATGTTAGTTGTGTCACAAGTATGGTCATCTATAAAAAAGATGTCCTAGGATCCGCTCTTCAGAACCCCATCCTAACCAACCCTTACGTAATCCTTCTAAGGAGGATAAATGTAAGGCTCCTATTTTAGGTGAAGTTGCAGATAAGGAAGGTTTTATTAGTGTCAAGTACAGTAACATGAATTGAGGTCAGAAAAGAACCTTCAAGGAGAGATAAGAGAAGAAAGTTTTCAATCGCTTTGATGTGTTGGATGACCTTAACCAATAGGAGGTGAACCCCAATATGATGGTTCTGGAATCAAGTGTACTAAGTCTTGGAGGTGAATCGAGAGGGTACTAAGTCTGTTGATTTTTAGAACATTCATGAGGGTGGTATTACACTAGCTCAAATGGATACGGATCTAAACCTCATGGTTTCTATAGATCCAATCATTTATGTAGCTATGCAAAGGCTTGAGGATTCAATCTTGGTTGAGAACACACCTCCTTTGGAGGAGATTGTGTCAAATTTAGAGAAAGGAAATAAGGCCTCTCTTTCCTTAGGGATTCTTTATAAAAAATACAAAGAAAGGGGTTCCTGAGTGTTGGTGTAATTCAATGTGTTGTACCTTGTCCTAGGTCATGATTACACTTTATTTAAGTTTACTTAGGGACCATATAGGAGGTACTTGGAGCTTTTTCACCTTTGGTGGACTTATCATGTTATTAATTTATCAATTCCACCTTTCGTGGACATATCATGTGATTACCTCTCCACCTTTTGTGGGTGATCCACCATTTGTGGTGATTATCACATTATCACTTTTCCACTTTAGGTGAAATGATAGCTTTTCACGGTTGTTTCATGCCATAAGATTACGACACTTGTCATGATCTTATGTCCTTCTATGTTATCACCTTGGCTATATAACCAAGGAATCTCTCTCATTGTAATCAATCACATTATATCAAATCAATCAATTCAATATTGTATTGTGAAGCAAGGTTTCTTGCCATTGTCTCTCTTATGGAAGTGGTTTTGGTCTAACAACTATTCCTGGGGGTGTTGGGGAGTCACCATTTACTCCCATGTTGTATCAGAGCAGGTTGGATGCCACTAGAGAGTCTTTTCTAAAGAGAGATACCAGATTTGGGGAGTTTCCATTTTTGGCTCTTTATTGCAGGTTCATATCGAAGCTTGCTAGTGCAAATTTGAGTTCACCATTGCGTTCAAGAGGCTCGAGAAAGTGAGATTTGACTTTTGTTTCACTCAATTTGATCACCATTTGCATTTTTGGCAAACAAGGGTTTGTTGCAAGCCATTTTTTGGAGCCGTCATCATTTTTGTTTCAAAAATCCAACTTTCACTCATTTGCAGGAAAAAACGATTTTTGGGTTTCGTAGCTAGGGTTGAAATATGAATTGGGCATCTTTTAGATTTTGTAAATCTTGCATAGATCTGGAGGAAATTTCTGTACAAAAAGCGGTGCGGGTCATTTTTCTCCTGACTGAAGGTTAAAAAAAATCATTTTCTCATCTTCTACTTGTTAGATCAAAAAATGATTTTTGGGTTTTGTTTTTAGTATCAAAATATTTCTGGGTTTTTGTTATTGTCTACAAACAATGAATAGATTTCTTAGAAATCAAATCAAAAGTAAACTTTTTTTGCTAGAAAATTCGTTTTCTGCAGGCTAAATTCAGTTTTTTTTAAAAATTCATAACTTTCGGTCATGGTGTCTGTTTTTGGAAAATAAAATATTGACAGAAAGCTAGTTTTGAGAACTTCATAGTAGTGCAGACCATTTTTTAAGATTTTTTCAGCTACACAAATTTGAGGTTATTTTTCATCATGGAGGCAGATATGAACTTTCATCAACGCATGCACTATTTCCTTTATTTGTTTGCATTAGGTTTGCATTTTCTCTGCACTTCATTTTATTTCCAGATCATTTCTCGATCGATTATTGCTTCATAGATTCCAGATTTGTGTTAGTTTGCGAGCTTTCCAGTGTTCCTTGGCATCGGGTCTGTTGTTCCTTTATCATGATTTCAACTTGAGTCAATCAGTGACTCGTATATGGTTTTAGTAGCAAACAAAAGTATCTTTCCTTACTTGCCAGATTGAGGATTTTAGTGTTACTCCACAGTGTACTTTCAATGCTTCTCTTACAACAGGTTATCTCATTATGAGGGGTTGAATGGTCTCTTTTTTCATCGTTTATATGGATGGAGATTGATTGCATTTGTGATGGATATCATTATTGTATTTCATCTCTCTTTTGGGGAGGAGTTTTGTCCCACTGGGTTTTCTCCTTTTCTCTATTTGTGAGAGATTGCATTGCATTTGTACATGGGTACCTAACATGGCCTAGTTGTCAGGACCCATCTTGCATTGTTTGCTTTTGTGTACATTCTCCCTAAGTTGCACTTAAGGGGGGGTGTTGGTGTAATTAAATGTGTTGTACCTTGTCATAGGTCATGATTACACCTTATTTAAGTTTACTTAGGGACCACATAGAAGGTAGTTAGAGCTTTTCCACCTTTGGTTGACTTATTATGTTATCACTTTATCACTTCCACCTTTCGTGGACATATCATGTGATTACCTCTCCACCTTTTGTGGGCAATCCACCATTTGTGGTGATTATCACATTATCACTTTTCCATTTTAGGTGGAGTGATAGCTTTTCACAATTGTCTCATGTCATAAGATTACGACACTTGTCATGATCTTATGCCCTTATATGTTATCACCTTGGCTATATAACCAAGGGGTCTCTCTCATTGTAAAAAATCACATCGTATCAATTCAATCAATTCAATCTTGTATTGTGAAGCAAGGTTTCTTGCCACTGTCTCTCTTGTGGAAGTGGTTTTGGTCTAGCAACTATTCCTAGGGATGTTGGGGAGTCACCATTTACTCCCACACTGAGAAACCCTCCAAGGCTGGGAGAAAGAAGGATTTAGATAAAATTAAGATGATGGGTGAGACATTGGTCGAGTCAGGGTTTGTCAAAATTGACTCCCACTTTTCCAACTCCTAGAGATGATTATTCTCTAATGGAATGTGAGGGATTTGAATAGTGGCCCTCATTAAAAAACTGCTCCTGATTTGGTATGAATTCATTCACCATATATATTATTTATCCAAAAAACTAAACTTTCAGTGGAGAGTATGTGTAGTTTGGTGCCAAAAATTTGGTGGTGGGGCCACTACTAGTGTATTGGTTCCCAAGGTAATATTGGGGGTGTGGCATGCTTATGGAACCCATCGAAGATTTTCCCTCTTTGGTGGATTTCCAGTAAGTAAGAAAATCTTATTCTTGATTATATTCCTTCTCTGGTTTCTATGGAAATGAATGAGCAACTCACGAGCTTATTTTTCTTAGAAGAATTGGAGGCTACTATTTTTCAAATGAATAAAGGGAAAGCTCCTGGTCCTAATAGGTTTTTGATATAATTCTTTCAGGAATTTTGGGAAATCATAAATTTGGATTTATTATATGTTCTTTATTTGCATCTTGTAAATGCCATTATTCCAATGAAACATAGATCAAGTAAAACTTAACAATGACAAATATTAGGTGTCTTAAGTGAGCTTAGTAATTGATGGAAGGTGATTTGCAACCATATCTCACTGATAACCATCAAGTACATCATTAAGTTTTGTTATTTTACCAAAAAATAATGCATTTTTTGTATCATTTTCTTAATTTGCAATAGCGCTTGAAAGTTCTTGAGCAATTGTTGCTAAAACATAGTAAAGAACAAATACAAAGAAAACTATTGTTATCAACAAGTAATAAATGCCATTTGGAGTCCTGTAATTAGGATAAACCATTTGGAGTGCACGTAATTGAATAAGAGATTTACAATAACATTTCTTCATAAAGAAATGCATAAGTATATTGTCTTGTGTAAAAATCCCGCGAACATATATACAAATTTTTGATAAATCAGAAGAGATAACTGTTTGCAGTCAATCACAACTCTCCAATTTTTTCATGGAGATCCACTAATTATTGACAATGAATGAGAACAGTAGTATCAATCTCAGTTGAATGATATTCGTGAATACCCAAAAATTCAAAATTTTATTGGAATAGAAAATTTGATAAAAAATCAATTGCATATTTTTGAATCAAATTTTTCATTGCTACTTTAGAAAGAAATCATATAGCATTGTGCCTTTTTTGCAAAACAACAACCATCCAAACCATCCACTGTGTAAAATATTTTGTTTGAGAAGTAATACTCACATGGCCAAAGAACTATTGGGTAAAATAATAAATAGAGGTTCCATGTTTCAAACAGGATGTCCAACCCACAAAAAGTTTTGATTTAAATATTCATACTATTGTACAGGTCTATTGTCCTACATTCATCTGAATGTAAGCTGAATTGGGTTTTTTACTTGAGCAATAATATAGTACAAGAGTTTGATAGTGCATACTGCCACTTGTCTCTACTATCTAAAAAATGATAATCTGAGGTGTACACCACTTTTCCTGTATCAATGATGTCGTTGATGACATCCTCTTAAGTCTAGTAGAGTGATTTGGGATTTCCAATCTATAGCTCTAAACCATTGATGATTTGGCTTTCTCCATGCTGAAAGGTGGATATAGTAGTGTAAGAATCTAGACTAAATCAGTGACCAATAACACTATCACTGTAAAAATTTAATTAAATGGAATGACAATTTAAGCATTGCTGAATCAGAAATAATTTGCAGTTATTCAATGTGAGTTTAAATAATTTCCAAGGAATTGTCTTGTTTTGATCAACCTTCCATCATAAGCAACAACAAGAAATTGATGATTGAAGGCTAAGTTTATGTTTGCATCCTCATGCACTTGACTACCCATATAAACAATATAAACCTGCATGACATATTTATGAAGTAATAAAAATCATTAAAACAAAGTAAATTCATAGAGAGTAAGCATAAGAAAATTGATGACAAATCTTTAAGAACAAAATAGAGTAAGTGTAAGAGTAAGTTCAGTGGATTTGGACTTCAAGAATAGATGAACAAAATTTGAAAATATCAATTTTGAAGTATTTGTCATGAATAAATGGTATATGGGTATGTAATTAAATATGGGATTACTTGTCTGCAAATTGGAATTTTTGGATACTAAAGGATACAAGGCAAGGAATCTGGGTATGTAACTGAATATGGGATTTTCTGCCTATAAATTAAGTCTTTTGGATAAGATAGGATACAGACCAAGATACATGCCAATTTATTTTCTTTTTACATTTGATTTTGTAGTTTTGCACAACACTTGCACTTGCCTCCTTGTGTTCACTACACCTGCACAACCCACACATTTGCTCATTTCTATTCTCTTTCTTTTCACCACCTGCACCATCGAGACTTGCCCATTTCACCTTTTTTCAAACTAGGAAGTTGGGTATGTAACTAACTATGGGATTTTTTGTCTACAAATTAAAGTTTTTGAAAATCTAGGATATAGACCAAGACACTTGCTCTTTTCTTTTTATTTTTTTAAGATTTGATTTTCTAAATTTGCCCAACATTTGCACCTGTCCTTTGGGGTATGCTACACCACCACCACTGAGATAGTTCCCATTTCAAAAAAAAAAATTCATTGCACTTGCACCACCTACATGCTGACCAATTTTTTTTTCATTTGATTTTACAAATTCGCATAGCACTGGCTTCTGCCCCCTGGTGTACACAACATCAAGCATGTTGGATTGCAGTATTTTACCCAGGGGTTTGAACTTGGGTCTCTTATTGGAAAGCCCATTTGTTTCAC
Organism: Sequoiadendron giganteum; assembly: GCA_007115665.2. Lineage (NCBI taxonomy): Eukaryota > Viridiplantae > Streptophyta > Pinopsida > Cupressales > Cupressaceae > Sequoiadendron > Sequoiadendron giganteum. The sequence continues at coordinate 639,310,832 of CM021107.1, forward strand.
CACATGAGCTCATTACATACCCATTAGGTTCTTGTTATTGCAGAAACATAAAGTAGCATGTTCACTACATACAAAAACATATAATAAAGAAACATAAATACATGCTATTTAGTATTATTAATCATGCATGGAGAATAAAAAATTAGCATTATTCAACCTTCAAATATTTGTTAGCCTATTAATAAGCCCGTGTTTTCACCACTAGCAGTCAAAGAATGAAAGGAATTATTTCTAGAAATTTATTTTAGAAGGTGGTATGGATGGGAGTTGGGAATACCAGTGCATAATGAGATACCTCCTTTAATATAGAAGTTATTTTAGAATAAGTGTTAATTGATTTTGTTGGAAATGATGATCCCTGTAGAGTTAAAATTGTCGTGTCTAAAATGAAGTCCTATGCTGCCACAAAAATTGAGAACAATGCTAGCAAAGGAGAAGATTAAATTAGGGCCTAAGATGTTGATGTTGAAACATCTTAGGTAAAAGACATTTCCCTCAAATTTCTAGCAACAGTTGTGTCCACACTTCTGACCATCTGCTTGTTCAACCTATGGTCTGGCAGTGACAATATGGTTTTAGGCTTAGAGAAATCTCTGAATTATGTTGACTCTCCTATTCTAATTCTATCTACTAATGCTTGGGGTGAAAAGGTTTTGGGAAAAATACAATAAATGAAAATGTACAAGGGCTATGTGGTAGAGTTGAATGTGTGATCACTCCCAATAGAATAAGACTTGCACAAAATAATTGTAAATTTAAATATTCAACAACAATAAATTACTTTTGCTAGATGCAATAAATTCAACAGTGCAATGAAGTTAAACCGTCCACTTAAAATTCAAGGTTGGGAACATGACGAAAACAACCACATAATCTTTAATGAAATACTTCTAAATAAACACAGTAGCATAACTCACATAATCTTTATTAAATGCTTTTAAATATACACAACAAAAAAGTTCTTCAAAGATCAGAAAACACACTGACTATAAAAATGAAAAAAAAAAACCAGGAAAGAAAATTTACAATAGAAGCAACATTTACAATAGAAGCAATAGTGGTGTAATAAAGACACTTTGCTTATTTACCTACTTTACAAACAAATATGGGCTATTGAAAATAAATCCTTAGAAAGGCCCTTCAAAATCCATTTGGACCGTCCTCTTGAATCAACATTCCACATTCTTTCTTTCCAGAGCTCATGAAATATATATACTTAAAGTATTTTTGCTGCAATTAAAGGTGTACATGCTCTATAATATTAAAGACAAAACATTTAAAATGAGTTTTTTAAATAAAATAGACTAGAAATAGAGCTGATCATTATAAATATGGAAATAAATTTAAAACAAACCTTTAAGTCAAAAAAATGTTGCTTTTATATCCTTTCTTTACCTTTAGCTGATTTTGAGCATGCACCATTTGAGGAGATGCTTTGATTTTATTATGAATTAACTTTATTTTATTAAAGACATGAGATATTGGAAAAAATAATACATTTTGTTGTTGAAACTCTAAATTGTTTATTTCGATTTTGATTTTACCTTAGAAAAGATTAGGAGTGGGGAAAAATTAGGGGTAGGAACTTTTACACTTTACTATGCCAGGAAAGAATAGGAACTTTTCCATCTTTTGGTTGAACTTTGTGTATAACATGATCAAAGATGGGTATACATGTATGCATATATAAATTCAATTACACACATACATGCACTCATATATATAGGTATATACAGAGAAATAGATGATGTAGGATGTGTTTAATTTTATATATAATACATCATATGTACATGCAAGTAGAGACAAACATGCACTCATATATACACGTATTTATAGAGAAATAGACACTATAGGAATGGGTTTATATTTTGACATGCAAAAGTATGGTTGTAAGATTAATTTCTTCATTAAAAGTAGTATTTGTCATAGAATGAAACCAAAGGAGAGATGAAATTAACATACTAGTATGATTCCCAGACAAGGCTCCCCCATAACGCTCCAAAACCTTGCTTGGTAGTCGTACTTGAATGCATGATCTAGAAGAGAAGAATGTGAAATTTCTCCAAAATACATGTAAAAAATAAATTCCGCTCTAAAGAATGAACTAAACGTTCTACCTATTCAAAACATGGTTGAAAATTCTCTAAGACTATAAGTAGTAAAAAAATTATCCATCACAAAAGGAGCATTTTTATGTCTCAAGCTTACCAATAATGTGTAGAAAGGTGCATTACAGTAGAAGCAAAGCATGCCTCGACTTTACAAAGATTTTGTTGGTATATTGTGTTGAAATCTGCTAGTCACTGCAGGATTCAACCCTATGGCAATGATCATCTGCTATGTTTTCCCAAATCCTAGCATAGAATTATTTTTTACCTAATGATAGACGTCTGAAACTATTGTATAGTAAAGAAATGAATTTTTTTTTGAGCTAGTGTCTTTAAAAATGATTGTTGTAAAATTCAAGCACAACAAAATTACTTATTTACATATACAAAATTTGTAGTTCAGTATGGCGAATTGTTTATGTAATTGCAATTTGTGGAAAGAAAAAGACAGTCATTGTTGAATTCTCAGAATGAAATTGTCAACAGATAATATAAAAGTTCCTTGCAATTGGCATCTGCGTAATAAGAACATTGTAGGCGAGATGTCTTCTTTATATTGCTCATATGTGATCTCTTCAAACTTTGGAAAATTTTGTTTAAGCATCTGTCCACTTAACCAACAGTCAATGTTTCCTTCTTTCCTATACAATGTGGAAGCCAAATTGTGATGGTAGGAGAGTTGAGTGCTTTTTTTGCAGAATGTGCAATTGGCATATCCTTTTCCAAGACACTTGTCCAGTAGCATGGAGTGATGGCATGTGCTACAACAAGATTTAAAGGGGGGCAAGTGGACATTCTTTGGTTTCAGTGTCCCAAGTACTGTCAATAAAAATAACATGGTATGTATTCTGTAGGGATTTGAAAATATTTCATAAATGTGTTATATAAATGTAAAAATAAAATTATTAATTTTTGGGCTCTTACCTGAATGTTAGATTCTGCAAGAGTTTGCAACTATTCTCTTGTACATGCATCATTGAGCTCCTAAAAAAATGTTGATTGTGTTGCGTGCATTAAATTTGAGCCTTGTGGACCAGTTCTAACTACATTTTTGAAAAGGAGCAGTGGCATGTCTGTTTTGAAAACATTTAATGTAAAAATGCACACAAGTTTGTGTTGGCAGTTGGGATAACAACCTACAAAAGAAAATTGTTAATGAATTTAAGTAAATAATTTCAGTTGCATATGAAAATAAAAGGAAGATGGTTAGGTATTTACAGTTGCCATATCTTCTTGGAGGTCTCCATATTTCACATGTACTTCGAATTGGACTCTGTTCAAGTGATAAGATGTTGCTATTGCTCCAAACGAGCCAACAAAATAACCACAGTCTGCTTGTATTAGTTAGGAGATAGTGACATATGGAGTTAATCTATGTTTTTTCCAAACAGTAGGTATACTTTCCACTATGCTTCTATTGGTTAAGGCAAGGCAGCAGTCCGCATCACCTCTTTCATATTGAGTTTTATTTTTTATTAAAAAGCTAGTGATGCGAATACTAGCCCAACAAACATACGGGGAAAAATGTATTTATCATATTGCTACTAATGTTTATAGTAATAGTCATTTGACCATAGGCATCTACTAGATCCACATGTATAATTTTTTCCTTTTCTGGGGTGTTGCTATTTTTTGTAGAAGTAGGACCATACACAACAAGGACATCGCCTTTGAATACTGAATCAGTTCGCTCTGTGGAAATTTCCAATATTGTACTGGGTTTTTGGTTTGTTGGAATTAGACTGTAAAGAATAAATTGTGTAGTTAATTATGAATTCTAAATATGCATTATAGTTGTGAACATTGAAGGATAGAAAATGTATATTATTATCAATTGTGCGAATGTAATTTAAAGATTTTTCACTATGTATGTTACTGTTTGTTGAAATATTTGGAAAATGTACAATCATATACATAGTGTTTTTACTAATTATGGTATGAAAGAAGAGTATTGAAAATTAATACCTTTGTTTTTTGCTTTCAGTAGTTGTTCTGGTTGGTGATGTGCTATTTAGTTCAATACTTTTCAACTGGCTGTAATAGGAAATAAAATTGTTAGTCAAGAAATTTGTAGATATTACTATTTAACATTTCATTAGTTTGGAGAAATTGACAATTCCCACCGTTTTTTTATTTCTTCTTATGTAGTTATTGGAAAGGTATGCTATTCTTAATTGTGCGATTATAAATTAAAGTGTTTTGACCAAGTATGTTGGTGTTCATCGAAATCTTTGGAAAATGTACTTGTATATACATAGCTTATTAATTATAATAGGTAGAGAAGAAGACTATTAAAAATTAGTACCTTTCTTTATTGCTTTGAATGGTCAGTCTTGTGGGAGAAGTGGTATTTAGTTCAATTTCTTCCAAGCGGTTGTAGGAAGAAATGCAATTGTTAGTCATGTAATTTATGGAAAATACTATTTAATGTTTAACTAGTTCATAATAGATGACATGTCTTACCGTTTTGTTATGTGTTCTTTTTCTGCTGCAGAGAAAGAATCATCAAGATCATCTACATTGAAGTCTTCTTCACTGATTTCCATGTTTTTGAAAAAATTGCACAATACAATTTTTTTACTTCTATAGTAATCTATTATTAAAATAGAGTTTTTTCCTATTACATTTACATATAGTCCCTATATAATTGGAAATTGTTTTCTAATTATTTTTTTGCTAGTATAAATACCTTTCATCCGATGTAATATTGGTTGTATGCATAGTTGCCACTGGAGTGTTGTTAATTTTGATGATGGCCAATTGGCTTTGACAAAATAGGCATGCTAGTGAAGTATGGTTTTTCAAGAGAATATTTTGTTAAAGAAAATAAATTTTGTATGTTCTCCATGTAACTTACTCTTAATTTGTCCCATGTTGTGATTTTGTAGGTATTGTAGTAGATACTTTGTCTTTCTCAATGTTCATTATTGCAAGTCACCTACAAAACAATATTTGTTAATTTTTCCTTAATAATGATCTGTAGAATAGTAAAACTAATGAGTTTAAGTACTTTTTTTTGAGTAACAGTTAATGTATGTAGACAATAAAATATTTTTTCATATAAAATTGTTCTATGTGAGTACCTTTTCCAAGATGCAGAGCATGGCTAGATGATGTTGGCAACATGGAATATAAGAGTGTCATGATCTGTCCAATACGACTCACATCTTTGAATGTTTTTTGTATTTTCCTAATTATTTGTCCAGACATGACCAATAATGGTCCTTGAAAAAAGTTGTGTATTTTCCTATAATAAGTGCAACTTGTGTATTTCCATGTTTTCTTTTAGCATGTCTAATTTTTTTGAGGTGTTGGAAATGTCAATGTTGAAATCACTTGCAATGTAAATAAGGCTTCTAGTGGGAGCAATTTTCATTGCTTTGTTAACAATTTTTATAATATTTGCAAGCGATGTTGCTGGTCTGGCATAGATATTAAAAATATAAAGGCTTTATTTATTAAATATTAGCATACTCAATATTGCTTCAACATTGTCTTCTGTAAGTGGTATTGCATTTTCTATTTGTATATGCTTTTTGTGCAAGTCATTATCCCATGTATATGGTATGCTGCAGAGCAATTATATCATGATAACACATCATTTTTTAAATTTGTTTCCAAATATGTCTCTTGTAGACAAATAATGTCCGATGACATTAAATCTTTGTCATGTTCAATGTCTTGTTTGTGTGGCTGGAAATGACGAGAAATTAATGTAGATATGGTAATACACAATGTTTGAGATTTGCAATGTGTGTCATTTTGAAGAGTCCACTTAGCTATTGATTCTAATCATGTCATTTCATTTATGATTTGTATGTTTACTTTAAAGTTTTTTGCTGTTAGAGGGCTTAACAGAAACAATGTTTCAATTGTTGATGTGCTAGAAAGGGCTGTGTAGGTTAACTCATGTTGGTGTACACCTAATGGTTCAAATGCAAGGCCATGCATTGTAAGTCCTTGTGATCTATGTATTGTTTGAGCACATGCTAATTGTACCAGGAATTGTTTTCTAACAATATTTTTATGTTGAGCATTTAGTTTTAAGATTGGTTTGGCAACTCGAAGTATTGGTACCCATCCATTGCTAATATGTGTTTCGTTTAAATGTGATAGTTTTGTGGCTTGAGCTTTTTCTATACAGCGATCATTGAACTCAATCCATATAAGGTCAATGTCAGCATGATGAGTATATGTTTTGAATATTCCATCTGATCCATTTACGATACCATCCTGTGTATCATAGTTTCCACCGTAAATTTCAACTAGTATATCTTTTTTTAACATAATGTGGTCTGATAGATTTGTATTGTTTTTGAGCAGTTGCTCTACATTAACAGAATTATCCTGTTCATCAATCGCATTGACTATTATTAGTTCTCCAGGAAGAGAGGATAATATTTTATGATTGTGTGTATTAGCATCTTTTCTTTTGTAAAAAAGGAATGTAAATGTTGGATCAATAGGTGTAGGATGAAAGCATTTGCTATTTAGGTATGCTATGTCACTATCTGTTTGAGAGTTTGTTCGTATTCTGTTAAGAATATTTATGAAGATTTCATCTTTTTTCCTCATTGTTTTTTGTAAGGTATAGCATTTGATGTTTTCCTAGAAATTGTATGTAACTAGTTGGGTGTCTAATTTTATACTTTTAAACACTAGCCAATCATGTATAGGTTCTGCTTGGTAGAAATCACCATAAAATATAATGTCTAAACCACCAAAATATTTAGTAGGTGTTTGCATGATGTCACATAATCTTTTATCTATCCAATGCAAGAGTCTCACTCCAACTAATGAGATTTCATCAATAAGGATAATACACAATTGTTGATATTCTTTTGTCAATATATCTAATTTGTTTGAGCTCAATGGAATAGTAGTGGATTTGTTAAATGGTATGAAAAGTGCAAAGTGCAAAGTTGTGCCTCCAATATTGTAAGTTGCTTTACCTGTGTATGCAAGTAACAAGCCTTTTATCTTATATGGGTCACTATCAATAGAGTTATTGTATATACGTAGTAGGCCTTGGTATATAGCTTTGGCAGTGAATGTCTTTCCTGTTCCAACACCTCCTGTTAGAAACAAATGCATTGGTTCAAGTAATTTTTATTTATTTTTACTAGTATGTCCTTTACTATGGCTTGTTGCTCTTTTTTTAGCATTCTTCGAAGATTGTAGTATTCTGTGTTGTCAACTAAGTTTGGATGCTTAGTGATTTCAAATGGCCTTCTCATTTGTTTGTTGTAGAATTTAAGTTTCAATGTGTCTAGATCTGATTGCAAATTGTATTGTTCATTATATTTAGTGTTCAAGTTGTGAACATTGTTTGTTTCTGTATAGTTCTCATTTTCAATATTGACATCATTAATAGCATTATCCAAATCACCCTATAGCTCATTTATATGGTAAGTTTACTTTGCTTTATTTACTTTTACTATTTTTTCTTTAGCAATGAAAGCTTCTTCCCATGTTGTGAAGCCTCTTTTCAACATGTTTTCATCTATGGAAAATGGGACATACAGTAAATTTTTATCCTTATAATAGTTTTCGATGACAACATGTTTATTGTATCTTATATATCAAATAATTTGAGGTCTCTTTATTTTTTTTAATTGTCCTTTTCTTGTTTTGTATTCTGTGACAAATTCTACTAGACAAACATTTTCCAATGTTTGAGGATGTGCAATATAATGGTTAATTACATTTTTACAAGCAACATTTTTAGCTGTGTAGAATTTTTCAAAAATAAATGTATGGTTTTCAGCAGTTGATGTGTCTATGAATATGCATTTCCTTGAACTATAGTTAAGAGGAAGTGAAAGCACAATGTGTACAACTTGTTGAGTAGACATTTGTTGCAGATTGAGCAAAGCATTACCAAGTTTTGCTATCATTTTAATCGCATCAATGCTATGCTCTTTGTGCTCTGTGCGTATTTTGTTAAATGCATTTGTTATTGAGGCATTGCATTTTGTCATGTATGAGCTACAATACATTGCTGTAGCATATGCATTTAGAACGAATTGTGCATTTGTATTTGCTTTCCATAGATGAGAAATTTTTTTACAAAATGTATTGTTCCAAAGGTGAACTAGTTTTCTTTTCAAAAACATTGTTGGTCTAAGCAACAAAGATTGTATGGCTAATATGTATTCTTCTTCTTCCATGCTTAGGTTGAGTAGGAAATCCTCAAAAGATGTACACCAATCATAACTTGAACATTCTAAAGTGGATCTAAGTTTTTCAGCCAAAGACATGTTTCTTTTTTTGTCGATGCATGGTTCAAGAATTCTTGTTGTTTTCATTCGTGGTTGTGGAAAGCCAAAGCGACATTTTTTTGTTGTTGGTATTGCCACATTGTTTAGTATGGTGATGTATGTGTATTTTAGCCATTTGTTCATTTAAAGTTTTAGTATTGCAAGTTATATATCTGTCTACAAAATGTTCAATACTAGTATTAGTATCTTTTCCATATATAGGTGCATCTTTAACCCATAGCATGAAATGGTCATGTTCATTTCCTCGATTTTGGAATTATGTACTTGAAAAGTAGTCCAATACCCTTCTGAAAAATGTCTCATCTAAGCATAATAATTGTTTCATTGCATTAATCCTATGTTTATAATAGCGAGTAGAAGTGGCTGGATCCTTTTTAATCAAATAGGTAATGTCAACTTCATTAAGCAATTCTTCATGGTTTTCTGTTGATTTTTTTTATGCGAGATGTATAATTCTTTCAATATTTCCGTTAATGGTTCCCAATTTTGTTCTGCACTAGTGAAAGTTACAAAAAAAGTAGGTGGACCCAACTGTCGTATCATTGCGAAAAGATTTATTTTCAGGTGTTGCAAATAGTCTCGTGATTTTTTTTTTTTTTTGAAATCTACATATCCAATATCTGATTGCAATTACTTTTCAAGGTTTGGTTTGTGCTTCACATCTTTTGCTAATAGGGTTCTACCTTTTAATTTCCATTTGCGAATTCTTATCCATATTGTAGAAAAAACTTGAGCAATTTGAATTTTAATGTCTTTGAAAAATAAGTTGGTGGTATGATAAGCAAATGTTCGATTTGAATTTTTTAATTCCCATTGTGCAATTTTTTAGTATGAAATTTTATTTTCAATTCGTTCATCACGTGGTTCTCCGCAAAACAATGTTGGGAAATTCATTTCTTCTGCATATTTTTCTTGGAATATTCCAAGAGGTTGTTTTCCTTCAGTAGGTGTAATTTCAATGACTTTGTCTTGTATTGAATGTATAGTTCTTGACTCAGTAAAGCCATGAATCAAAGTATCTATTTCCATTTCCATTGGATTATGTGTGTCATTGTCTTTGTCACTATTGCTTGATGAAGAGTCGATGCATGTAGTATTCTCTTCTAAATGGTAGAAATGTTCATGCCAATTTTTGTTCAATTTAACATTTTGCGTTTTGTACAACATTGTCTTACACAATTCGTTTAAAGAATTCATAATAAAATTTGGTCGAACTCTCCCTTTTTGGTATGCATTTCTATATTGCAAACGTCTCTTCAATGCAATAGCAATTGTGCATGTTTCATTGGTGGAATGTGGCAACACTGTTTGTATAATGTCCATGTTAGTTGGGACATTGATAATTGTTCCACTTAGTCTAATTTGAGGTCTTTTGTATCCTAATTGCCAAATTTGTGCAAAAGTAAGTCGAAGGGACACTAGCCTTTCTTTGAGTTATGAAAGTGTAGCAGTGTATTGTAGTGGCTTATTTGTTTTAATATGTTCTGGCATTGCGTATATTGATTTTTTTTTTGCCCCAATTGGTGGTTACAAAAGTTGCATATTTTGTTTTCGGAAAATCCTTGTGTACTTAATAAAACTAGCCCATATGTTTCCATTGTTTGTTGGTATAGATTTATACTATTCTTTTTGAAATGTAATTTCCCACAAATTGCACACACCTGTTTAGGTGTGTCTTTGATTTTCTCCATGTAAGATTGAACGGGTGTTCTTTTTGCCCTCTTTTTTCTATGTTTTGGATTTTAGGTTTTTTGTGTATCTCTTGTTTTAGTTTGCGAAGTGAATTATGAAAAGTTGTGCTAAACCCCTCTTCTAAATGTGTAGAGTTGTAAGTTTTTACTTGTTTACTTTTTTGGATGGATTCTTTCAATTTGTGCATACTAATCTTTTGTTTAGGTTTTTTGCGTATCTCTTGTTTTACTTTATGAAGTGACTTATGGAGAATAGTGGTGAACCCCTTTGTGAGATGTGTAGAGTTGCAATTTTTTACTTGTTTACTGTTTCAAATGGATTCTTTCAATTTGTGCATATTAAGCCTCTCTTTGCTTTTCATTATTGTTTTTTTTTTCTGGTTGTGTAGTATGAATGTTGTTTAACATTATTATCTCCACTTCACCTGGCTTATAATGTGTATGCATGTCATTGAATTTGTAACATATGACATTGTATACTTTTGTTGGTTTTACACATTTACAATATACTTTGGTTGGCATGGCACTGTTTTCTGAGGAAACTTGAATTTTTATTTGCAAAATGTAGGATAGCCATTCAAAACAAAAATCAAAACCTTCAATTTCACTTTCTTCAAATGGATCTCCAACTTTTGCAATAAATGTTTTCCAATTTGTCACACCACAACTAATTTTCAACTCAGATTTTAAGCATGATTCAAGGCATTCATTTACTATGTTGTCTCCATTTAGCATTGCATTGCAAAAGGATTGAGCCATGTAGCGTCTAAGACATGGGCTTTCATATTCATTTTCAGTCAAACTTGTAATAGTATTGAAAAGACTGCCACCACAATTTGATATTGATAATGCATTTTTGCATAATCTAGACATTGTATCTATTATTTTTTCTTGTGAATTTATTTTTAGCAATTATATATTTCTTCCAAATTGTTTAGATTGGCGAGCATGTTCTTCAGGTTTGTTAATTTTTTTCCTCACAAGTGGTTTGAAATGTCCATTTTTATGATCCCGATCATGGAACATAATAGAATATGTTGTACTTTGTGAATTTTCATTGAAATGTAAGTACTTTGTTTTTCTTGTTAAAGACCAAATACATATCTCAATCTCTAACCACTTGGATAGCCACTTAATACAAAAAAGTCTCCCCAAAGACCATACTCATTACAATTTAGCTTTAGAATTGTAGATAGTCGCATGCGTCATAGATATGTACTGACATCGTGAACGACATGCATTTTGGATAGTGTGTGCGAGTCGAGCTCATTTTGAAGTGAAAAAAAGTGCCAGGATCATCAATTGCAAGACAATTTTGAAAATGAGCAACTATTCCATTTCTTAGTTCAACATATGTGTATCGCATATGTAATAGTAGTTGTAATGAGTCAAAAAGACAATCGCCTACATTGTATACAAAGAGCCTTATTCTAAATAGGTTATTGTATTCTAATACTTTGTCAATTGAGATATCTTGTTGTCTATTTTTTGACAGATATTTCTCTACATCTATGATATTATCCAATGCAAAATTTGTTGTTGATGATGCATATTTACTAAACTTGGACATTAAATCTATTGAATTATCCTCCACACTTTTTTTTCTCATGTTAGTAATCGTTTTTGAGTGTTTACATTGGTTAATACATTTTTCTAATGGCTTCCTTTTTTTGGAAACAAGTGGTTCGAAATGTCCATTCAAATGGTTTTCATCATGGAACAAAATAACATATGTAGTACTTTCTGAATTTTCATTGAAAGTCAAGAACTTTACTTTTCTAGTTGATGACCAAATACATATTTGGATACCTAACCACTTTGCTAGCCATTTAATACAAAATTGGTCGCCCCAAAGGCCATATTCTTTACAATTTGATTTCTTAACCGCAAATAGGCGCATACGTTGTATGTATGTATTAGCATCAACAATTTGATGCAATTCATTCAATGTTTCAGGATTTAGCTCATGTCTATATGAAAACAAAGCATCATCATCTTTTTTTGCTAGGCAACTAACAAAGTAATCAATCATACCATTTCACAATTCTATGGAAGTGAAGTTCATATGTAACAAATATTGCAAAGAGTCAAAAATATAATCCCCTATGTTGTATACAAATGGACTTATTCTAAAAAGATTATTATCTTTCAATACTTCAACTATTGTTCCTTCTTCATTGCTATTCATTGATTGATAACTTTCTACATCTATGATAGTATGCAATGATTTTTTTGGTTCACTATTTTTTGACATTTTATTCACAAAAAAATAAAAACACACTAGAAATATAAAAACAAAGTAGGTGTAATATGTTACTTGTCAAATTCTTTATTCTGTAGAATTATATTTGTAGATACTGTTGTTGTTTCTCAATGCACATGTTCTGCAAAATCGGAAAATTAAACACATTTTCAATGTTTAAATAAAAAATCACAAATTTTTATACCATGGAATCAATAAATAAATAGTTTGTCACTTCTTAATAAATAGTTAACCATTTGCTAACAATTTTATGAGCGGGGTTGATCTGCCTCATGAATGCCCTCAAAAGCTAAAGAGAAATGAGATTGTTGTTTGACCATCTATGACCTAAATATGCATGGTTATATAGTTTACTTAACATGTTCTAAGAGGGTTATATGAGGATACATTTGGTGAAAATAGATGTTCTATCAAGATGAAACAAAGATATTTAAACTCTGCTATGAAATTATACCTGTTGTTTCTTATGCCACAGACTTCCTTCTGAGTGTAGATAAAGCATGTAAATAAATTCAATGAATTTGACTATAATATTCAGATTTATTTCTAGTAAACATTCTTATTAAAATATACTCCACTGACATTTCTTTCATTAATAATTATTTTTTGGGTGCTAGACCTTTTGTGTTCTCTATGATAGTTGATTTCCCTATTTCCAAATGCTATTTCCAAACGCTATATCAAAAGGTAACCTAACAACTTCTTATTTTTTACCTTAGGTTAGCAAAAATAAAACTAACACACTACAAAAAGTGTGTTCTTCACCCACAACTGCAAAAAGAAGGAAAAATGCTTAACTCAAAAAATTGTGGCCAATAGCTATGGTGCTTTATTGAGCTAAACAATTGATCATACTTGTAACTTTATATTTCATGGTTATTCAATCTAAAGTCCATTTGAATGATTTTAGATTATCAAATGAATCACAAGAATTTGTTTGAGATTGAGAATCAGGTCTCCCATTACTTGGGACCACTAATTCTAGACTATCCATGATGTACACTGAATCAATTGAGTAGATCTTGAGGTATACTATTTTTTGCTTTCAAATGAGTTCAATTCTATTACGAATAACTTAATAAGGCTATTTCAGTTCTTGCGAAACTGCATATTTTTGATTCAAACCTGTCTCAATTAAAAATGCCATGAAAAAATATTATAGTGGAGTCCAAGAGAAACTACACTGATTACCACTTATCTTCATGCTTCTCTTGAAAGGAGAGAAAGGTGGTCATGATCTTCATCATCATCAATGGGTGTTGTAATGACTCAGATATGAATGGGCATGCAAATCATCTTCACAATCATTATCCAAAGCTAATGCAATAGATTTAATAGTATTTATTTCTCTGGTAAAATAGAAATTCAGGAACACACAATTTCTATGGTGGAATGTCAAATCTATAGTAGGGAGTACTAGAATATTGAACTTCCTCCAACAAGTAGCAGTTTGATTGACAAAGGGTTAACCAAACATAATTTAAATTATGTGAAAAGATAATGGCATTCAAAAAATGAGTTATATGATTTCTGTGGATTCACAAGATCATACAAAATTAAATTTGTATTTACCAATATTTGTGTTTTTTGCTTTTCATTTTGGTGTTTTATAGTCATACAAGTGCATACTCATTGTTGCTTTTTTCTAATTTTGTTTTCATTACGAATAAATAAAAATAAGTTCTAGGCTTTGGTTTAGAAAGGTTTAGACCATGGTCAAGTCCACTCAAACCTTGTAATATGAGCAGCAAATTCGAAAGAGAATTTTATGATTTTTTATCCTATAACCAATGAACCAATAACCTGTCCTTGAACAAAATAGTTCTGAACATAAGAAATTTCATAAGAATGACTTGAGGCAAGGATATTACAAAATGTTTAGCATGCAATGTGAAATAGCAGTTTGAGAATATTTTTGAAGCACGATAGCACAAATTAAGAAGAAAACTTGATGGGATGGATATTGACATAGAATACCATAAATCTAAGAAGGAACTTGCTAGGCAGATTATGATTTTCAGCTAGTGGGGTCCGGGGCTCAAATGCTAGTCCAAGCGTATTAAGAAGCTTGAGATCAAGCTTCGCTATGAAGAAATTATTTAGCAAGGGATGCACACTGATTGCCTGAGGTAGGTTGTCCTGATGACCTAGGGATTATGCATTATTAGAATAGGATTGCCCCAGCCCTGCAAACAATAAAATCCCAATAGTCTCACATCTGTGTACCCAACAAGAGGAGCTTCCCTACCCAATCAATCATCAGCTAAAATAGAGAAAATAAACATGCCTTATCATTTCCCATAATGAAAAGGGTATTATGTGATGCACTTGCACCAAAAAGAAAGGAAATTGATATCTGATATTGTTGCTATCCCCTTGCAGACTTCCCCTGATTTTTCAACTCAGGAAACAAAGACGGTAGAGGCTTTAAAGTCAAAAGATGTGTTTTCCTCTAAAAGCCTCAATATTTCTCCTACAACAAAGAGAGCAAGTAACTCCATTGATCATGCAATATCAAGCTTGGAGGAAACTCTTGTATCTGGGAATCCATATTTTTCAATTGCCACATACATTCATAATCTACCTAAGATGCAAAGAAGCTCAAGCAGCCATGAGCTAGGTCAGTTATGTGCCTATCCTCCAATTAATCGAACTTTTCATTATCCTCAATCTTCTCCTGTTCATTACCCAATAATGGAAGGAAAACCAAACCCTCAATTCTTAGATTTTCAAGGATTGGGTATGAGGCCTACATCCATGCCAATGAGGCATGTCCATAGTACAGGAGACATCAAGGTAAATAAAATAGCATGTGCTAAATTAAAATTTACATAGTTTTCTTATTATAGAAGTGTTAAATTAATCCGTTTTATGTATTTCCTATTTTTGTAGTTTCTGATCTCCTAAGAAAGTCTACTAGGTAGCGATACATGTTTTAGTATCATAGGAAAATAAAGGAAGCATAAATTTCTACCATGGAGCTATTGCATGTTTTTAATAGTTTTGGGTCACTTACATCGACTGTTTAATACTCTTAAGATAGATTTATAAATGAAATGAGGTTCTACCCCATTTTCCAAACATTTTCTAGAGCATTTTATTCTTGATGCAAGATAATTTTTTGTCTAGAAATTATACCAGAGTTAATACATTTTTTTAATTTATCCATTGCAATCTGTGTAATTTGTCTACTTACACTAGTGGATTCAACAGATACTGACATTTATTTCATCTTATGCATATTGGGTTGCATAGGAAAAAATTGCATTAGATTATGGTGGTTGTTTGGAACATTCTAAGGAGTTGCTTGGATTCCATGCAGTTAGTCCAAGGATCTCCTAGACCTCTGGAATCTTCTAGCTCAATTTATGAAGATGGAGAATTTAAGATTGGCCAATACATTGTGGAAGAACGAAAGGAACGACTCTATAGGTATAGGAAGAAGCGTAGTAATAGGAATTTCAACAAAAGATCAAGGTAGAATCAACAACTTCAGCTTGGCTTGTCTATTGTTCAACACACTTTCAATGTTTCCTAGGCCTAAGGTTTTCATAGGCATATGGGTTTTCTTTCAACTTAAAGGTAATAGATGCCTTTTCTCATGTCTTTGTGCCTTTAAGTTTGGTTTGTACCTTTCTAGAAAATTCATTTGCATAAATTAACAATCAATAAAAGAAATTGTGGCTTAATGAGTTGCAACTTTGAATTCTTTTTTTGGTACTATAAGGTACACCGGCCCCATTTAATGGCCATGAACTTCAGATTATCAACTAGTCTTCTCTCACTTGAATCGTTTTTACACATTTCTCTATTAACCAATCCAATCTATTCCATCATCACTTCTGACTTCAATTATTAAAATTTCAATTTTTTAATTTTGTTTAAATCATTATCAGATGTTTTTTGATTACTTCTATTTTAAAATGCAAATATTAATTCTAATATGTTATTTTGATAGCCATTCCCCTCACATCCCCAAAATCTAGGAAATTTTTCCCACCCCTGAAAACACATTCCCCATTCCTGTAACTTGGAGAACCACTATGCAAAGCTATAAAAAAGTAAATGCAAGGTTGAAGTGGAATGATGAAAAGATTTTTTTTTCCCAAAAATTCCTTGTAGATGGGTTAGCAATGTTACTTTATAGTTAAGATTGATTAGAAGTAGAAATTTGAAGGTAAGAATTTGAAATAAATGGAAACAAAGATCTAGCTTAAACTTTCACCAAAGGGTCTATTAAAGGTTAAAGTTATTGGAATCTCATATGACCATCAATTAGATCATCTAGCTTGAATTTTCATTTTCTCAATGAATCATGTCATGTAGACCAAAACTCAATTTTCAAAATTTACATATTTATTTCAACAAAAATGTGTATACCACCTTTACTTTCAACCTTTACAAATTATGATGCAGTCCAGGTAACCAAAGGTATCTACATTCTAATTTTCAGATCATATTGTTTTGTACTTTCTTATATATATTTTAATAGCCATTCCCCACCGTCCCTTCACAAAATTTGTTTGCTATCCCATAAACATATCCTCTCTGAAACTTGTAGAATCACACAATCTAAGCACTTGTAAAACAAATAGTCCCCAAAACTCATGGACTACACATGTGTAAAAATTTCCAGTTTTGATGTTAAATGTGTTCATTTATGACCGTCAAACAATTGATTAGTGTCTCATAGGGGAAATTTCACCTTCGGTAAAAGTTTCAGCATAATAGGCCATCTCAAGAAACATGGACGATGAAACTTAGAGCCATAAAAGGTAAAAATTGAGGAGTCCTCGACATCATAATGAAGGTACTGAAATTGAACAAGTGTATAGATCACAATGTTAGGAAACAAGGCCTAAAGAGCTCTTGACTAATGGACGGATTAGTCAATATTTACAAATAAAAATTAGGTCAATTAACTCATGAAAACCCTAACCATCCTTAGTGGAGAGGGGGGAAAATCATAACGATGAGGACAAAGATTCATATCCCACACAAGAATTGTTGAGGAGCTACCTGCAACATTGCGACCATGAAAAATTGAGCCAAGAAGGCTGTCCCCTACACAACCTGGAAATGGACCCCCTTGCCTAAGTCCACGAAAGACACAATAGTCCCCCAAAAAAGGAAATGGGGCCCATTACTCTCTATTATTCTATAGAAACAAACATAAACAAAACACTTGTCTCAAAAAATGCTACAATTTAATGAAACCCAATTAAGCCCAAAACATGAAATTTTCAAACATGTCCGACCAACTAGAAGATAACTAATAGATACTAATCAAATAACAACCTACTAGTTTTCATAGGCCCAAAATATATTTTAACGCCCTCCACCCGAATCAGACTTATTTCATAACTGCTTACTGAATACAATCCAAGTTACTTGTAGAAAGAGTAAAGTAAACACCGATCCCTTCAAAAAGTAAATAACGGATAAAAGAATCGAAGAGTGGAAGAAAATAACTAATGGGAATGTAGCTACTTGAACCGACAATTATAGAAACCAACATAGAATAAAGAGCTAACATAATTACCTACAACCCTCTCAATCGAAATCACACTTAAGTTGCCATTTCATATGCCCAAAAAAAAGAGCCAAAGAAAGAGCTTTGTAGAATGAATTTGAAAAACAACGAGAAAAAATAACAGAGCATGAAGAAAACACAAAGCCAGTGTAAGTATCTGCAACAAACCACTCTATAAATCACAAAAATGAGCTGCACTTGGTAGCATAGTTCCATACCTGTAGAGGGCTTAGATCATAAAAAAGGACCTTTTCATCACTCCCTTCATGTTTGCCCAAAGAATGGTGAAGAAACCCTTGCAACCACGATTTAGAGTTAATCACAACAGCTGCTACAAGCACCATTCAAACAACACAGTCAAATTGTTTCTTCTATATAGCAAGAATATCAACCCTATTTAATTGAAATCAATGGAAAATCAAATACCCTGCCATAAAAGAAGAGTTTAATGTGAAGCTGAACGGTGAAGAAACCCTTCCAGCCATGATTTTGAGTTAATCACAACAATTGCTGCAAGCACCATTCAAACAACATAGTCAAATTGTTTCTTCTGTATATCAAGAATATCAACTCTAGTTAATTGTTTAATGTGAAGCTGAAGGATATAAATAAAAGGAAAACCAAACAAAAAAATATGAATGGACATGAATACCTCCCAAAGTAAACCATTTCCTCTTGCCAACGCATGCACGAAGATATTATACATGGTTTGTTTCAACAAATAATTTTCTACAAAACCTACAATCATTGCATTCCATGAAATGACATTTCTTTGAGGCATTTTGTCAAACAATTCATGTGCCTTGCTTGTGCTTCCACATTTTGCATGCATAACTACCAGAGCATTTCCAACCATAATATCTGACATAAATCCACCTTTTTTTATGCTTTGATGGATGTACATACCCTATCCAAAGCTCCCATTTTATTACAAGTAGGGAGTATGCTAGCAAAGGTTTTGGAATATGGCTTTACACCTGCCAAATACATTTGCTTGAAAGTTTCTAAGGGATTTTCAACAAATCCATTTTGTCCATATCCTACAATATTGCAATCCATAGACCACATTTCTTATAGGGATATTGTTGTGTATTGTCTATGCTTTGATGGATATTCATATCTTGTTTCAAAGCTCCCATTTTGGAATAGGAAGAGAGTATGTTGGCAAAGGTTGTGGAGTTTGGCTTTACACCTGTGAATTGTATTCCCTTGAAAGTTTTTAAAGCATTTCCACCAAATTTATTTTAAGCATATCTATTGTAGATGTCCTTAAGCTGTATGAAAAAGGTGTATATATAATTTGAGATCAATTGATAAGCTAAGAAATGTAATGTTGATTTGATTTACATTTTACTTAAGCTATAATTTCATTGTGTTGCCAAATTTCATAGTTCAATAATTGGGATTCTCAATGATCTTGTGTACCCAAAGTGTATGTGATAGAAATAAATTAGGTAGTCATGTCGATTAGTTTGACAATTTGAATGATCTTGAGTTCATAAGTACATAGTGATAAGTTTTAACAAATAATATAATTTCTTGTTGCATTTATCACAAAAACAAAGGCCTCTTTTGATTGTAGCAGAGGATGTAGAGAGTGAAGCATTGACTACTTTGATATTTGAAATTGATGATTTTTTTACTAAATTGATAATGTTTGAAGTTTCTTTTTATTTCTTAGATGTTGAGTCTAATTAATAAGTTTAATGTTGTGTTGCAACTTGCAGGTGAGTATGTTGATATGATAAAGGCTAGCATTTTCGATCCTCTAAAAGTTATCAGAATTGCATTAGTTGATGCAGAAAGGTAAAACTATTTATCTTTATTATAATTAGTGGAACTTGCAACTACAATATCTGATAAAAATCTACTTCCAAATATGCTTTTGATGGATGTTATATCTAATTTTGATACATTCACTATGTCTAGCACCTAAGTTTAAAGTGCCATAGTTGGAAAAGGAAAATAAAATGTTTGAATTTTATCCTCTCTATTATTTGACCTTTTTGAGTTTTTGATGTGAAAATTTTGAAACTTTACTTTCAAGCTACAACTCCAAATTGGAGAAGTGAAAGGTGAATACCAATGAGGAAGAGTTTGGAGGACCCGAAACCAATAGTAGCTAGAAATTTGTGGATTTGCAAGGGGATTAAATGGGTCGAGCCCCTATAGGAGGTCGCTACCCTTCAAAAAGGACTACAATGAAGGAAGGGGAAAATAATATAAGTATATGAAAATAGGAGTGTTTTGTTTATATAGTGCCTGTAAGTTGTATAGTGTCACTGAGACATTGAATGTAACCAATGAGATTTTGATTTGCCAATGAGGCATAATGAAATAAATTTTCAAAGTGGTTTTCTCCACTCATAAATAATGTGTTGTGGCTCCTCTTGATTTATAATTTCTTTGTGTTTGTGCCTGATCAATCATATTTGTTCAAGCATTTTAGTCTTCATTTGGTGGTGCTTCTTCAAAATTTGAATATCTATGATACTTGAAGTTTATATGCATAAATTTGTGAGGATTAATTAAGTTAAATTTGATTTGTAATGACTAAATATATGACTAAAGTAATGACTAAATTAATGACTAAATATATGACTAAAACAATGACTAAATTAATGACTAAATTTATGACTAAAGTAATGACTAAAGTAATGATTATCATGACTAAATAAATGACCAGTTAACAACAATCAATGACTAAATTAATGACTAAATATATGACTAAACTAATGTCTAAATCAATGACCAAATCAATGACCAAATTAATGACTAAAATCAATGACTAAAATTGTTTAGTCATAAATTTAGTGGTGTTATAAATGACTACAAAGAAAACACTAATATCCACGTGACTAAAGTTAGTCATTTATATGCAATTTTTAGTAGTTTATTTAGTCATATATTGTTGTTTGTGTACTAGTGACCATTATATTAGTGAATAATTGTAAATGGGTGACTACCAAGGCTTTAGGCCGAAACCCATATATTCTAGATTATGGGGGGATGTATTTAATGAAATTAGTATAACTAATTTAGAGGGGATGTTAAAGTAAATTAATTATGGTTCACATTTTCTACAAGAATTTTTGACATAGCCACCTATAATCGACTCACACCATCCATGTTGAATCCTATTTCAACTGCTCATAATAAATTTCAGAGCTAACTCCATGCTACAGTGTGTATTTTATTTATTGTAAATTCATCTACAAATAAAATGCTCTAGCCTATGTTTTAGTAGCACTCCAAATCCTTCTTTATTTTGTGTCTTTCATTCTATTCTTTGTTGAGTGTTTCTCTATTCTATTTTTCACCACTTACTAGCCCATCCACCTAAAATTTCTATAGCTTCATAAATAATATACATATTACATATTTAAAGTCGAATACATACTACTTACCATATATTGCAGAGTCGAAACCCTCATAATTGTTTACCACAACCATTCACTAGTATGGGCTCAACCACCCTCCTCCACCGTTGCAGCCCCAATCGCTTCCTCCAAGAGTGAAAATATACACTAGATGTCCCCAACAACCACTCCCTCAAAACATCCTTTGAGGAAATTAATCCTTTTTTTTTTTCATTTGGTTCCTACAAGCCACTATGTTCATATCTCGACTTCGAATGAAAAATTTCTATTGTAGTCTTAAGCCACTCATCCCCATCCTTGGTTGCAATCAACCATCAAGAATCAAACCACTTCTAGGAACCACCCTCTATAGATAACCTTTCAAGTTGCTACTCCACGTAAACCATACTAGTTAAACCATTAACGCCTCCATGTGTGCTCTGTTTCACCCGCGTCCAACAAAATCACCAGGAACATGGATGCGATATCAATGTTCACTTTGTAGTGTCTATTCTCATTCAAATAGTCATCCCCTAAGACCATAAATATGGCATGCAACACCACCCCTGATTGCATTTTGAAGACCTCCATCAGCCTTCTATTTTTAATATCACCATAAAAGGACATTTTCCTTTTTCTTACTTTGAGGCAGATGTAGGTGTTGTTGGGTGATGAAGCCCCAACCGTTATAGCAGTCTCCACTATTTTTTCCCGTTACTCTATCTTTGGAAAATACTTGTTACTCTATCTTTGACACACATTTTTCTATTTATTAAAGCATATTAACTGTTATATGTGTTAGAATTGGCTATGGATGCCAAGATCTATGGACCAAATGGAAAGCACAAAGAAGAGAGAAAATAATATGACAAGAATAAACTGTATTCAATGTCAATGATATGATATGAATGTGTGTACAAATGTAGTAGAGACCCCTTGGTTATATAGCCAAGGTGAGTACATAGGAGTGCATAAGATTATGACAAGTGTCGTAATCTTATGACATGAGACAACAATGAAAAGCTATCACTCCACCTAAAGTGGAAAGTGATAATGTGATAACCACCACAAATAGTCGATCACCCACAAAAGGTGGAAACCTAATCACATGATATGTCCATGAAAGGTGGAGGTGATAAAGTAATAAGAAGATAAGTCCACCAAAGGTGGAAATTCTCCAACAAATCCTATGTGGTCCCTAAGTAAACTTAAATAAGGTGTAATTATGACCTAGGACAAGGTACAAAACATTTAATTACACCAACAATATGATATGGTGTGAGTGGATACATCATTATATAAGTTGAATGCTGCTATATGAGATAAAAAAACGAGATCAATAAAAGGAGTTTTTCGTTTGCTCCCGTGGACATAGCCATTTTAATTGTGAACCAAGTAAATGTTGTGTTATGTGTTTTCTGTTTGTCTCTATCTTTTTCATTTTACTGTTTCATTATATCTTATCTGCTCATTTAATTTGCTTAACTGGTATCAGAACAAAATGTTTTTGTGCTTGTGGTGCGAATGACATTTTGTGTTGAAGAGATCTATGTCAAGGTTTTTTGTTGCTCTCATTTTATTTATCTTTTGTTGAATAAGAGGCAACTGTGCATGAGCGATCCAGCCTTTGGCGGATCATTTGATTGTTCACAGATCAAGTTTGTATTTGCACATTGGTGATTTTGTTTCCTGTGCATATGATTTTGTTGCATGCTATGGTTTGGATCAACTAATTAATGAGTCAATGTTGTGGTTCTAATGGTCTGTGGTTGTATCATTCTCTTGGTAGAGTTTTTGCATCACTGGATTTTAGTTCATCTACCAGATCTGAGATTCGTGGCTACCACATATTGATCGGGGCTTTCATAATTGTGCATTAGGCTTATCTTGCTAGATGAGTATTGATGCCTTTGATACTGTGATTGTGTGTCTTCAATTGGTATTAAAGGCTCGCTTGGGAGGCGGTACTTGACGAGCTTCATAAGTTTCCAATGGACAACCTGGTGTACAATATCTTCACATGATCGTGGCTTCAACACATGATTGGCAGATTTGTATCTACATTGACATTAGATTCTCACAAAGGAGCCTGTGTGGAGTTTGGTGAATCCGTAGTGCATATTTTGCTACTGTTTTGTGTTGGAAACCTCAGCATCAATCATCCCAGGAGTCATGCTAGTTCACTGGGGTTTTTCCAAACTAATTGAAGGCAACGATGAAAGATGTAGGTTTGAGCGAAATAGTTGTAATTAGCTTGTTTTGAAATTGCTCATCATGGCTGAAAACCACGGTTCCAAATAGGGTTGAGTTAAGTGTAGATTTAGAAGAGGAATAACAAATCACACATAATGGAGATAGTCTGGTGTATGTCTGCAACAAAGCAGTGTGAGGTGAGTTGGAGATTTAAAGAAAACATAGAGGCAGGGGTGTTGCCTGATGATTGTAATGTGTTAATTTCATGAAACCTAGAATGAATGTATTTGGTTGGTTTTTTAATTTGTGGTTAGTTTGATATCATGCAATTGTCATTGATTTAATTTGACAAAAGTAAATGTTTGAATTAGCATTAAACGTTTATAGAGTTTATGTAATCTGGATTATGTGGGAGTTGTGTTTTCTTCTTCATCAAGTGCAGCCACAACCATTCTTATCATGGTATCATGGATAGATCAGTATCAGGTTTCAGTGGGAGCTCTCAGTAGAAAGAGTTATGTTGTTACCAGGTGATGATTATCTTCATATGATTGGAGATGTTGGTTCTTGTTTACAAGAAATTTGTTATTGTATCATGGTGGACTCTTGATTCTAGGTTAGAGTGTTTGGCATGATAGAGGTTTTTTGATATCTAGGGTATGCTCTTTGGAGAATGTGATCTTCCTTTATGGAGATGTTAGACCACGGTGTCATGTTGTGTTCCCAAGCTATGCAAACGTGCAGTGGGAGTTTTGACAGTGGTCTTGTTTGGTGCTCTTGGTACTGGGTACATTGGTCATTTGCTTGGAGAGCTTCATGATGGTGCAGTGTAGCATGGATTGATTATGGAGGTGCTCATGGATATTTAGAGACCTGGGTGAGGCTGGAGTTCTCTTGGGATTAGAGAACATTTTTTGAGACGCTCATTGTTGTAGCGGAGATGGCTACAATGGTAGTGGTGGCCTATGATCGAGTCACCCTTGTTAGAGAAGTTTGGGGTACCACTTGTGATGGTGCCTGTTGAATGGAATGTTAACAAAGAGATGAAAGTAATGTGCTCATTCCAGGTATCCATTCTTCTAGACATTGTTCATGCAATGGGAGTATTGAGCAATCTGACAAATGCATTGATGAAGAAAGTATAATGGGAGAAGTTTGCAAATGTGTTCAGCTAGAATGTTAACGAAGTGATGCGGTGAATGCGCTCATTCTAGTTGTGATGGAGGTCTTGGTGTTTGGCTTTCAAGATGAAGTTGGGTTTCTCTCGGTATTATTAGGACATGACATTGAGCCTAGAGTAGGGGAAAGTCTCTGAGCAGGATTCTGAGTAATATTCTTTGCAACACTGGTTAAAATTCAAGTGGGAGATTGTTGGGTGATGAAGCCCAACCGTTACAACAATCTCCACTATTTTTTCCCGTTACTCTATCTTTGACACACACTTTTCTATTTATTAAAGCATATTAACATTTGTATGATATGGTGTGAATGGATACATCATTATATAAGTTGAATGTTGTTGTATGATATAAAAAATGAGATCAATAAAAGGAGTTTTCCCCTTGCTCCCATGGACGTAGCCATTTTAATGGTGAACCACGTAAATGTTGTGTTATGTGTTTTATGTTTGTCTCTATCTTTTTCATTTTACTATTTCATTATATTTTATTTGCTTAACATGTGTCCATCTTATCGTAGCTTGTTACAATGCGAGTCCAAATAGATGGCGGGCACTTAGATTAAACCAACACCATCATACCACTAAAACTCTACACATTATCCTTCAAGAATGCATGCTTTCATTATTGTTCACCAACACGATACTTCAATCTTAAGTGTGGGAGGGATTCGTCGAAATTGCGGCCT
The DNA here is from genome assembly GCA_007115665.2 of Sequoiadendron giganteum. Lineage (NCBI taxonomy): Eukaryota > Viridiplantae > Streptophyta > Pinopsida > Cupressales > Cupressaceae > Sequoiadendron > Sequoiadendron giganteum. Next base: position 639,336,126 of record CM021107.1, read on the forward strand.
GGTCACAAAAACATCAATCTTCCATTAAAGTGGCATCTATCACTTCACACCTTGAATTTCTATAGTATATTTGGTAATATCATCTCCCAAATCATTGGCTTCTTTGTACGTACATGAGAGATGATAAAATATTTGTATATATTTAAGATATCTATTATCTATCTTACCCCCTGTTCCCATGCGGCTGCTTAAGTGCATTTTCAATTTATATTTAAGCATTAGTAGTGTTCCCATGCAAATTTTGAAAATTGTGGGAAAAGGATAATTTAGAATCTTACCTATTTTGGTGGAGCAACTATTGTTTAGGAATTAAAAATAAGCCATGGAAAAAAATTGGGGCAATGGCTACATATTGAAAAAGCTCTAAGGTGGCTCCATAAATTTCTTTCCCTTTTTTCTATTTTCCTCCAATTTGTCATTCATACATGCAAATAAATAATAATTGTATATTTTTAGATGACTGCTTAAAAATAAGCAGCAAATTAAAATTTATTAGGCCACCAACCCCGCAAATTACTCCTAAAAAATAATTGAGCAGTGACTGCTAACCAAAATAAGCTAAGCAACTGCATGGGGACATACCCTTAGCTAGCTCATAAGTCTCCAACTCGATGTATGTTTGGTAAGAATGACATTTACCACCACCTGCAAATCACCCTCTAAATGTAATTTTATGCAATTTAGCTTTCACCCTATCTTAAGACCTAGCAAAGCCACCCTAAAATCTGCATTTATTATTCAATGCAACACATATCTACTTGCCCACTATTTTGATGACTTTCTTATCATGGTCCCTCACTGTACAGCCAATTCCAACCATTATGCGGTTGCGACGTGCTATCCTTCTGAGTTGATCTTCAACTGGATCTGTCATTAGGGAGTTTCCATTTTATGTTCTTCCCAGCATTTGTGGACACATTAACCTTCCAGCCCCATAAACAAGGGTAGATATTATATTTATTATACATTATAATATAATAGTTATTTAAAATCATTTTTTTTATAAAAGTGGCAAAGCCACTGAAAAATGATTTTATTAAATTAGAAAAGTGCTACAATACCTAGTTCAAAGGAGCATACCAATAGGAAAGAACAAGGAAGAAAACCTTTGGTTATAGCTCAATTCAAAAAATGGTTTAGAGCTTAATTACATGCCCCAACCATGAAGAAGTTTGCATACAAAGAAAAGTTGGAGGCCCAACATATAGAACAGATTGGCCCAAAACCTATTGATCATTACCAAGAGGCCTCGATAATAAATACAAAATTATAAAGCAATGATAACATGAATGCTTTTAAAGTTTATACATAAAACAAAAATCTTAAATCTATTGTCACAATTAACAATTTATTTTTAGACAAGATTTACTTTCAAAAGCAAATTGTCTACTTCATATAGAGAAAGCCTCGATAATAAATACAAAATTATAAAGCAATGATAACATGAATGCTTTTAAAGTTTATACATAAAACAAAAATCTTAAATCTATTGTCACAATTAACAATTTATTTTTAAATTCATATTTAAAAAATATTCAAGAATGAAGATAATCTAGTTAAAAACATTTTAAAAATGAAAAATTATTTATATTGTTTTTTTTGAAAATATTCAAAATTAATATGTATTTCTATAATAAATATTATAAAATGATATTATTGTAATTTTTTTTAACATTATTATTGATAATTTTGTTTAAAATATTATAAAATGATATATCATAATAGTGTAAATTACTAAAATTGAAATCTAGTCCACAAACAAATTTCACGACTACAAAACACTCCTTTATACTACTTTATATTAGACTTTTAATATTATTAATTAATTGAAAATAAAAATTTCAATATATTATAATTTTCTATTAATTAATAAATAGAATAAAAATCCATTCTGGAAACTTTCTATTATCTACACATAGTTTTATTTAGCATATACCAGCTGTAAAATGCTAAAAAGACTTTTCACAACACAGATTGCAAAGTTTTCTGGATTAGAAAATTGGGTGCATCTTCTCTAACTGTAAGAGAATTTGGCGGAAAGAGAAAATTATATGATCTTTATAAACCAGCCACCCTATTTATTCTCCAAAGATCTAAATTTCAGATCACTATAAATATAAACCTTTTCCTTTCATTTTTGAGACGTAACAGACATGGCAATGAAGAGTTCTGCTATCGTTCTCATTGCAATCTTTATCATCATAACGATGATATTAATTGCAGAGGCTGCACAGCCACCGATTGGTTAGAATTTCAAGTGTTGATTAAATATTTTCTTAACAATCTTCTTTTATTCATAAATTTTTTTTAGTATATTGTAACAAAAGGTTTCGGTTGCTTATATAAATATAGATATCTGTCTATTCATAAAAAAAGAAAAGGTTTCAGCTGTAATTCGTATTGTCTTTGAATTTCAGCTACTTTTTTTACGATTCGATGTTTTGCTGACAAAGGTTGTCGGACTTGTACTCCGGATGGGTGCAGAAATGATTGGTGTTGTGAATGCATCAATTGTAAATGACCAAAGAATCATTTATGACTACATTCACATTACAATCAATTATGAACTAATTTATTTTCTTTGAAAATGATGACAGAATCATCTTCTATCACAATGTTCCTATTAATAATTAAATAATAAATATTCTATGAATTTTAGAAAATAGAACTTAATTTAATTTTAAAATAAAATTGAAGTCTTGTAATTATTGTGTTGATTTGATTATTTTTTTGCTTAATGATTGGTTATTCAAATTAAGAACAATGCAACTCAGCTCAAAAATATAAAAATAATCAAATCACTTGGATGCAAATAAAGGAAAGGAAAGGAAAGGAAAGGTCCTTTTGCTTTTATATATATTTTCATTTCTTAATTTATTCTCAAATTATAATGAATTATTGTTGAACTATTTTGAAAATAATATTTAGTTTATGTAATTATATTAAATATAGTAGATCATCAACCGGGTAGATATACCACTTCACCTTTTACATTGTATGCATTACAAATAATCTCCGCATACACCAAATCAAACTTTTTCAGATGTAGATAGGATGTAGTTTTATTTAATTTATTTGTATTGAATAATTAATGTAATTTATCTAATTATTTTTAAAAATAGATAATAAATACTTTATAAATTTTAAAAATTAAAATTTAGTTTAATTTTAAAATTAATTCTAAGTTTTAAAAATATTTTGTTGATTTAATTTTTATATGATTAATAATTCTTACCTTAATAATACTTCATTTCACATAGAAATAGATTTCTAGATTTAAATACTTATTTTTTTAATATATATACACATAACAATATACCTAATTGAACTCAAAAAAATTGAACTCAAAAATACAAAAATAGGCATGCAAAATAGTTTTTGATTTTTTTGAAGTTAAAATTTATTGTAATTTTAGAAAATAAAATAATTTGGATGCAAAGAAAATATTTATTCTAAAATTACAATTAATAATTGTTGAATTGTTTTAAAAATAAATTTTAGTTTTAATTTAATTTATTTGTAGTAGATAATTACTATAATTTAAATGATTATTTTCAAAAACTAAGTAATAAATATTATATAAATTTTAGAAATTAAAATTTAGTTTAATTTTATAATTAATTATAAGCTTTACAAATATTGTTGTGATTTGATTAATTATTTTTTATGATTAATAATTCTAAGTCTAATAATACTTCATTTCACATGCAAATAAATTTTTAGGTTAATACTTTTTTTTGTTTGTAATATTTCTCATTAATACTTTTTTATTTATTAAAAATTAATAATTCTAACCCTAATAGTACTTAATTTCACATATGAATAAAAATATATACTAAATTTTCTTTGTTTAATATATTTATCATTAATGTCAAATTTATAAACTAATATCAAGAAATAAATAACCTTAATCCCAAGATTTATACTAGAACTCTAATTGAACCCTAAACCTAACACTAATTCAACCATAACAATAGGATTTAATTACAGTTAGGGTTAGAGTGAGAATTTATTTATGGTTAGTGTTAGGGTTAGAATTAGGGTTTAATTACCTGGTTAGGGTTAGGATTCAATTATGATTATAGTTAGGGTCAAATTTATAAGCTAATGTTAAGATATTCACAACTCTAACCCTAACCTAACCTTAATCTCCATCCTAGAATGCTAATTAAACCTTAATTGAATCGTAACAATAAGGTTTAATGAGAGTTAGGGTTAGGATTTAAATAGGTTTATGGTTGGAATTAGGGTTTAGTTACCTGGTTAGGGATATCATTCAATTAGTGTTATGATTAGGGTCAAGTTCAAGTTATAGTTAGGGTTTAATTAGGATTATTTTGGTTAATCTTACAATTAGGGTTTAACTAGAATGCTAATTGAACCTTAATTTAACCCCAACAATGTTGGGGGAAAAAAGAACGTGTCCAACAATGCTTTAGTGACTTTAATTTTCAAATCACCTCAAAGACACAAACTACTATGCAATAAAGTGGAAACAGGCATAGTGGTTTCCCCCATTAATCCTTTTGAGAAAAGTATATGCATACAAATAACAGATTCAACACATGCATAGATTCAGATTATAGAATCAAACAACATGCAAGACAAACTTATGGACACACAGATTTACGTGGGGAAAACCCTTTTGGGTAAAAAACCCCACCCTCCAAAACACTCAACTCAATAGTATTAATCAGCAACAAAAGTTACAATACAATCTCAGAGCTATGCTCTTCAGAAGTTTACATCTTGTCCATCTGGAGAATACAGGCAACACCATTATATAGAATCTCGCAGTGTTACAATGTCCTCACATGACATATAGTGTAGATTCATTTTATTTCACCAACCCACTCGTTCAGCCAACCTTTCATCCAGCACAGCCTCATGACCACTCAAGTTCACATCTTCTCGGTTCTGTGTCACTTAGTGTTCACGGTTACAATACCTTAGCATACCGCTTGAACACTCTCATTGCACGATCTAATCATCTTGACACTTCACCGATCAACCTCTTAGTCCTATCAACCAACAACCATCAGGGCATATTTAATTAACCCACTGACAAGCCTTCCATCATTCTCTGATAACGTGCACTGCAATGCAACACACATCGAGCCACCCAACATTAAATCAGGATACAGAGACATATCTACACTCTGTCAACCTATCGAATCAGATCATTCATTTAATGCAAATAAATCGCAAATTAGAAAATAAGACTTTCAACCAATCAATGTTGATTTACAAAAGCGATGTAAAATCAATGAATATTGTCATGCCATGTATCATCACATTATTCGTCCAGCGCTTTGATCGTCACCCAAACAGTCAGCAGAACCCAAGCTCCTTCTACCGCACCACCACTTGTCATCCATCATACGCTCGCAGTAAGGCGGTATACACCGCACTACCGCACCCTAGTAGGAAGAGACCTGCGGTACAGCGGTGACAACCCGCTTGCCAAACCGTCATCGTCAACCATGCCACCGTGGCTTAAAGAACAAGCCTCTATGATATAGCAGTAATCTTATATCATTGCCCGCCATGCCCACCGTGCTACTGTGCTCAAGCTGAAAGACCTTCGTGCTGTAGCGGTAAACCACCGCGTAACTGCCAGTCGACATGAAGCCCACTGCGGTAAGGAGGTAACACTGTGGCACTGCACCAAGATCGAAGGACTCCCACAATAGGGAGGTAGACCTTCATGCTGATCATGTGCATCCACCATGCTATTGCCAGCCTAAGACAGAGACCTCACGGTATGGCGGTAACACCGCCCAACTGTGGATAGATCAACAGAGGCCCTTGGTAAGGCGGTAAACCGCCATATCGTGTCTTTTAGTAAAGCTCTTAGTGGTAGAAAGGTAAATGCTGAGAAAGATGATAAATTCACCAAGTCTCTTAAGAGATCCAAGCCAAAAGTTGAGGCATCTGTTCCCAACAAGCTCCCACTTGATGAAGACTTCCTGGCTTCCTCTAGACTTCAAAAATTACTGATGATCATAGACCCCAAGGCCCATTGAGTCTGTGCACCATCTAAACTTGTTTGTGCTCACTGGCTTCATTAATGTATCTGCAACATTCTTCAAAGTGTTTACCTTTTCCAAACAAACCTTTCTATCCTCCACCATGTCTCTAACAAAGTGATATTGCACATCAATGTGCTTTGTCCTAGCATGGAAAGTCGGGTTCTTTGACAAACAAATGTCACTCTGATTGTCACAAAAAATTATAATCTACCCTGCATTAAAACCAACATTAGAACACAAACGATTCAGCCAAACTGATTCTTTGCAAGCATGTGTTGTTGCCATGTATTCTACCTCTGTAGTGGATAAAGTGACTACAACCTGTCGCTTGCTCATCCAACTTTCTGCACCACCATTTAACATGAAAGTGTATCCACTAGTGGATCTTCTTCTATCAATGTCCCCTACCCAATCAAAGTCCACATATCCATGAATGCTGAGTGTTCTCTGTGAAGCAACCGAAATTCCATGGTAACATAGAGCACGTTTTGAATTCCCCTTTAAATATTTGAACACTCTCTTCACAACATCCCAATGTTATCTTCCTAAATTTTTCATAAAACGGCTGAGAACTCCCACTGCTTGGAAAATTTCTGGCCTTGTAGAAACTATTGCATACATTAAACTTCCAATAGCACTTGCATAAGGCACCCCCATCATGTCCTCCATCTTAGTAGCAGATTTAGGACAGTCTTCAACAAATAGCTTCGCTCCCTGCATGACTAGAACAACTAGTTGTTTGCAATCATCCATACCAAATCTTTCAAGAACTGTGTTAACATACTTACTCTGGTTGACCCAAATCTTTCTACTCATTTTGTCCCTAGTTATCTCCATCCCCGAAATATACCTTATTGCACCCAGATCTTTCATTTCGAACTTTGTAGACAATTGAGATTTAAGATTAGAAATCATAGACTTACTATTTCCTATGAATAACATATCATCCACGTACAGGGTAATAATAAGCACACAATCATTTTCAGATTTATAATAAACATAATGATGAGATTTTGATCTCACAAATCCCATAGACAACATAAAAGTGTCAAATTTTTGGTATCACATTCTAGGAGACTGCTTCAAACCATACAAATATTTATTTAATTTGCAGACCAAACTTTCTTTACCTTTTTCAACGAAGTGCTCAGGCTGGGACATATAAATTTCTTCTTCCAGCTCTCCATGGAAAAACGATGTCTTCACATCCATCTACTCGATCTCTAAGTCATACGTTGCTACCAATGAAAACAAAAGTTTGATAGATGTCAGCTTTTCTACAGGGGAAATATTTCTCCATAATCGATTCCCTCTATCTGGGAAAAACCCTTTGCAACCAACCTTGCCTTATATTTTTCAACACTACCATCTAGACCAGTCTTCTTCTTGAATACCCATTTACAACCAACGGGCTTTCTCCTTTCAAGCAAAGGTACCAAATCCCAAGTTTCATTTTTCTTCAATGATTCCATTTCTTCATTCATGGCTTCCAACCAAGAATTTGAATCAGTCATGCTAATAGCTTCTTTTACAGTCCTAGGCTCATCAGTGCTAGTAATCAAGGCATAGGCACCGTTTGAATCTAACATAGAGAAACCATACCTATCAAGTTGTCATTTTTCATGTGTAGACCTTCTTACTGGCTGAGGTTGTGGTTCTCCATCTTTAGAACTCTCATAGATGCTTGAACTCTCCTTAGTTTCAGGTACACCATGTAGTTCCTCTTTTTTTGGAGTTTGAGGAATCTGAACTAGATCTTTCTTCTTCTCTCTTTTATTTGTCTCTAGCACTGGATCAACTACTAAAGGTTTCAGCTCATAAAATATTACACTTCTTCTATACAAAACCTTCTCAGTATCAGGATTCCAAAGCTTGTATCCCTTCACACCAACACCATAGCTGATGAAAGTACATTTAACAGCCCTATTCTCCAACTTTGATCTTTTCTCATTGGGCACATATACATATGCCTCACAGCCAAAGACATGAATATTTCTTAGAGAGGGCTTCTTACCAGACCATGCTTCCAAAGGTGTCTTGTCAACAAGAGCATAACAAGGTGAATGATTTACTAGGTAACATGTCATAGCCACAACCTCAATCCAAAACTTCTGCTCCAAACCAGCACTGCTCAACATACTTCTTGCTCTATCCATTAATGTTTTGTTCAACCTTTCAACAACTCCATTCTACTGTGGAGTATAAGGTGTAGTTTTATGCCTTTTAATCCCATGGTCTTTGCAGTAACTTTCAATTTTGTGGAACAAAACTCACCGCCCTTATCCGTCCTCAAGCATTTGATTTTCTTCCCAGTCTGATTCTCTACCAAAGTTTTAAATTCTTTAAATCGACTGAACACTTCTGATTTACTCTTAAGAAAGTATATAAATGCCCTTCTTGAATAGTCGTCAATAAAGGAAACATAATATCTAGACTTCAATAATGAAGGAATATTAACTAGACCAAACACATCAGAATGAACATAATCCAATACACCAGAAGATTTATGAGGACTCAAATAAAATGAAACACGATGTTGCTTTCCATAAATACAGTGTTTGAAAAAATTGAACTCAAAGTTACAGTCATCAAGCCCTTCAACAAGATTTTTATTTTTCAAGGTTTTGAAACCTTTCTCACCTATGTGACGGAGTCTATGATGCCACAACATGGTCTTCTCTACTGGGAGTTTCACCTACAAAGCATTTGTAGCCAGAGAAGCATCTTCATCTTCCTCTACAAGAATAGCTTTGCTTGACTTTTCAGAGGCGTTGTTGCATTGAACAAGACGTGCATCCAGCTTGTACAGAGTGCCAGTACGTACACCCTTATCCAATACCATTGCACCTCTAGCCATTTTACATCCTTTACTCGAGAAATAAACTTCTACACCGACATCATTCAACTTACTGACCTAAATTAAGTTACGAGCCAAACCTGGTATGTGCAGTACACCACCAATCCCTTTGATTCTTCTGTCAGGGAACTATATTTTGACTCTTCCATGACCAACAATTTCCAATGTTGAACCACTTGATAGGTACACCTTTCCACCATCATACTTCTCGTACTTAGTGAACCATTCTCTATGAGATGTCATGTGAAAGGATGCACCCGAGTCAACCAGCCAGACATCATCTCATGCCTGAGTTGCCAAGGCTATAATGAAGGCATCTACATCACTTTGAGAATAGTCATTATATGAAGAATTACTCTTCTTCTTCTTCTTCTCCTGACAATCCTTGCAGATATGACCAGGTTGCCCACAGTTCAAACATTTCACCTTGGAATTTTTAAAAGGAGAATTTGATCTCCCAACAAATTTAGATTTGGACTTCTTTTCCTTCTTCTTGCCTTTCTCCTTTGATCTACCTCAGACAACAAGAGCCTCATTGGCCATCTCTGAAGACTTCCTCTGTATCTCTTCAGACAACAGTAAGGCAACAACGTCTTCCATCTTAAAAGTAGTGGTCGTACTTCCAATAGCCATTACAAGATGATCCCAAGTGTTAGGTAACGAACATAACAGGAGCATGCAACGATCCTCCTCCTCTATCTTCACACCCACAGATGCCAACTGAGCAACACTCATATTAAACGAGTTCAGATGGTCTACAACATATGCACCTTCTTCCATCTTCAAGGAGTACGACTTCTTCCTCAGGAATAACTTATTTACCAGAGACTTTCCCTGATAAATATCACCAAGCTTCTTCCTTAATGAAGATGCGTAATTCTCCTCATGGACATTCACGAGTACAGAATCGTCCAAACTAAGTCTTATCAGACCTCTCGCTTTTCTATCTACAAGTTCCCAATCTTCTTGCTTCATACTTTGTGGCATAGCTCCAGACACAACAACCTAGAGGTCTTTATCCACAAGCAAGTCTTCCATTTTGAGTTTCCACAACTCAAAGTTGCCACCATTGAATTTTCCAATCTCTACTCTACCTGATGTACTCACCATCTCAAATAAAACTACGTTCTAACTTTGCAAAACTCCCACTAAAACAATATTAGCACAAAAAACTATCCTTACAAGGATAACGCAACTGGCCAAGCTCCGATACCACTTGTTGGGGAAAAAAGGAACATGTCCAGCAATGCCTTAGTGACTTTAATTTTCAAATCACCTCAAAGACACAAACTACTATGCCATAAAATAGAAACAGGCATAGTGGTTTCCCCCATTAATCATTCTGAGAAAAGTATATATGCATACAAATAATAGATTCAACACATGCATAGATTCAGATTAAAAAATCAAACAACATGAAAGACAAACTTATGGACACACAGATTTACGTGGGTACAACCCTCTCAGATAAAAAACACCACCCTCCAAAACACTTAGCTCAATTGTATTAATCAACAACAAAAGTTACAATACAATCTCAGAGCTATGGTCTTCAAAAGTTTACATCTTGTCCATTTGGAGAATACATGCAACATCATTATACAAAATCCTCACACTGTTACAATGTCCTCACATGACATATAGTGCAAATTCATTTCATTTCACCAGCCTACTCATTCAGCCAGCCTTTCAACTAGCACAACCTCATAGCCACTCAGGTTCACATCTTCTCGGTTCAGTGTCACTCAGTGTTCATAGTTACAATGCTTTAGCATACCACTCTAACAGTCTCACTGCATAATTTGATCATCTTGACACTTCATCAATCGACCTCTTAGTCCTATCAACCAACAACCATTAGGGCGTATTTAGTTACCCCATCGACAAACCTTCCATCATTCTTTGATAACATGCATCGCAATGCAACACACATCAAGCCGCCCAACATTAAATCGGGATACAAAGACATATCTACAATCTGTCAACCTCCTGAATCAGATCATTTATTTAATGCAAATAAATCGCAAATCAAAAATAAGACTTTCGACCAATCAACGTCGATTTACAACAGCGATGTAAAATCAATGAATATTGTCATGCCACGTGTCGTCGCATTATTCATCACAAATTAAAGAATAAGCCTCTACGATATAGCGGTAAGCTTCTATCATTGCTTGCCATGTCCACTGTGCTACCATTCTTAAGCTGAAAGACCTCCGCGGTTTAGCGGTAAGCCACCGCATAACCGCCAATCGACGTGAAGCCCACCATGGTAAGGAGGTAACACCACAACACCGCACAAAGACCGAAGGACTCCCACGGTAGGTAGGTAGACCTTCATGCTGACCGCCCTCATCCACCATGCTACCGCCAGCCTAAAACAGAGACCCCGTGGTATGGTGGTAACATCGCCCAACCGTGGAAAAAATGACAGAGGCCTGTAGTAAGGTGGTAAACGGTCATACCATGCCTCTTAGTAAAGCTCTCAACAATAGATAGGTAAAGGTTGAGAATGATGATAAATTCGCTAGGTCCTTTTAGAGGTCCAAGCCAAAAGTTGAGGCACCTGTTCCCAACAAACAACAAGGTTCAATTAAAGTTAGTGTTCAAGTTCAATTAGGGTTAGGGTTAGCATTCAATTAGTGTTATGATTAGGATCAAGTTCAAGTTACAATTAGGGTTCAATTAGGCTTATTTTAGTTAAGTTTATAATTAAGGTTTAATTAGAGTTAGGTTTATGGTTCAATTAGGGTTAGGGTTAGGGTTCATTTAGATTAAGCTTCAAATAGGGTTCAATTAGGATTTAATTAGGGTTAGGATTAATGTTAAGTTAGGATTAAAATTATTAGTCCAAAATAAAATTTGGAGCTAAGGTTAGGGAAATGGTAAGTGGTAGGGTTAGGCTTAAATTAGGGTTCAATAAAGGGTAGGGTACAATAAGTGTATAAAAATATTGGTTACATTTTAAGTCATGACCATGCTAGATGCCAATTTGGTTTTAAAATACCCCTTGTCGAAGCCCACAAGGAATTTTTTTCTATATACCTTATATATTGTTTAGATTTTTTATCATTGTGTTTAACCTCATGAGAATGCTTCAGAGTAAAGTACACCTTGCAAATCCACCTACACTTGGAGAACCATTCAACCTCTCAAAATTTGACTATTATTCTAGAATGATTATCAAATTGGATATGTCCAAAGCCTTTGATAAGTTGACTTGGAAACTTCTATAATATCTCTTGTCAACTTCAACTAGGGGAGTACTAATTGCATAATGAATTGTCTTATTTTTCAAATCGATTAATCATCCCCTATAGGGTCTTCTTCATGAAGTAGAGGATTAAGTTAAAGAGACCCATTATCATATATTTTTTCCATCAAAATGGTAAAGGCCCTTAGTATAGAACTTATACTAGCTAGTATGTTACAAAAATTTACATGACTACCAATTCTAGCAGCACAATCTGGTACATACAATTTGCATATGTTACCTAACTTACAAGATAGATGACTTTCTGGAGGAGATGCAAATAAAGACAAATTTTCAATTTGTTTCAATGCCCAATGTGGAGTATCTAGAATTTATTGTTACTTCTGAATTTGATATTGATATATATCATTGAACTAAGATTGATACTACTATTCGGATTCATTGGCGATAATTATTGGACCTGTGTGTAAAATATGGAGATTTGTGTTTGAATGCAAAGAGTTATCTCTTGTGATTTATTAGTAAATTATTATTTATGTTTGTGGGCTTCTTACATAAGAAAATATATTTATGCATTTCTTTTAGAGTCTATTCCAATTGATCATAACAAAAAAAATTCTAATTTTGAGAAGAATATAACATAGAACCAAATAGTAGTGAAAATCCCAAACAAAGATTGCCAAGAGTGTATCTCATTTAGCTTTTATTTAATCTTTCTCTTTATGTCTATGATTTCCCAAAAAAATTCTGATCATCCAAAGAAAACATTGATGTATATGCAACACATTTAGTGCACTCATGCCCTAGTTCATCATATTTGGAAGAGAGCATGCCCATCTAGAGATGACCTTAGAATTTGGTTATGAATTATCCAGAGACAATAATGTTGATAAAAAATCAAATGAGACAAGCAAATCTAGAAGCTAAGGGTATACACATCAATGGCTAAGTTAGACAATTAATTCCCTAGACAAATATCAATTCACACAGTGATGAGTCTGTAGTACATAATTATGATTCTAGACAGTAGGCTTATAACTATACTATCCTAGAAATACATGAGCATTGTGTGGTCACCTTGAAAGGAATAAAATAATTTGAATCATTATGGTTGAAGTATCTGATGTGTCCACCGCAATATTGAGTAAAAATTGTACATTGAAGAGCAGGTTCTTTAAGGGTAAAACATTTGCAATCCAAAGAGTAGAATCAAAATTTGAGCTACAAAGTATAATTTGAAATTTTATATGGTTATTTAAAATACTAAAAAATTTTGCTTGAGAATTAGTTGTGCTAGACTTTCAACTTGCACTTTATTTTGAAGGTAAGGGACAACAACAATAACAGTTAAATGTCTTAAAAACAAATTTGCTAGACAAAATGGGTAGATTTAAATTTTCATAGATCACTTGTTACATACTCTACAAGAAATATCGTAATCTTTAGTTTCAACTGAAAAAGGATCTGGAAAAATACATATCTATAAATTTATAATTACAAATTTTTAGTTTGTAAATAAATACACATTGATTAAGGGTGGACTGCATTTTATCTTCTTAAAAAAGTGTTTGACATGTCAAAATATGGGCCATATTCTATTGAATAGCTCTAAAATTTGAAACATAGTAGACAATCTTTACTTAAGTATTAATTTAAATTTTTAAACCATGTTTCCACAAAAAAATTATGTAGACCATAGTTACTCAAAACAGAAAGAATTTTCCTATAGATTTTACTCATGAAGGAAATATTCTTGTTGTTGCAGTACGTGTGCCAAAATTGGTTCGTGGTGATTGGCTAAACCTTGGTGCAATACTAATTGATCTTGGCTTAAATGCAATAGAGGTATGACACTTTCTAACTTCCTTTTTCAAAAAAAAATTGTAAGTAAAAGATGGTTAATATATATCAAATTAAAACTATTGCTTCCACTTTTGTAGGATCCTAGTGCTAAAAGAGAATACCAATTAGTCGGTCATGTTTCCTATGAGGAGGCTTCAAGAATAGTTTCATAAATTAATCCTCTACCTTTTGGTCTTGGTCCAATGACTATTGCAATTCTTTTGTCCATTACTCTACAATTAGTAAAACGAGCATATGGGTTCAATTGAGGTTTATGATGTTTAATCAAGGCCTTTTTCAATACACTTCACATTATAAGTTTTATGAGGCTTACAAATGAGTTATCTATTATTGAATGGTTAAAGAAATATTTGAACTCATTAATATTTACATAATGTTGGCAACATGTAAATTGCGCTTTCTTCATGGCCTAAAATCACAACCAAAGCATCTCATAATTTTGAAGTGCGTAAAATTATTTTGTTATAAGGGTCATTTTCTAATGGAAGACAAAGTTGACTCTATCAATGATCAAATTCCTAAATTTAGGTGACAACTGCTTTATCTTGACCAATTGTTCCTAAAACACAACAAACATAATAAATAAAAACAAAACTATTCTAAAACTTTCTGGCAGGAACTTCACTGCTCTGCAGCTCTTGTCTTAATAATAGAATATTAATCATAACATTTGAAGCAATTAATATGTAATTTCGGAAAGATTAATATTTATTAAAATATAAATATAATAAATTATATAATAAATAAAATAAATAATAATTTAGGTAATAAATAAAATAAATAGTAATTTATATAATAAATAAAATAAAATAAAATAATTTATATAATAAATAAAATAAAAAATAATTTATGTAATAAATAAAATAAAATAGTAATTTATATAATAAATAAAATAAAACAAAATAATTTATATAATAAATAAAATAAATAATAATTTATGTAATAAAATAAAATAGAAATTAATATAATAAATAAAATAAAATAATTTATATAATACTTTATGTAATAATAATTTATGTAATAAATAAAAATAATAATAATAAATAAGATAATTTATATTATAAATAAAATAAAAAAGATTCTTTAAATAAAATAATATAATAATTTTTTAATAAAATTAAAATTTGTTTTGTGTTATAAAATCCAAACAATAAACAAATAGAAAAATGAAAAACTAAAGTTGTATATGAAATGTTTATGGAATGAATTGGAGAGGAGTGTAAAGAAGTAGAGAGAGAGAGAGAGAGAGAGAGAGAGAGAGAGAGAGAGAGAGAGAGAGAGAGAGAGAGAGAGAGAGAGAGAGAGAGAGAGAGAGAGAGAGAGAGAGAGAGAGAGAGAGAGAGAGAGAGAGAGGGTAAAGGGACAGAGGGAGGTAGAGAGGGATAAGTGAGATAGAGATAGGAGGGAGAGAGAGGTGGGATAGAAAGAAGTAGAGAAGGAAAGAGAGAGCCAAAGAGAGTGAGAGAGAGAGGGAGGGAGGGAGAGGTAAAGAGGGATAGGGGAGATATAGAGAATTAGAGGGGGAGGGAGAGAGAGGTAGAGAGGATTAAGCGAGAGAGGGAGAGCAGTAGAGAGGGAAGGAGAGAGTGAGAGAGAGAAATAAGTGGGATGGAGGGAGGGACATGTAGAGAGGCATATGTGATATAGAGAGAAATAGAGAGGGAAGGAGAGAGCAAGAGGGAGAGAGAAGGGGGAGGGAGGGTGGGAGAGGTAGAGAGGGATAGGTGAGATAGAGAAAGAGAGAGGAGGGTAAATAATTAGAGAGGGAAGGATAAAGAAAGAGAGAGAGAGGAGGGTAAAGGGACAAAGGGAGGAAGAGAGGGATAAGTGAGATAGAGATAGGGAGGGAGGGAGAGATGGGATAGAAAGAAGTAGAAAGGAAAGAGAGAGCTAGAGAGAGTGAGAGAGAGGGAGGGAGGGAGGGAGAGGTAGAGAGGGATAGGGGATTTATATATAATTAGAGGGGCAAGGAGAGAGAGGTAGAGAGGAATAAGTGAGAGGGAGAGAAGTAGAGAGGGAAGGAGAGAGAGAGAGAGAAATAGGCGGGATGGAGGGAGGGATAGGTAGAGAGGGATATGTGATATAGAGATAAATAGAGAGGGAAGGAGAGAGCAAGAGGGAGAGAGAAGGGGGGAGGGAGGGAGGGAGAGGTAGAGAGGGAAAGGTGAGATAAATCTTTGCTTTCTTCACGTCATCCACTACTTTTCACGATCGTAAATAATGTGGGCTCAGTCTATCGATGTAAGTATTGCACCTTATTGGGGTGCAAGTGCTAGTTTTTTTTTTTTTGATGGAGGGTTTATATCATTTAAAAGAAAATAGCTATTCAAAAATAGGTCTTGCATTCAAAAAGACTTGATCTCTAGTGGGTTCATTAAGAACTAATCAATTTAACCAATAGAATCGATCAAAGGTCCAAAGTCCATTGACTAGCTTTTAAATTTGAATTTAAATTTAGCCTAATATTTTCAAATATTCATTATTTATTTGATTCTAAGTGCCAAATCTTTCATTATGTTTTGGAGTTGTATTTAATGGCTAATCCTAATTATTATTATCTTTTAATATCTATATTTTATAAAATATTTCATAGTCATAATCATTAAAGTATTATATCATAATTTTCATTACTTTTATATAGGATACATATTGCATGGGTAATAAAATAATTGTACTACATAAAAAATTCTAGGCTAATTAAATAAATGCATTCAATAAAGCATATATTAGCCTAGATTAAATTAGTTGGTTTGATAATT
This sequence comes from Sequoiadendron giganteum, assembly GCA_007115665.2. Taxonomy (NCBI): domain Eukaryota; kingdom Viridiplantae; phylum Streptophyta; class Pinopsida; order Cupressales; family Cupressaceae; genus Sequoiadendron; species Sequoiadendron giganteum. Next base: position 639,352,851 of record CM021107.1, read on the forward strand.
AAATTAAATATAAAAAAGATAGGATACTTAGCTCTTGAACCAATGATAAAATAATGTCATTATCTCATGTAGAATCCATTTGCCATGGTGCAAAAATTCATTGTACTCAATCTTTTGGATGTATCATATGTGCAAGAGATAGAATTCTATGTGGTTTAACTATTTTTTATTAAATTTTTATTTTAGTTTATTTTTATCTATTGTAAGATTTGTGATTTTTTAACTTTGACTTCTAAATTATTAGATTTCATTTATTTTTAGCTATCCAATATAGTGTAGAAAATCGGAGAGTATAAATTGATATATATTTTCTACATTTGAAAAATATGGATTCAAAAATCCTTAAATACATATAGGGATAGGTGCATCTCTTGCATGGGACATGACTGTTCCTAACTAAATAAAGTTTATATTTTAACAACCCCTCATAAACTTTAATTTATCACACAACTTAACTAGATGATGGTGACCACCTATAAAAAATAGGTTTATTAGCTACCCATGTACAAATGAAGAATATTTAACACAAATTCCTTCTTAAAGTATAAAAACTTATCCTTCTTTTGAATAGTCTTGATTACTTTTGTCCATCTTTATCCATAGTAAGGCAATCTCCATAGTTATATCAACTAGCACTTGCACTAGAAGGGGGTACAAGGATTACACTGATAGAAAAGTATATGTTTAAGTTAACATATTAAGGAGGCATATTTTGTATAAATAAGTATGCACATTTACATGTAACTTCATTATTCGTGGCATTACATATTTCAAAATACAAAAGAAAAAGACAACGATGCATCCATGAATTATTATAGATTAAAAAAATCTAAATGTCTTGAGTTGCAAATACTAAGCCTAAAATATTACATCTTTGTTTGGGGTTTGGAATTTTTGTTGTGGTCTCTTCTCCAATAAGGCAAGGGAGTTTTTCAAAACCCATGAAAATAAATTTGCATCAATGCCCCAATCTGCTACCATAAAATACATGGCCTAGACAACTTTACAGACTTCTCTTTTTCTCCCTATGGCAATTGGAGTCATTCTTACTTGTGAAGGTACAAAATAACAAGATTCATATTATGATAAAAATAATATGTTAACTATGATTAAATATTATTATTCATATTTATATTTTTCATTCAGCTTGACTAAGCTAGGCTTTAAAAAACATCTACAACCCTCTTTCTATGCCAAGTGTTTGTTCTACTATTCAGAATTTTTTTATATTGTCCACATAAGAGTTGTAAATGGATAGCATAGTCTATAAATCTGATGTTGACAATAAATGACAAAGACCAGAGAGCAACCTCGCTTTAGCTCTTTCTTTTTTATATGTTCCTACCTATGGTGACTATGGTTATTTCTCTAAACCAAATGAAAAGAATAAAGAGGATAGTAGATGACTCCAAGTGATCCTAAGTTGACTTGTACTTGAAATAGAATAGAGAAAATTACCGAAAATTGATTGTAAGGCCAATATAAACGACCACGCAAAGTACCTACTTAATAAATTTGAGATAAGATTGAACCTTAGAGTCGAGTAGGTATGGATAATGGGATAGTCTATTTGTGCAAAATATTTATCATATTACACACAAACAATAAATCCATACATACATTCTTCATTATGAATGTAAACATACTTAAGGACCAAGAATTATTGAAAACCTTTGTTGAAAGAAATTTACAACTGTCATGAAATGTTTCTCAACTAAATAGATATATCAACAAGATACAAACAATCACCCCAAAATAAAATTTAAAATATTATGTAAGACAAATGATATCACATAGGAAAATTATTTCGTCGTAATTAAACTAAACTTGACTCTAAAATAGTACTATTCATGTAGAAAATCAAAGAAGAGAGGAAATTGCTCGGGTGAGCCCTTAAATAATTGCACTATGATCATTGACATGAACATCCTCCAATGTTTTCCTTGTGCTTACATAACTCTCACCATTAAGATATATATCCAAAACAACCTTGCAGTCTTTCTTATGATACTAGGTCCACTAAGATGTTGTGGCTTCTCTTAGTCATGTAGCATTAGAAATATTCACAGTTATACTAGTCCACTGAATCTCCTACCAAGGAGCTGCTAAAAATTGTTATATGACATCGAGAAAGTATTGCTTAATATATTTAAAAGAATGATCAAATCTCAAGTATTGGCTTCTCTTAGTCATGTAGCATTAGAAAAATTCACAGTTATAATAGTCCACTGAATCTCCTACCAAGGAGCTGCTAAAAATTGTTATATGACATCCAGAAAGTATTGCTTAATATATTTAAAAGAATGATCAAATCTCAAGAATTGATGTCATTCTTGGTGTAATTATGCATATTAAGTTATAAAATTGTTAATATTCTAACTTGTGAAATGTTGTATCTATATTGTTATTTTGTGAGCATTTGACTTCCGTGGATGTATGTTAGTGGATGCAGGTATAGGTACCATTCCTCCAGGCAGAGGGGAAATATCACTTGGGAGAGGGGCTTGATTGGTTAACCGGTAATGTGAACTACCTGAGCATACACACACTTCATGGTAGAGTGAGTAACTGATTCAGTTGAGTTAGATAAGTCATCCATGGTCATAGATTGGCATTAGGAGTCGTGTCTTCTTCTGTACCTCTTATAAGTGATGTTTATCTGTTAACTCTCTCATGGTATTAAGTTCATTACAATGGATTGTACTTGAATGCAAGTAATTAGGCAAGGTATATATATATATATATACATATATATTATATACACAAACGTATATATCAAAATATATATGGACATATGTATATGTATGAATATGTATATACACCACCTATTACATATAGGATATTAATAATATTATATTATTATTGCCTGTTGATATATATACATATTAATATTATATAGTAAATATATAAATATTAAAGTTAAAAATAATTAAGATAAATATATATATATTACTGGAGGTAATAACATATATATGTATTTATATAATTATTATAACTTTGATATTATATAAATATATAATATTAATAAATATATATATATATTATTTTACAAATAGAAAGCATTGTTTATTCATTTCTCATCACATATTTGGAAATTGAATGTTTTCAAAGTATAATTAAATCAATTTCTCCTATTTTCATCACTCGATAAATTGAAAATGAGTTAGGACTTCTCTAAAGTATATAAAGAAATATTTGATTTGTAACTATTGACTTAATAAAGTCAGATTTGAAATATTTTGAGTTTCTCCCGTGAAATGGAAAATGGTAGAGGAAGAGAAATACACGCAACTATATTGAGCGCTTCACCTGGGAGAATGAACCAATAGGGGTGACACAACTCATGAGGGTGTTGCTATTCTAAATTAAACCAAGACTTTTTCTCAGCAAGACGAATCACCTTCTTGTTGGCACCATATTTGGGAATTACCTGTAAGTGGTGATTTCTGATAAACAGTTGAACAATTATGGTTTTGCTAGCTTAAAGGTATGTCGAATCACTTCCAAATTTTTTGAGTGAGGGCTTGGACACCCGCCAAGTGCCTTTAAATAAGTCTGGTTCTGTGTGTTTTCAGTTTACATGCATTCTCGTAAGGAAATGCGTTTCTTTTCATGACTCTATATAAAGGCTTTCAACTGCTGCGAATAATTACGAATTCACACTCTTTCACACTCATTCATATTGATTCTTACTCAGTCACACATTCATTCTTATTGCATCCCTGTTTCATTCTCTTATTCATTCTGAGCATTCTTCTTTGTTGTGAGAAGTGAATTTCCTGTGAGAAGCCATTGTTGTAGGAAACCATTGTTGTAAGAAGTGAATTTCCTATGATAAGCCATTGTTGTAAGAAGTGAGTTTCCTGTGAGAAGCCATTGTTGTAGAAAACCATTGCTGGGAGAAGTGAATTACTATGAGAAGCATTTTTGTAGGGAAACATTGCAGTGAGAGGCCATTATATGTGAGAACCATTTTTTCTGAAAATAATCATTTTATTGTGTGAGAGAAATTTCTGGAAAGAGTATTTTACTGTGAGAAAGAACAGAGAAACTTTGTAATCTGGAATACTACAAGGAAAGACTGTCATCACCTGTGGAAAGCTTAATCCACGCATGATTACATTATTCTCATTTCATCTTTAATATTTATGAAGTCATGTTAGACCAATGAAGTTATTATACTGCTCATTTCATCTTTAATCTTTGTGAAGTCATGTTAGACAAATGAAGTTATTACACTGTTGTATGATGTTTGCAATTATTTGTCCAAAGTTGCATTAAGTCAATAAGTCATAGATGATGCATGATTGTTTAAGAGAATATTTATCTATCTTGAAAGGTAGACAATGCATTTAGTATCATTTCTTATTTGTATGATCTCTATATATGGAGAATATGATTGTATTAGTTACTAAATACGGAAATGAAGGCATTAAGTCAAGTAACGAACCATAGCTTAAGTTAATAGGTTAACTTAGACAACTTGAGGTACTCCTAGGATGAAGATGTCCAGTAAAGGAAGGGAATTTATGATTACTTGTTATGTCGTTTCATTTCTAGTAGTTTAGTTTGATGTAAGATGTTTGGGGTACGGATTATCGTGTGAAGGACAAAGACCTACACATAGTGTAAGATAGACCTAAGTCAAATCAACCCTGAATAGTGTATATGAGATATGACCTTCATTCGAAGTACTGAATGAGAACACTTTGGCCAAAGTAGTGAAATATACGACATCCACTTAGACTGTGCAATGCTTGAGACTACACTGTCAGTTCATCATGATCCTTAAAGCAAGCTAGTTTGAGATTGTGAAATAGCAAGTTCTAGTTTTGTAGGACACACCACTATGCTCAATCAGTAAATAGTATTGGCTACCCTACCAATCTCTTCTTTGAAGGGAGGGTCATCTATCGAATGGTAGATGTGCGGGGGACCACATTATAAGTTTGTGGTTGGCGGAAAAGTGCTTGAGTGATGTTTCTCCTCCTTACCACTATTAGTTCAAAAGCTCAAACGATCTATGTATGTGCACGTATGTATATTTTCTTGGATGTTCATTTGAAAAGGAAAAGTTTCGTTATTTGAAATATATTATCTTGTTCATTTGAAAGGAAAAATATTTCAAATTATTAGCTAGCATGTATCGTATTTATTGTTAATGAAAAGGAAAGAAATGTTTCAGTACTTTCTTATATGCATGTTATCTATGTTAAAAGTTGTAGATTAAGAAAAAAAAATTATGCAAGAACCGGGTCGTTACATGTGGTATCAGAGCTACCAGGTTTTGCACTGAAACCTATGAGCTCATTACATAACAATGCGCAAACCTTATCAGAAGATAAAGGTTGAAAAGTTCTTGTGCCACAACAATAGGAGAAAAGAACTTAGTAAAGTGAAAAGGAAGATGAGAACCTTAGTAACTTGTGTAAATTGGGACTAGTTAAGAAATCCCTGGAATCGGAATTCCTAAACCAACTTATGAAAACACCTAGGATGGCGAAAGATTATGCAATCAAGTTATGTAGGACGGTTAGGAAGAATGACTAGTATACACCTTATCCTGCAGTATAGTTTTATGACTCTAAGGAAAAAGGAGAGGAATGTCAAGATTAGGACATCATAACAACAAAGGGAATTGTCAAATGAGTAACCACTATAACTCGAAAAAAGATAGAGTAAGAAGCTGCACAAAATGTAGCAAGGTATTGTCTAGTATGTCAGGAAATGAAGATCGGATGTCATCATAGATAGGACATGTAAACTCTCTTGCAATTCTAGAAGGAAAATGGTAGAACATAAGACAAATCAATATGACTATGTTAGTAGAACTAACATAATGTTCTAGTGGACAAACTCATCAAAGTAATCAACGTTTTTGGAAAATTTGACTTATAGGATTTTAGTCCTAAAATAATATATTGCAACCAAGTAGTTGCTTAGTAATCTTGAAAGGTTATTTCAGTTTAGAAAATAAATGATAGGGTTGTGTAAACCATGATCATACTATGAGAAATTCAGTGGATCAAATGTGCAATATATTATTATAGTCAATAAGCGAAAATGGTAAAGCAAAACTTGCAAGAAAATCTTGTGAATGTATGCTTATATGATTTACCAAAAGATAGTTAAAAGTTTAATTAGGCTAACTTGTATTAAACATTCAGGTTTAAGTCAAGCTTTTAAATCATGGTGAAAATGTATGAGAGGACGATAAATAATCCTAGTACAAGTCATGAAGAGGAACAAAGAACCACTGGTCTAGAAGCAACACTAGACTTGATTTTGGCAAGGTTAACCAGTCTGGAAAATGAAAGAGAGAAAGACAGATTGGAGAAGGAAATAACCATAAACAACATGGAAGGCGAAAGTTTGTCTCATAGACGTGGTGAAAACCACAATCATAAGGAAAAGTCACCAACCAAATCTTTGAAAGGAACAGGAAGATAGTGTCCACAGAGCTATCTTGTGGCATGGAGAAGATAATACCGCAAAAGTTTGATGGCAGTGCAGGAGGCGATGAAGCCGAAGTCTGGCTAGTCCAGACGGAGAAGTAACTTGAAATAAGGGACTACGATGAGGTAACTAAGGTAGCATGGGGAGCATACCAATTAGCAAGTGAAGCCTCTAATTGGTGGATGAAAAAAAAGTTGGAACTTGACATAAGTTCTTGCAAGCGGACTTGGCGAGAGTTCGTTGAGATTTTCCACAAATGATGGTTGCCACAACTTTAAATTATGACCAAAAAATCTTTGAATTTCAAGAATTGAGGCAAGGGACCATGTCAGTCAACGAGTACTGGGAGAATTTTACTCGACTTCTTCGATATGTCCCCATCTATCATAAAGATGAATGATTCTGGATCAGGAAATTCATCTTGGGACTTAAGAAAAATATTGGAGGTGAAGTCGATATGCATGGTTCGACCACAATGGACCTTGTGTATGAAAAATCCATTAAGCGAGAATAAAAACTTAAGGCAGATACCAACCAGAATGAAAATGAAGAGAAAAAGGACACTGAAGTTTCCATCAAGGCTACCCCTAAAAATGAAGAATTTGCACAAGATGCAGTAAGGAGAAAGGGGAAAAGATCTCCTTACAATGGAAAATATTTCAAGAGAGATTGGAAAAGAGATAACTCAAGATATGATGACACTAGTAGGACTAGTGAAGGTGCTAATAAGACTGGGGAAACCATGGGGAAAAGAAGACAATTAGTAGGATGCTTTATATGTAAAGGTAATCACTATGCAAGTGAATTCCCTAACAAAAATTCTGGTTCTCAACAATTTGGCAATGCATTACCTACCCAAAAGGCCATGTTTCAGCAACGGGGACATGCTAGTGAGGATGAAAAACAAGCTAATTTCCAGATTACACCAATCGAAGCACCACGTAAGGGATCCTGGAGTAGTAACTCACAAGGTTTTCATGGTGCTAGAAACGTGTAAAGCTTCACTTATGGAATAGAGATGTCTCGTATTACAAATTCCAATAGGACCAGTACGCAAAAGACTCAGCAACTTGGGAGGATTACGTGGAAATTCAACATAAGTTTCCAGACATTCTCAAAGATTTTGAGATTTGTGAATAAATTAGATTTAGTTTTATGTTTTGAATAATAACCTTGGTTCATCGAGGACGATGAATCATAAGGGGGGGAGTATGTTACACCCTGAATTGTAAACTACTACGTAATAGTATTGCATAGGGCCGAAAGATTGTAATGTGAATTCAATTCTTGAATAAAATGTGTACCTTGTTGTCAATATGAGTGTTGTTACATTTAATGATTATCTCATTTTTAATGTATTTCAATTGATGTCATTCTTGGTGTAATTATGCTTATTAATTTATAGAATTGTTAATATTCTAACTTATGAAATGTTGTATCTGTACTGTTATGTTGTGAGCATTTGACTGTCCTGGACGTATGTCAGTGGATGTAGGTATAGGTACCATTCCTCCAGGCAGAGGGGAAATATCACTTGGGAGAGGGGCTTGGTTGGTTAACCGGTAATGTGAACTATCTGAACATGCATACACTTCACGGTAGAGTGAGTAACTGAGTCAGCTGAGTTAGATAAGTCATCCATGGTCATAGATTGGCATTAGGAGTCGTGTCTTCTTTTGTACCTCTTATAAGTGATGTTTATCTGTTAACTGTCTCATGGTATTAAGTTCATTACAATGGATTGTGTTTGAATGCAAGTAATTAGGCAAGGTATATGTATATATATATATATACATATATATTATATACACATACGTGTATATCAAAATATATATGGACATATGTATATGTATGAATATGTATATACACCACCTATTACATATATGATGTTAATAATATTATATTATTATTGCCTGTTGATATATATACATATTAATATTATATAGTAAATATATAAATATTAAAGTTAAAAATAATTAACATAAATATATATATATTATTGGAGGTAATAACATATATATGTATTTATATAATTATTATAACTTTAATATTATATAAATATATAATATTAATATATATATATATATATATATATATAATTTTACAAATGGAAATCATTGTTTATTCATTTCTCATCACATATTTGGAAATTGAATGTTTTCAAAGTATAATGAAATTGACTCCTCCTATTTTCATCACTAGATAAATTAAAAATGAGTTAGGACTTATGTAAAGTATATAAAGAAATATTTGATTCGTAACTATTGACTTAATAAAGTCAGATTCAAAATATTTTGAGATTCTCCCATGAAATGGAAAATGGCAGAGGAAGAGAAATACACGCAACTGTATTGAGCGCTTCACCTAGGAGAATGAATCAATAGGGGCGATGCAGCTCATGCGGGTGTTTCTGTTGTAAATTAAAGCAAGACTTTTTTCTCAGCAAGATGAATCACCTTCTTGTTGGTGCCATTATGGGAATTACCTGTAAGTGGCGATTTTTGATAAATAGTTGAATAATTTTGGTTTTGCTGGCTTAAAGGTATGTCGAATCACTTCCAAAAATGTTGAGTGAGGGCTTGGAAACCCTCCAAGTGCCTTTGAATAAGTTTGGTTGTGTGTGTTGTTAGTTTACATGCATTCCCATAAGGAAATGCGTTACTTTTCATGACTCTATATAAAGGCTTTCAACTGCTTCAAATAATTATGAATTCACACTCTTTCACACTCATTCATATTGATTCTTACTCAGTCACACATTCATTCTTATTGCATTTCCGTTTCATTCTCTTATTCATTCTGAGAATTCTTATTTGTTGTGAGAAGTGAATTTCCTATGAGAAGCCATTGTTGTAGGAAGCCATTGTTGTAGGAAACCATTGTTGTAAGAAGTGAATTTCCTGTGAGAAGCCATTGTTGTGAGAAGTGAATTTCTTATGAGAAGCCATTGTTGTAGGATACCATTGTTGAGAGAAGTGAATTACCATGAGAAGCATTGTTGTATGGAACCATTGCAGTGAGAGGCCATTATCTGTGTGAAGCCATATTTTTGAAAAGAATCATTTTATTGTGTGAGAGCAATTTCTTGAAAGAGTATTTTACTATGAGAAAGACCACAGAAACTCTGTAATTTGGAATACTGCAAGGAAAGACCGTCATCACCTGTGGAAAGCTTAATCCACGCATGATTACATTATTCACATTTCATCTTTAATCTTTATGAAGTCATATTAGACCAATGAAGTTATTATACTACTCATTTCATCTTTAATCTTTGTGAAGTCATGTTAGACAAATGAAGTTATTACACTGTTGTATGATGTTTGCAATTGTTTGTCCAAAGTTGCATTAAGTAAATAATTCATAGATGATGCATGATTGTTTAAAAGAATATTTATCTATCTTGAAAGGTAGACAATGCATTTAGTATCATTGCTTATTTGTATGATCTCTATATATGGAGAATATGATTGTATTAGTTACTATATACTAGGATGAAAATGAAGGCGTTAAGTCAAGTAACGAACCACAACTTAAGTTAATAGGTTAACCTAGACAACTTGAGGTACTCCTAGGATGAAGATGTCCAGTAAAGGAAGGGAATTTATGATTACTTGTTATGATGTTTTATTTCTAGTAGTTTAGTTTGATGTAGGATGTCTGGGGTACAGATTACCCAATGAAGGACAAAGACCTACACGTAGTGTAAGATAGCCCTAATTCAAATAAACCTGAAAGAGTGTATATGATAGATGACCTTCATTCGAAGTAATGAATGAGAACACTTTGGCCAAAGTAGTGAAATGTACGACATCCACTTAGACTATGCGATGCTTGAGACTACACTATCAGTTCATCGTGATCCTTAAAGCAAGCTAGTTCGGGATTGTGAAATAGCAAGTTCTAGTTTTTTTGGACACACCACTATGCTCAATCGGTAAACAGTATCGATTACCCTACCAATCTCTTCATTGAAGGGAGGGCATCTTTCGAATGGTAGATGTGCGGGGGACCACATTATAAGTCTGTGGTTGGCGGAAAAGCGCACGAGTGATGTTTCTCCTCCTTACCAGGCTACTGAGGCACCGAGATTTGAAAGGCGGATTCTTGGACCTTCTTACCACTATTAGTTCAAAAGCTTAAACGAGCTATGTATGTGCACGTATCTATATTTTCGCGAATGTTCATTTGAAAAGGAAAAGTTTCGTTATTTGAAGTATATTGTCTTGTTCATTTGAAAGGAAAAAGATTTCAAATTATTAGCTAGCATGTATCTTATTTATTTTTAATGAAAAGGAAAGAAATGTTTGAGTACTTTCTTATATGCATGTTATCTATGTTAAAAGTTGTAGATTAAGAAAAAAAAATTATGCAAGAACTAGGTTGTTAAGCCAAGAAGATGAGGGAATTTTATTCTCTTTCACAAGTAGAGCTTAAAAATTGGTAGGTGTTAAGCCAAATTCCATGAACTTTATCAACATCCTCCCTACCTATGATAAAGTGGGTGTTTTCAAATAGGGCAAGGACATCCATCAAAGTAAAATTGAAAGGGTATTTTTGTCAAATATTATAATTGAGAATGCTTTGGTAGACACTATGCAGTCACTAGGTCAACAATTGGTTGTGTTGCCCTATAGGCTTATGGATTGACCGATCATGTATTCGTTTCTAGACAAGGCACATGGCTCTTGGACAGTCATCAACAGTTCCATCTAGATCAATTCTAGTCCATGACTCATAGGGAAAAGCGTTCTTATTGTTCTTATAAATGCAACAAGTTAACTAACATGGAAGTTGATTATAGTAGTCTCCTGATAAGAGCAATTGTGTTTACGGGCCTATTTTGAGAATACAAACTCAATATGTGATGATATTTGTACTCTTTGGAAACAAGGAGGTTATACAGCTAGCTTGACATAAATCCTCTATCTATTATACTGATTAAATGATGAACTCCACCATTGAACTCCTTGGCAACATGTTGCAAGCTGGAACGATATGTCCAAATGTGAACTACATCCAAATTTTTCAAATTATTTTCCCTACCCAACTGAACCAACAATTGAACATACATGATTGACAACTTCCCAAAAATTCTAAGACAAATAACCCCAAAACAACATAAACACATCTTCTTATTCACAAATTTTGAAGCCTAACTTGTCTAATATTAGCTGAATTTTTCTTTCAATCACTTGCATTAATCACAAATGACTTTGGCTACTAAAACAAGCTAAATTTGGTATAGAAATATCTACTCAAAATGTAGATAGGGATTGATTGTTTTATCAGATAGTTATATAGACAAGTAACAACATTGTTGTCCTCGAAATATCCTTTGTAGTTCAATGTCAAATTCCAAATCAATACAAAGAGATGAGAAAGACTCCACAAAGAGATGTGAATGCATATGGCAATCTATAATGTCCAAATAAATTGTGTTGATTAATCAAATTGGGTATTTGGTGTGAGGTCCCATTTGCACAAATATGTTATAATTAATATATTATACAAGCAAATTAATTACAAAAACATATATTAAAAAATTCAAAGTCTTGCAAAAGCAAAGTGTGGTAGGATCTTCGTCGGCCAATTTCTTTATTCCACTACCAATTCATTTAAAATTCCAAACGAGATTTGATTTTCAATTCCAGATAGGAACACAATCCATAAGTAAATGAATCATAGGAATTTAAAATGTTGTTATTGAGTGCTCTCACCACACAACTCATATCAGGTTTATTGCTTCAGCTATATTTGGTATTATCATGAGACACTGCTTCCAACTCAGAGAAATTAGATTTCCTTTTTCTGAGTCGATCCCTTCTTCCTCTTGGCTTTCTTCTTCTTCTTTTTGTTTCTCCTTTCGCATAGGTGGAGAAGCCCATGCAATTTGCCAGAAACAACTCAAAACTTGTTTTTTAGTAATTCAAGCCATGTATTTTACCATAATATATGCACTTGGAAATAACCATAGATATCCCAAAACCAATGCCTTCATAACAATAGTCTTGTTTTAGAGTGAACTAAAATGCAACAAAAAATGAACAAGCCCTTTATAGAAATACGAAATAAGTTTTTCTTGCAGAAAATTTCATTTTATTAGCCCCCTGTTGTGTAGAGTCTCTTATTTCTACTGCAAAATTTCCCCAAGTTCGTTGCCTCAAGCCCTTCTTTCAGAATGTTGTACAGAAGCATTTCCAACCCTTCTATGTGGCCTCTTTTAGAATGTCATACAAACATATTTACAAATATATATTTTTTTATGTGGAATCATTTGAACTTAGCTTATGGGGGCATGTGTGATGATCCCTTGCAGGATCTCCAAGAATTTTCCTATTTCTCCTTGTGTGTGATGAGAAAAGTGACTTCAATCCAATGAGAATTTAAAATCTAAATGGTAAGTTACAGATATGTTGTTTATCATTCCATTTTATTTATTTTCCTCTACTCCCATAAAATCACATAATTTATATCATCATCATAGTCATTTTGGAGGTGGAAACACCAAAATAAGGTTTGGCCAAGGCAAGCCCCTATATGGCACAACCCTTCTCCCCTTGTCCTTCTTGCAAGTTATAGATATAAAGTGGATTGAATGGGATTTGGGATCTCAAGGATTCAAAACCTTAGTTCAAGCATTCATGTGACTTTTGTCATTAAATTAGGGTAAGTTGATTATTCACACTCTGTCAAACTTTAAATATGGATTTTCACAATAAAAACCTTACAAACACTACTCTATCTATACCAACTTTAAAACCATGAAATTCAAAACTTCTGGACTAGGGTGCCCAGTGCCCCTATTTTACCAATTTAGCCTCAAATCTTTATGTTAGTTTCCTCTTTGTCTACACTTTCTAGATCTACTCTATATTTTTGTCTTTATGTTTTGTATTTTCTAAATTCTTTAACAGTTTGTCACTTTATCCTTAATTCACCTAGTTTCACACATTTCATAAATCAATCACATTCCAACATCATCGATAAAAAAGGACCAAAACCTTGACCAATTGTTTGGTTCTCCCTTGAGGACATCAACCAAATAGTATATCTTGGTTAATTTTGGGTCCCTCAATGTTTTATTATGGAATGGGTGATTTAGGTTAAATATTTGGCTTAGATCCTATTTCACCATCTTTATAATTTTACATCTTGTGTTTTATTTACTCACACATCTCATGATAATGTTATACCTTATGATATATTTTTATCTCTTCATCTGGATGATTTTGATGTTACAAATATTTTATAATTTATTACACAATGACATTATGAGCCTTACTAAAGAAATTTTAATAATGATTATGATGAGTCTACATATGCTTCTCTAAATATCAACATTTTATATGAAACTTAGATGATAGCTTACATATTAGTGAATTTAGATTATACTTGAACAATGAAGATTTGCAACAATTTATTCTTCTTTTTCTTTGTACTTTCTTTATAAATCTGGCCCATAGATTTACTGCCTATATTTTTAGGCCTAATACACATGAGGACAACATGAAATTAACAATGCCTTCTCATGGTTTATCTTTTGATCATAATTCACCTTCTATAAATATAACTTAAATTTATATCATACCTACTTTACATGTGACCCCTAATTTAGTTGATTCTAATCTAGAGGGACATATACATCAATGATTAGAAGAGGCCAAGATGTGACATTACTACCACCAATTATGTCATCTAATGCATTAAATATACCTCTTTAACTTCACTAGGTCTTCACACTAACCTATACCTTCATATACTTCTTATTGAACCAAGACAAATTATTGTAGGACCTTCAACACACAACCTTTGGTGATTTCAATTCAAATAATTCTAGGCGCAATCTCACACATTTAAAGCAACACACACCATGGTGATACTGACTCTAAAATTTTATCCATGATTGGAGTGAATTTTGGAAAGCCAAATATCACAATCATAAAATTATGTAAGTTTGATGATAATGGATTAGCCTTTACTAAATCAAACCTATATTGTTGGGACATTAATTGGAAGATGAGTTCACTACTATATAATACAAATTTTAACCTAATTTTGAATTATACTAAAGTGTAAATATTGACCAACTTTAGGTCACTCCAAATCTTGGAATATTTTTAAAGTCCTCGCTTACAACAAACTTGGGTCATAGGGTCATCCTTTGCACAAAGATTGCCTACATAATTGCTTCCAAATGTGATAAGTGTCTTATGTATTTCTTTGAAGATTTAAACTATATCATAATTAGAACTTGCATTTCGCAGGTTAAGATACCTTATAGAGATACAAGACAACTATTTTTCCATCTACATTAACAAGTATATCCCTTGAGGATTCATTTAATGATTGCTCTCAATTAATAATGCTTAACAAGGTAGAAGGAATGTTATTTTTCTTGAAGATGTTAAACTACCCATTTCTCGGAATTGTTCCATTGTCATGAAGAGAAGTAAGAACATTTAGCCAACTTTATTTGGAATGAGAGCCTAATTGAATGGACCAAGCAACGTGATATTGGCTAGGAGACAAGAGACAATTTCAATTTGGTGGAATTGAATAGCATTTGAAGGATATTTTGAAGAAATTCAATAAAGTTTTTTATTTGGTGTGAAGGTGATAAAGATGAAGTTGGGTTGCAAGATATAGCAAATTCAAACTTATATCTTCTACAAAATCAATTGAGATGGATATTTATAGGTTAATAATGTGACAAAGTTTAAGTTGTTCTAGTAAGTGATAAGGTAAACGTATTACTTTCTACTTTACAGAAAAATAGATTTCAACTTTCATAAATTATGCCAATCACACATAATGTAAATTTATAGCTATATAATTGGACACTATCATGGAACATCAACCAATATTATTATTTATATATTTATTCATAGTTGACTCGTGTTATAGCAATGCAAGATTATAGCCCACAACTAATCTCATGTGCAAATACAAGCTACACCTCCCAACATAATCAAAGTGATATAACCACAACCTGATAGTTCATATTTTATGTCATTGAAGTTTTTTAAAGAAAATTTATTCAGAGAAGTACTTCAAAAGGATATCATTGTCTTTAAATTAAATTTTAAATATGCACATCTTCTTGATAGTTTTCTCTAACCCTTAATTATATAAATATTGTTTAATCATGTGTACAATTTGATTCATACCCATGTTAGAATTTAAAATGTGAATTTTGTGCAATACTTAAATATACTTTTGTCAAATATTTTATCCAATAAATATTTAAAACTTCAAATAGTCAAAACTGTCATATTTAAAAGCTTGCCTTTAAAATTGTTGCTTGAGACACATGAATATTGGAGTGGTGGAGATCTCCCACTTCTAGATCAAATCTTTAATTATTAGAAATAAGATTTCATTCTTTTTAATTTCTTGTAAATTTGATACCCACATCATATATTTATAATAAAAAAATTACAATATTGAATCTTTCTATCAATTATTTGCCAAAAATTAATACTATAATTAGAAAAATTCTAAAAGCGATAGCAAAGGGCTATTACATATATCTATCCTTATTCATGGAGTTGTATCAATTGCTGAATTATATTCAAATATGTAGACAAAATGATTAAAGAATGAGAAGAGGCAAAAATATTATATCATATATCATGGATGTATATTAATGAGCCAACAATTCAATGCATGCTTCTAATATTAATGAGCTTCACAATGTAGTTGCTCGTAAATTGGTAGATAATTAGTCCTCAAAGAAATATGTTGATACTTGGGGAAATGGATGTTTCTATAACTTCTTCACAAGGAATACCCACAAAAATTAATGCAATAAAGGCAGCTTTTGAGATCATTTTCATAACATGGAATGTGTTTCCTTTTTTTTAAGAAATTTTTGTTTTACTTATAAGGATATGTTAACAAGGACTCATAAAAAATGGAAACCAATGAACATATGGCTTAATCACAAGAATTTAGAGGGCTTATACTTTGCTTCACAATATTTTGCACTTTTTAAAGATTAGTGCAACAAGGGTATACAAAAATGAATATTTATTTTACTCTATCAAAGTTATGAAGCTCATGTGGAATAATTATATAATGTGTATACTCATTGAATATTGTTTATAACATATTTATAACTTTTCAAACAAGAAATAAAACCACAAAGTTGTTAAGATGATCGTTATCACATAAAACTATTTATACAAATATAATTATGAAAAAGGTTTTAATTTACAATCTTATTGTTGCTTCCAATAATTTTAATTCAATTGGTTATGTTCAATTTATGCATAATCTTCCCTATTTTCCTCTTTAAGAGTCTTCTCAACACTCTATATTGTAGTATCTTTCATCACCTGTTTTCCAAAGTCTTTTCTTAATTGTTGGGAATGGGTCCATCAAATTCATGTACTGTATCTACCCTATGGGCCCAACATGACAATCTATTGTATGGAGTAGTTGGCTAAAGTTGCAGATAGTTTAGGTTACATAGAGAGTAACTCTAAATTTTCCTATATACCACTTGAATAGGGAAACTAGGTGCAATGTACATTTATACTATAGTATATGGAGCTCATCTATGAGATCAATTCATTAGAAAGAGAACCTAATTTGTGAGTAAAACCTTATGAAAAAAATCTATGAAAGCCCCATTTGTTTCAAGTCCGACATTTGTAATCATCAAACAAGACTCAAAAAAGATTATTTTCTCTACAATTGATTGAAAATTTATTGTAAACCTAAGATATTGTATATAATAAATTACCTTTTTCAAGATCTTATGTGTCCAATGATCAAAAGTCATTTAGAAGAATAACCTAGTTCTCCAGCAAAACAAATTTAAACCAATGATTACTTATCAAATAGTGGCATTGATCATGACTTGGAAATGAAGTTGCAATCAAAAATAAACATTCATTAGCTTTAAGTGAAACCCAAGAAGACGACAAAGGGGAAGTTCTATTGGTGAAGATGTTAGATTATGAGGAGCCCACCAAAGTTGATTATCTAGAGGTACCTTTTGATGGATAAGGTCAGTACATGTAGTTGAATTTGACAAAATAGATAATCTTGGGAAATTAATCTTAAGTCAAAAAGAGTTGATTGGTTCACCAAGTACTAATGGATTCCATTTGCATTGACAAAAAAAATACTTGTATCAAAGAGAAGCAGTTGTTATTGTAAAGCTATAGAGTCCAATTAGAAAATGAAGGCTACCTAATAGACAACATTGTTCTAAAATCACTAAATCTAGTCTTGCTTGCCAACAATACAAGAAAACCATCCTAAAAATAAAAATACCATAGGAAATGATAAAAATAAACCTAAAGAAAAATGAAATTATATCTATTATATTTTTAAAATAAAATATTATTATAATCAAATTTAAGTGATCCATTCCCCTATTTTGCCTTAGTTGATAATTTTTTAAGTTTGATAAACAAATAAACCAAATTATAACTAAAGTCAACAATTGGAACATATCCCTAGGGACTGAATCCCACTCTTGACTGTTGCAAGTATGGATGTGTTTGGTGGTGTTGTCATTAATGTTGTCATTGATGTCAACACTGTACAGGTTGAGTAAGTTGGATTTTGCCAACTGCTTTTGAGAAAATTTGAGAAATAATGAAAGTTGTGTTAAAGTGTGTTCTGGGTGTGCTTCAGTATTGTGGTCCACGTTTCACCTGTGTTGATCCAATTCCTACACAGATTTATAGGTGTGTTCATAAGCTTAAATGGATTGTATATTCCGAGTTTCAATTTCTGGTTCCATGGAGAGTAAAAGTTATGTTTACCGGTGTGTGAACTGGTTTGTCAGAGTTATCTGGTTATTGACTGGGAGAAATTTTTTGGCTCCGCAATCCTTTGGTATTTGGTTTCAGATCTTGCAGATCCGGGAGATTACTCTTTCTAATTATTTCTGAGTTTTGACAAAATTACTTGTGGTTTGGCGCTCCGGAAGACCTGCTTCAGAGTCTCTATGTTTTGGTTGGTTGTCCCAGTTGAACTAGTGAAGTGTTCTCTGCAAATGAAGTTATTTGAAGTTGTTGTGGATGTATTTGATTTTTTCTCAAAGATGGTAAAATGTCTGGTGAAGCATGCTGTGCAATCCATGTGTGTTTATCTTGATGAAGATGCACGTACTTCAAAGATCATTGGTGTTTTCATTAGGTTTGGTTGACCTGGTGTTTACACATTACATTTGGGTTTTGCATCGACTTGATGAAGCGGTGAAAGCTTCAAGATGTTGTTTGGGTCCTAAATTAAATGTGTATTTGGTCTCCTCACATTCTTATCCACCGCAGGAATGTTGAGTAGCCAACCTAGTTTGAATTTGTAAAATAGAATTGTATAGCTGACCTTGGAGAATGTTCCTGAGGTTGAAGATGGTATAAATACAAGTTAAGTTGTAGTGAAATCAATATCCATCCATCGTTTGATTCGAGCAAGAGCAGAGTGTGCGAACAAGTGCAAAAATTAGAGTGTGGAAAAGTATTGCCAAATGAATTTTGAGGTTTGCCCTTAAAACATGTAGCAAAAGCACTTTTAGCAGTCCTAGACATGGATTCCCCAATTTGTTGTTGCCTTTACTCATGTAATAAACATTGACTAACCTTATCAAAAGTCTCAAAGATTCAAAGATTTTACAAATGTCTCAAAGGAAGGTGGGAGACTATTTATGACCAATGCAACCATGTCTTCTTTATCTATTTCTTTTTATTTTTCTGTAGGCAATGAGTCTCTCTTTTGGAGAGTGAGTCCTAAGGCAATGAGCCCTTGTTCTCGGTAGTGATCCTTTGTATTTGGGCAGTGAGTCCTGTGGCAGTGAGTATTTTGTATCCAGTATTGCATTACTACTATATTGTGAGTTAATATTCACCGTGGTTTTTCCCTCATTAGGGTTTTTCACGTAAATCTAGTATCTCTGGTGTTGTGTTTTTGTTATCTCCATTTTAATGTTCATACTTAGTACTAGATTGAATATAAAGTGGAATTGATTAAGTTAAGAAGTAAAGAATTTGATACATCTGATTCACCCCCCCTCTCAGTTGTTTGGTGTATTTCAACAATTGGTATCAGAGCTCTAGTTCCTCGATGAAAAGCTCAATCGCTTGAGGTATATCAGATGGCACACAAGTTGCAGCTCCCTATGTTTGATGGAGCTTATTACAGTGACTGGAATGAGAAAATGAGAAGTTATCTGATTTCACTCAATTTTAATACCTAAATTGTTGTGGAGACAAAGTATGTGATTCCAGTAGTCAGACCTTCCTCTGCTGATGAGGTTGCAATTTTTGAAGAAAATGAAAGAGCAAGGTTCGCTATCTTCGGTGCATTATCTAAAATTGAAAGATAAAAAAGTTATTTTTTTAGCTACTGTAAATGAAATGTGGACAAAATTGAAAGATATTTATGAAGGAAATGAGAGAGTAAAATTGTCAAGGAAACTAACTACTAACCGAAAATTTGAGAATTTGAGAATGGAAGATGGAGAAGATATTGCAAGCTATTATCAGAGTTGAAATTATAGCAACTGAAATCAAGAATCAAGGTGGTACCATGAAGGATGGAGATATAATTGAGAAGACCTTGATGACCTTACCAAACAATTACAGTGACAAAGTATCTGCACTTGAAGAATAGTATGATCCAAAGACATTCACTAAGGAACATTTATGTGGTGTCCTGATTACATTTGAGATGAGAAAATTTGCAAGAGATAAGGAAAAGATTGAAACAATATTTAAAGCTATGAAGATAGAAGATGATGATGATGATATAGAAGATTTGGAAGAAAATTTCACGAGGAAATTGAAGAAAGGTACTTGTAAATACAAAAGTAAGTTTCCCTTTAAGTGTTTCAGTTGTGGAAATATTGGTCATTATGCATCGAGATGTCCTAATAGAGCTACTCAAAAGAAGAATAAGGATAATAATGGTAATTACAATGATAAGAAAGATAGGAAGTTCAAGAGTTTGTATTATGTTAAGGAAGATGCGGAAATCTCTTATGATGAATCTGACCTAGAGGAAGACAAAGATGAATGTTTGTTTCTATCCCTTGAAAATAAATGTGCAAAAGAACCTAGTCCTGAGTGTAAGAAGGATGAATCAGAAGGTACTTTGGTAACTATTTTTCATGCCAGACAGGATGAAGACTTTTGGGTAATTGACAGCAAATGTTCAAATCATATGACTAGAGATAAGAGTAAGTTCACTAAACTTGAGAATTATGATGGAGGTATAGTCATGTTTGGAGATGATTATAGTGCTAAGATTGTTGGTAAATGAACAATTAGCTTTGATGGAAAACATAACATTGATGATGTATATTATGTAAAAGGTTTAAGGCATAATCTCTTAAAGTGTTGGACAATTGTGCAATAAAGGTTTTAAGCTTGTGTTTCAGGATAACACTTGTAAGATCAGAAAAGGATCTTGAACTGTGGTTGTAGCTGGAAGAAGAACTCATGGAAACATCTATCAACTCAAAGGTGGTGATTGTCAATGTTTTGTTTCCCAGATTAGTGAGAGTTGACACTGGCACCAAGGGATGGGACATATGAATTTTGATAATTTAGTTAGGATCAGTTCTAGAGAAGTTGTGAGAGATCTGCCTAGAATCATAAAACCTTCAAGTTCAATCTGCAGAAGTTATCAGATGGTAAAAAAAACAAGAAACAGTTTTAAAGCAAAGGATCAATCATCTACCAGAATGCTAGAATTAATCCATATAGACCTTTATGGTCCTACAAGAATAAGAATCATGAATGGTGACAGGTACTTTATGCTTTTAGTTGATGATTTCTCTAGGATGACATGGGTTACATTTTTTAGAGAAAAGTCTCAAGCTCTTGGCAGATTCAAGGTATTTAAGGCAAGAATAAAAAATGAAGCAAATTTGAGAATAAAATGTTTGAGATCTGATAGAGGTGGAGATTTTACATCTGATGATTTCAATGCATTCTGTGAAGAGCATGGTATAAAAAGACATTATTTTGTTCCTAGAACCCCATAATAGAATGGAGTTGTAGAAAGAAAGTATCAGACTGTGCAAGAGGCTGCTAGAACTATGATGAAAGAAGCAAATGTTCCTAATATGTATTGGAGAAAAGCTATTCACATTGTTGTTTACATTCTTAACAAAGTTCAAGTCAGAGGTAACAACACTAAGCCCACTTATGACTTATGGAATGATAAGACTCTTACTGTAAAATACTTTAAGGTATTTGGAAGTAGATGCTACATTAGAAGAGATAAAAAAAATATTGGAAAATTTGATGCTAGATGTGATGAAGGAATTTTCCTTGGATATTCAAATAATAGTAAGGCTTACAGATGTTTTAATAAGAGGCTAATGAAAATAATTGAAATTACTAATGTGAAGGTTGATGAAGGTATGTAAAGACCGATGGAAATAACTGAAGTTGAACTTGATGAACCAATCTGTGTGCAAATACAAGAAGAAGAAAAAAAGAGAAGCAACGAAGTGAAGGAGAAGAAGAAATTTTGGAACCTACACCCAAGACTCCTAAATATGTTTAGAAAATCATCCAGAGGAATAGATAATTGGAGATAAAAGTGAAGGAGTGAAGACAAGAAGCAAAGTGGTTGAGGTAAACTTGTGTTTACTTTCTAAGATAAAACTTAAGATTGTGAGTGAAGCATGTGATGATGAAAGTTGGGTTAGAGAAATGAAAGAGGAACTACAACAGATAGAGAAGAATGAGACATGTGAACTAGTCCCTAGACCTACAAACAAGAATATAATTGGTTCTAAATGGGTATTCAGCAAAAAAATAAAATGAAGATGGTGAAATAAGGAACAAAGCAAGACTTGTATGTAAAGGATATTCACAGGTAGAAAGAATAGATTTTGAAGAAAATTTTGCACCTATAGCAAGAATGAAATCCATTTAGATGTTCTTGGCATTTTTAGCTCATAAATATTTCAAAGTATATCAGATGGATGTCAAATCTAGTACATTTTTTAATGGAGAATTGGAAGAAGTATATATGGAGCAACCGGAAGGTTTTTCATTTTCAGACAATCCAGACATGGTTTGTAAGTTAAAGAAAGCATTATATGGACTAAAGCAAGCTCCTAGAGCTTGGTATGTAAGATTGGATAGATACCTGACAAAGCAAGGATTCATCAAAGGGTCTATAGACAACAATCTTTACTTCAAGGTTGAGAAAGACAAGATACTGATAGTTGTGTATGTTGATGACATCATTTTTGTGGTAATGAATATATGTGTAATATTTTTGTTGAAGAGATGCAAAAAAAATTTGAAATGTCTATGATTGGTGAACTGAATTTCTTCCTTGGACTTCAAGTTAATCAAACTGACAAAGGGATATTCATTTCACAATCTAAGTATGTTAATGAATTGTTAAAGAAGTTTGGAATGGATGACTCTAAACCAGTGTGTACCCCTATGGTAACTAGATGCAAACTAAGTAAGGATGGTGAATCTACTAAAGTTAATCAAAGCCTATACAGATCAATGATTGGTGGACTTTTGTATTTTACTGCTACTAGACTAGACATTATGCATGTAGTATGTTTAGTTGCAAGATTTCAAGTAGAACCAAAGGAAGCACATGTTAAAGCTATGAAGAGGATATTAAAATATCTTAAAGGAACCCCAGACTATGGACTATGGTATCCGAAGGATAATGATTTCACTTTGAATGCCTACATTGATGTTGATTGAGCTGGATGTGTAGATGACCAGAAGAGTACAAGTGGAGGAGCATTTTTTCTTGGAGGAAGATTACTTTCATGGTTGAGCAAGAAACAAGATTCAGTTTATTTATCCACTATAGAAGTTGAATATATTGCAGCAACATCTTGTTCTACACAGGTGCTTTGGATGAAGCAAACTTTGATGGACATAGGTGTGCTGAGTGATGAACCTACTTCTATCTATTGTAACAATACAAGTGCTATAAAAATTTCAAATAATCCAATGGTGCATTCTATAATAAAACATATATCTATCAAGTATCATTTCTTGAGGGAGAAAGTATTAAGGAATGAAGTTAGATTTGAATATGTACCGACCAAAGAACAAGTTGCAGACATATTCACTAAAGCCCTTCCAAAAGATACTTTTGAGTATCTCAGAGGGAAGTTAGGGGTTTCTGCCCATCCTTCTTTGAACTAAGTGCAAATCTCCATCATTCGAGTGGATTATTAGACTCTTTTGGTCTGGACTGATGACTGAGGTCTACTCCTCAGAGGGATTAGAAAAGTGCATTGTTGCAGTATATACTGTGTGTGTACTCCTTAGGGGGAGTGAACAGAGCTTTGTTGGCAATAATTTCCTTTGCCATTGATGTCAAAGGGGGAGAAAGAATCATGTGAAAATCCTATGCTTGGTAGGTTGTCGCTTCTGAAAATCATGTAGGATGTGGGAGAGAGAACCATTTGAAAATTTTATGTTTGGCAAGTTTTCGCTTTTAAGAATTATGTATACTATCTTTGATCGTTTTTCACATCATGTGTTGCCATCAATGACAAAGGGGGAGATTGTTGCAAGTATGGATATGTTTGGTGGTGTTGTCATTAATGTTTTCATTGATTTCAACACTGTACAAGTTGAGTAAGTTGGATTTTTTCAACTGCTTTTGAGAAATAATGAAAGTTGTGTTAAAGTGTGTTTTAAATGTGCTCCGATATTGTGATCCACATTTCTCCTATTTTGACCCAATGCCTATATGGATTTATAGGTGTGTTCATAAGCTTAAATCAATTATATATTCTGAGTTTTAGTTTCTGGTTTGATGGAGAGTAAAAGTTATGTTCACCGGTGTGTGAATTGATTTGTCAAAGTTATCTGGTTATTGAATGGGAAATTGTTTTTGGCTCCACAGTCCTTTGGTATTTGGTTTTAGATCTTGCAGATCTAGGAGATTACTCTTTCTGATTTTTTTTGTGTTCTGACAAAATTCCTTGTGGTTTGGCGCTCTGGAAGACCTGCTCTGGAGCCTCTATGTTTTTACTGGTTGTCTCGATTGAACTAGTGAAGTGTTCTCTGCAAATGAAGTTTGTTGAAGTTGTTGCGGATGTATCTGAGTTGTTCTCGGAGATGGTAAAATGACTGGTGAAGCGTGTTGAGAAATCCATGTATGTTTATCTTGCTGAAGATGTGTGTACTTCAAAGATCATTGGTGTTCTCATTAGGTTTGGCCAACCTGGTGTCTACACATTACATTTGGGTTTTTCATCGACTTGAGGAAGCATGTGCAAGCTTCAAAATGTTATTTGGGTCCTAAATTAAATATGTATTTGGTCCCCTCACATTCTTATCCATCGCAGGAATGTTGAGTAGCCGACCTAGTTTGAATTTGTAAAATAAAATTGTATAGCCGACCTTGGAGAATGTTCCCGAGGTTGAAAATGGTATAAATACAAGTTAAGTTGTAGCGAAATCAATATCCATACATCATTCAATTCAAGCAAGAGTAGAGTGTGTGAACAAGTGCAAAAAGCAGAAAGTGGAAGAGTGAATTGTGGCAACAGTACTTCATTATATTCATAATCTTCTAATCAAGTTACGAAGTGTGTGGAACTCCTAGTGGTGGATCTTTATCTATTTCTTTATATATTTTTCTAGGCAGTGAGCCTCTCTTTTGGAAATTGATTCCTAAAGAAATGAGCCCTTGTTCTGGATAGTGAGCCTTTGTATTTGGGCAGTGAACCCTCTAGCAGTGAGCCTTTTGTATCTTTTATTGCATTGCTACTATACTGTGAGGTAATCCTCACTGTGGTTTTTCCTTCATTAGGGTTTTCCACGTAAATCTGGTGTCTCTGGTGTTATGTTTCTATTATCTGCATTTTCATGTCCATACTTAATAATAGATTGAAGATAAAGTGAAATGTGTTAAGTTAAGAAGTAAAAAATTTGATACAACTAATTCACCCCGCCCCCTCCCTTCTTAGTGCATTTCAACATTAACATCCCCATGAACTTTCCTATTCTCATTGCTAACACCTCTTTTATAGAGGATCTCTTTAAAGTTCTTGATACCATTAAGGAGTCAATTTCTTCCCACCACACCAAATGGTTTTATACAAAATTAATAAATCAAACATTAGATTAGAAGCACCCCAAAAATAAATGGATGCTCAAACTTAACCTTCGATAAAAGGAATAATTTACTAAATTGAGAGGCTACTGCTAATATGGATAGGATTGGAAAAACCTATCCAATGTTATTAAGATTGAGTTGATCAAATTTGAAAAACAAAAACAAGATGTAAATGATAGGGCCATCTTTATAAAAAATGAATTAACAACCTAAAAAGGAATATTTTGAGTGCATTATGTAGATCGGCAAATGCATGATTCAAAATAATGCAACCAATATCAAAATTCTCACTCTTACGCTTAAGAAGCTCAATGAGTGTCATTGTTTTCAAGAGATTGACAAAGTTGCCTTAGAAGGAAAATGGACATGTTAGGCCTATCACCAAAAGAAAAACCACAATTGATAACAATAAATTCATTAAACAAGAGAAGAAAGACTAGCTAGAGTTTGTTAAATTGCATCATGATTTC
Organism: Sequoiadendron giganteum; assembly: GCA_007115665.2. Taxonomy (NCBI): domain Eukaryota; kingdom Viridiplantae; phylum Streptophyta; class Pinopsida; order Cupressales; family Cupressaceae; genus Sequoiadendron; species Sequoiadendron giganteum. The sequence goes on from CM021107.1 coordinate 639,378,866, forward strand.
TACTAAAGTTTATTATTGTGAATGTTTCATCATGTTTTGGCTAAACTTTTACTACTAATCAACATTAGAATAACACATAATTACATAACATATTGAATTGAATATATATTTTAAGGTTTTTTTTTATCTAATTATGCTTTCATGTCAAATGAAAAGTCATATTATCTTCCCCACTTTTTTTGAATTTGAATATTTCATCATGAAACTTATAATAGAAAAATAATAATACATATGCTCCTATATATAAGCACTCATTTTAATTTTAATCTCTCTTTAGTTCCTATCAAGGAAACTATAGGCACCACCTGCGCTTTAGCTAGTGATTAATAATTTTGATTTTAACAAATGAGAATTCAATTTGTTTTCTTATTTGACAAAAAATTGTATATAATTAAAGTAAGCTTGCAAAATATATAACAAAAAAAATATTAACAATTAATTTTCTGTAATATAATTACCAAAAAATTTTTGAGAATAAGGGCGAATTTTGAGGGAGCATAAACTTTTTATCACAACTTTTTATGATTTTTCTGCTACAAAACTATAATAAAAAAAATATTTAACTAAATTTTAAGAATTTTTTTGAATTCTTCAAAATTAGTTATTGTTATATTTTCCATTCTATTCATTTATTTACCTGACATATCTTAAATAAAATATAATTCAAATATATAAAATAATCTAGTAACAAATTCAAATAAATAATGTATTTTTAATATATTATATTATTAATTTAACAAAATATTCTAATATTCTAATATATACTATATGTAAGATATATAATTTTAATATTATAATATATACACAATATAATATGTAACATATATAACATGTAATATATAATATAATATATTAAATAATAATATTATAATTTTATATTTTAATTTTAAATTATGTAATATATTATCTTTTAAATAATTTAATATTTTTTTAATATATTATATTATTAACTATTTTTATAATATATTATATTAAATTAACCTCTAATATATTAAATTAATCTTTTTATATAGTGATTTATTTTTTTCATTGTTATTTATTTAAAATTTCTCTTTTTACCTAAAGATAAAAACAAATATTAAATCAAATAATTTTAATCTTCACAAATAATTTTAGTTCTAATTGTTGCTTAATTACTATATAATTTTTTAAGAAACAAAATGTATTAAAAATGTAGAATGTTTTAGTCATATTTACAATAAATTGGGAATATTTTAAATTTAGATATTATCTAAGAAATATTTCATAATATTAAGAAAATTTTAACCATCTTTAAATGCCTATTTACTATTTTTTTTTGTAAGGGGTAAAATAGGAGTATCCAACATTATTATTCACACTACAATCACACAAATATTTTGATAAAATTACATTCACACTACAATCAATTATGAACTATATTGTTTTTTTTCTATTTTAATGTAAAAAAGAAACAAATATTTTTTATTTTAATCATACAAATATTGAAGTGAAAAAATACATAATTTATTAAATGTTTTACAAGTTATTATTTTATAGCTACAAACATACATAATTTATTTTTCATAAATTAGTTTTAAATTATGTAATATCTAATCCTTTAAATAATTTAATATATTTTTAATATATTATATTATTAAATATTTTTATAATATATTATATTAAATTAATCTTCTTATATAGTGATTTATTTTTTTCATTGTTATTTATTTAAAATTTCTCTTTTTACCTAAAGATAAAAACAAATATTAAAACAAATAATTTTAGTTCTAATTGTTGCTTAATTACTATATAATTTTTTAAGAAACAAATGTATTAAAAATGTAGAATGTTTTAAATTTAGATATTATCTAAGAAATATTTCATAATATGAAAAAAAAATTAACCATCTCTAAATGCCTATTTACTATTTTTTTTGTAAGGGGTAAAATAGGAGTATCTAACATTATTATTCACACTACAATCACACAAATATTTTGGTAAAACTACATTCACACTACAATCAATTATGAACTAAGTTGTTTTTTTTCTATTTTAATGTAAAAAAGAAACAAATATTTTTTATTTTAATCATACAAATATTGAAGTGCAAAAATACATAATTTATTAAATGTTTTACAAGTTATTATTTTATAGCTACAAACATACATAGTTTAATTTTCATAAATAAAATGATAAATATGTTTTATATATCCTCTGTTTTGTTATTTACTGTTATGGTAAACATATACAAGTAAATTATGTAAATTATTTTTCTTATTCAACAATTTTCCTTACAATCTCTATTGTAACTTTCATTGTAATGACAAATTAATAAACCAGAAATATAGCAATGAAATATATTTTACTCCAACCCTAGAACTAACAATACCCATAACCCTAATAATATAATTCAATGATATTATATTATGATTTACAAATACATTGTTGCTAAAACATAACAAACACAACAAATAAAAACATGACTATTCTTGCACTTTTTGAAGAAACCTTTGCAACACTTATTTAACAAGTAGCAAAATAATAATAATAATATAAATACTTTTTTATAAAAACACAAAAAAATAATACAAATGGTGCATAACATAAAAACTTATTTTAATTTTTACTTGTCCCTCATAAAATCTATCATGACCATCACCTCAACCATTCAATGTCTAAACAAATATCTATACTTGACAATAGCAAAAATAAATAAAAATCCAAATGTGCTTAACCATACAATACCATTAGTGCCATGCCTAAACAAATATCTAAACTTTGACAATAACAAATAATAATAATAATAATACAAATATTCTTTTATATATATAATTACGGGATCTATTTCTTTTCTTTTTTAATAAATAAAAAATAATAATAATATAATACAACTGCTCCATAACATAAACACTCGTTTTAATTTCTCTTATCCCTAACCAAAATCATCATACTATCATCCCATCCATTCCATACTATTAGTGCCACACCTAATCTAAATCATTCCATCAACCTTAATACAATAAAATGTGATTTGAAAAAATAAAGCATTTAATTTATGTACTAAATATTATGAATCAATTAAAAACGATATATTACATTTTAAATTATTTAAAATAAATATATAATAATTTCAAAATTATTATAAAGCTATAAAATTTTGCACAAGATTTTTAATCATCTAATTTGTGTTGCAATTTTAAATGATTATGATTATGAAGACTATAGTTTTTTGAGAACTTCATTCTTCACGATTCTAATAAAACATCTACTTTCCATTCCAAGGCCATTTAAAAAGATCAAACATGCAAATTAGATACAGACCACTATCTCATAACCACTGACCTGCTTGTTCATGGTAAACTTGTGAGATGTTTAGATTTGAACCGATTAACGAGAAAATAGGCAACAAGAGAAATGAGTTTACTTCAAATTTTATGACGCAATCTAATATTGATTTGTTGCAAAAATATTTCGTGTTAATTTAATATTGTAGTTCGGACAGTTGTTTCTCCAATTCCAAGAATTAGTATTTAATTCTTGAATTAGTTAGGTCCAGATATTTAATTATTTAATTAAATAATTGATTCCTCTAGAGACTTCTAGAAACCAGTTAGTTAGGGTTTGTTAGAGTCTAATTAATTTTAGCCATTGATTGAAATTAAATCATGGCCATTGGTTTTCCAATGAGAATAGTTTAAAAGAGGGTCATTGGGCATTTGGAGAATAGACTAATAGACACAAGTTGGAGAAATATTTGCAGTGATAGCAAATAGTCTTGCAGTGATAGCGTTAGAGGTAGCAGTAGTAGAATTTCAGCAGGAGAAATTGAGAGAAGAATATCTAGTGAAGAATATTATCGGAGCTTTGTCAATAAGAGGCAAGCAGTTTCTTTTGTATCTCTTGATTTGTTGAAGATTAATATAATTCCTCATCTGCAGTACTGGTTTTCCCTCCGGGGTTTTTCCAGGGACAATTTGTCCAAAAATATTGTGTTTATTATTTTGCATGTTTTCTTCTCTATTCCTATGAGTTTTATTCGTGAAGTTGCAATTGTATTATTTTTTAGTATTTGTTGTGAATTAATTTTCAGCAAAAATATTGTGTTTATTATTTTGCATGTTTTCTTCTCTATTCCTATGAGTTTTATTCGTGAAGTTGCAGTTGTATTATTTTTTAGTATTTGTTGTGAATTAATTTTCAGCAGTCAAATAATCTTTATAGATAGGAGATTAATAATCAGTAACTGTGATAGATTTTTCACATGGTATCAGAGCAGATCTAAGGGCAGAAAGAACTCAGTGTAGAGACAGGAAGAAAAGAAAAATAGAGGGTTTATAAAACTCAGTTCTACCTCTTCAGTATTATTATTTTTGTTATTACTATTTTTTGTTTGAGATGGCCTCGACAGGTTTAAGAGATCAGGATAGATTGGATGGAGCCTCAAATATTGGTGTTTGGAAAGCCAAAATTTCTTTATTGTTGGAAGAGAATGGTATCAAAGAATATGTTACTAGTGTTGTAGTTGTACCTACAGATCCAACACAACTTTTAGCATATAAGAAGGAAGATGCCAAGGCAAGGAGGTTGATTCTTGATGGTGTTAAGGATCATATTGTTCCACATATTGCAGAGTTGGATACAACGAAGAAGATGTGAGACGCCATTTTGAATCTGTACTAGAATGCTACCACTAACAAGAAACTGATTCTCAGAGAAAAATTGAGGAATACCAGGATGAACAAGGGAGAAGATGTTACAAGCTACCTCACCAGACTTAGACTTGTCAAGGATGAGTTGGCAGCTGTTGGAGATAAACCAGATGATGACGAGCTAGTACAGATAGCCCTAAATGGGTTTACTAAGCATTGGGATGTCTTTGTTCAAATTATTAATGGATGAGACACCTTATCAAGTTGGGATCAACTATGAAGTGACTTCACTCAGGAGGAGCTTAGACTAAGCCTTGTCAGTGGTGCCAGCAGTAAGAGTCAGAAAAGTGAGGCAGAACAGGAAAACATTGCCTTAGCAGGAAAAGGTAAAGCAAAGAAGGGGTCTAGCAAAGGATCAAATCCTAAAGGCAAGAAGACGAAGGACTTGTCTAAAGTCAAGTGCTACGGCTATCACGAGTTTGGTCACTATGTCAGCAATTTCCCACAAAAGAAGAAAGGTAAGAAGCAGACGGTAGCTTCAACAAGTGCAGATGAACTCTCTAGCATAATGGAAGATGAGTTTGCACTCATAGCTTGTATGGTTAACTCAACCTCACAGGGTGTTTGGTATATAGACAATGGGGCGTCATTTCATATGACAGGAGTTAGAGAATACTTTTCCAGTTATAAGGAGGAGGACATCAGAATCCAAATTTCTATGGGGAACATGTCCAAACTAAATCCAGTTGGAAAAGGGACTCTTCTATTTCAGAGGGAGAATGGCAAGCTGATTCCCATTCATGATGTGTTGCATGTGTTAGGCTTGGGTATGAATCTTATTTTCGTATCTGTTCTTCAGAATAAAGGCTACAATGTACTCTTTAGAGGGGCAAATGTGTTAATCAAGCACAAGGATTGGAAATCACCCATAGCTATTGGAGTTAGGAGCAGCCGACTTTACAGGTTGCAGTTTGATACTCATAAGGCACTAATGAGCAACGAAAATTCTAGACATCAAGGAGAACTATGGCATAGGAGGATGGGCCATATACATCATGGAACACTTAAATTGCTTTGTGAGACAGTGATAGGTGTTCCAAAGCTGAGCATAGAGCATGATGATGTATGTAAGGGATGTGTGTTGGGGAAGTTTGTGAAAACAACTTTTCCAAGGAGTGACACTAGATCCAAGGGTGTTCTTGATCTAATACATTCAGATATATGTGGACCAATGTCGACGAAGTTTCTCAAAGGATACGAGTACTTTGTTACTTTTATTGATGATTTCTCTAGGAAGACCTGGATATACTTCTTGAAGACCAAGGATGAGGTTTTCAGTTGTTTCCAAAAGTTCAAAGCTCTTGTGGAGAATTCGACAGGCGGGAAGATAAAGGTTCTTCGGTCAAACAATGGAGGCGAGTACAAAGGGAAAGAGTTCCAGGAGTTCTATACCAGGGAAGGAATCAAGAGAGAGTGGATTGTTCCTTACAACCCGCAGCAGAATGGGGTTGCTAAAAGGAAGAATCGGTCTATATCAAAGGTGGCAAGGGCTATGTTGTATGACCAGGATATGCCATGTTACTTATGGGCAGAGGCATGCAGTACAACAGTAAACATACAGAACAGGGTTCCACATAAGGTATTGGGCAAGATGACACCAGAGGAGGCATTCTCAAGGAAGAAGCCAAATGTTAGCCACTTCAAGATATTTGGGAGTTTAACATATTGTCACATTCTAGGTGCTACATGTTCCAAGTTAGATCATACTGCAGAGAGAGGGTACTTTGTGGGGTACAACGAGACCTCAAAGGCATATCGGATATTTATTCCAGGGGCCAGGAGGATTATAGTTAGGCATGATGTCAAGTTCATGGAGGACAAGGCATTTAGAAGGTCCAGAGATTTGCCAGCAGATGATCAGAGTGAGTAGCCAGTAGAAGCTCCAAGGATTGAACAATCAGATCAAGGACAACGAAGCTCAAGTACAGTGACTAGTACAAGCACAAGCTCAGGTGCTGAGAGTTCATGGAGTATGGAGCAACAGATGTAGCAGATCCAAGAGATGCATCAGAAACAAATGGGGGTTGATATTTCATCCTCTACAGCTGGTAGCAGTAACCAACAGGATACTCAAGAGTTTGTGGGAGCTCCTAGGACAAGTAGTAGGCAGCGGAGACAACCAGCCAGGTATAATGACTATATGGCTTTAGTTAGTCAGTTGGTAGATAGTGAGCCTTCCAGTTATCAGGAGGCCGCACAACAAGAAGTGTGGCGAGATGCAATGGTTGAGGAATATAACTTGATAGTGCAAAACGATGTGTGGGAGGTTGTGCCTAGATCGACAGATAGGGCAGTGGTTGGATCTCGCTGGATCTATAAAATCAAGCACGGTGCAAATGGTAGCATCGAGAAATACAAGGCAAGGTTTGTGGCCAAGGGTTTATCTCAGAAGGAGGGAATAGACTATGAGGAGACATTCGCTCCAGTGGCCAGGTATACTTCTATATGAGTTGTGATCTCTCTTGCAGCACAGATGGGATGACAGATCCATCAAATGGATGTCAAGACAGCGCTTCTTAATGGTGAATTGAAAGAGGAAGTATACATAGAACAACCAGAGGGCTTTGTAGCACACAGCAGTGAAACCCACGTGTGCAGATTGAAGAGAGCTTTGTACGGACTCAAGTAGGCTCCCAGGGTGTGGTATGAGCACATTGATGAATACTTGCAGGGATTGGGCTTTGTGAAGAGTGAGGCGGATGCTAATCTCTACTACTTGGTAGTTGGAGGTGAGATTCTCATTCTTGTTTTATATGTGGATGACTTGTTTTTAACAGGTTCATTGGGATTCATAGAGGAGTGCAAGCGGGAACTTACAGCAGAGTTCGAGATGAAGGATTTGGGGCTTATGCACTACTTTCTAGGCATGAAGGTATGGTAGACAAATGGTGATATTTTCCTTGGTCAAGGGAAATACTGCATTGAAATCTTGAGGAGGTTCGAGATGGAGGATTGTAGAGCCATGTCTACTCCTATGATCACAAATTGGAAGAAGGTAGACTCATCCAAGGAGAAGGATGTTGATCCCACCTTATACAGGTAGTTGATTGGGTCTCTCATGTATTTGGTCAACATCAGACCAGATATATCATTTGCAGTAAATTCTCTTGGTCAGTTTATGGTTGAGCCAAAGAGAGTGCATTAGATAGCGGCAAAGCATGTGTTGCGGTATTTGTGCGGTACAATCGAGTATGGGATCAAATATACTCAAAGTGATGGTATCAAGTTGATAGGCTATACTGACACAGATTGGGCAAGTAGTACAACGGACAGGAAAAGCACTTCAGGGTGTTGCTTTAGCTTGGGATCAGGAGTTGTCTCTTGGTACAACAGGAAGCAAAAGTCTGTGGCTCTGAGTTCTGCAGAGGTAGAATACATAGCAGCTAGTATGGCGACATGTGAGATGATATGGCTTCGAAAATTACTGGTAGCCTTGTTAGGTTAGAGGGTTGAAACTACGGTGGTACACTGTGACAATCAAAGTTGCATCAAATTGTCTGAGAATTCAGTGTTTCATGATAGGTCTAAGCATATAGACATCAGGTATCATTTCATCAAGGATTGTGTACAACGGGGGATTATTCAGCTATAGTATATACCTACAGATCAGTAGGTAACAAACATTATGACAAAGGCATTGGGGAAAGCGAAATTCACCTTCTTCAGAGATATGTTGGGTGTTATGCAGAACACCTTCCTCGCTAAGAGGGAGTGTTAATTTAGTATTGTAGCTCAGACAGTTGTTTCTCCAATTCCAAGAATTAGTATTTAATTCTTGAGACTTCTAGATAGAAGTTAATTAAGTCCAGATATTTAATTATTTAATTAAAGAATTGATTCCTCTAGAGACTTCTAGAAACCAGTTAGTTAGGGTTTGTTAGAATCTAATTAATCTTAGCCATTGATTGAGATTAAATCATGGCCATTGGTTTTCCAATGAGAATAGTTTAAAAGGAGGTCATTGGGCATTTGGAAAACACACTGATAGACACAAGTTGGAGAAATATTTGCAGTGATAGCAAGAGCGCAGTGATAGCGTTGGAGGCAACAGTAGTGGAATTTCAGCAGGAGAAATTGAGAGAAAAATATCCGATGAAAAATATTATCGAAACTTTGTCAGTAAGAGGCAAGCAATTTCTTTTGTATCTCTAGATTTGCTGAAGATTAATATAATTCCTCATCTGCAATACTGGTTTTCCTTCCGATATTTTTCCAAAGACAATTTGTCCAAAAATATTGTGTTTATTATTTTGCATGTTTTCTTCTCTATTCTTGTGAGTTTTATTCGTGAAATTGCAATTGTATTATTTTTCAGTATTTGCTGTGAATTAATTTTTGGTAGTCAAATAATCTTTATAAATAGGAGATTAATAATCAAGTAACTGCAATAGATTTTTCACATTTCGATCTTGAAATAATAATCAATTGTAAAAATATTTCGATCTTGGAAAGAATTTGGAAATTTCTTAGCTTTTTTTGACTCTCGGTCTCATAGACTGTTTGATCTCGTGAACGACATTAAAATCTCTCAGTCAATCAATCTACACCTGCTAATTAGGTTCCCAAGGCTAACAAAATGCTCTGCACAAAGAGAAGAAAATATAAAAGCAGTTTCCAAAGAGCATTTAAACCTGTTCTTCCACGGTAGCTTACAAAGCACACTGTTACAAATTTTATGAATGACTCGAATTTTGCTGCGCTGGTGGCCACTGTGTTGTTTGTAATTCCAAAAATTTTGATAGCATGATTTGCAAATTTGGTTTATTCTGAAAATTCTGATAACATGATATGCAAATTTGGTTTATTATTAACAGATGTAGAAAAAAACTCAAATAATCTGTACGTTTGAGAGAGATCTTATGAGATAACGCCTAAAATAGTATCAAATCCTTTTAAGTAATTTTTAGTGGACCATCAAAATTCAAATCCTTTTAAGTAATTTATACCTAAGCTACATAAACCCTAACATTTCACCTTCGAGGTTCAAATCCTTGCAATATTCATATATAACTTCAAAAAAACTCACCTAAACCCTAAATTTTGGTTTTTAAAATCCATAGAATTTACCAAACTCAGATGCAATATGTAAAATTTCATGGCTCTGTCTTGAAAGAGCGAAAATACGGAACCACATTTCATTGAGTTCTTCACGATGTGGTTGAAAGATGTATTTGAAACCTCCACCATATTTCATCCGTTGCATAGATTTCTTTTCATTGATTATTTTTAGATGCAGTTTTACGATTTCCTCCTCCGAAGATTTAAGCATTTCCCTCATTTCTTCTTGAAGTATTTCACCCATTGATTTAAAAATTTCCCTCATTTTCTCTTGAAATACTTCCATTGTTTTTCCAGTCATTTCACTAGCATCTTTATCTATTACATAATGCTATTTTTTAAATTTACAGAGATTTTGCTTTTGAACCTTTCTTCCACTTTGTTTTGAGATTCCAATGTGGATCGCCTACGCGAGAGAACAAAAATATTTAAAAAAAAACTAGCACAAGAATGGTGTCGATGTATTCCAAGTACTTTGGAAGGAGTCTAGACCGTTGGCTATCTCGATCTGTAATTAATTAAAAAGGTCTGCGACAATCGCTTATAGATCAAGGAAACAATACGAGCTATTAATTATTGTACGTTTACCGTGGGAAAAATTGAATACCCTGCATCTATCTTTCTTCTTTTATAATTCATTTTGATTGATTGACAAATGTAAAAATAGTATGATAGTTTTTGTGGAAATTTGGTACATAATTCAAATTATATATGATTTGGAGTTGTATTTAATGGGTAACTCTAATTATTATTTTTATCATTTAATATCTATATTTTATAAAAGGATTTTATAGTCATAATCACTAGAATACATATATTAAATAATAATATATATATATAAAAAACATTTAGAGTTAATCATTATCGAGGCGCTTTTGACTTGTTGTTAATGACTGATCTGCCTTGATGACTTGTTGTTAATGACTGATCCGCCTTGATGAATTCGCCTTCTGAAACAAGAAGTTTTGGTCCCGAGGTACAAAGTCAACCACTTGTCGACTATCTGATGATCCCGATCCCTTCTCACCCTTCTCAATAAAGGTGATCAAATAAAGACCTATTTTATCATTGTTTATTTCAATTCCCATATATAAGGGTAGAAATTCAAATACATTGGATTTCCCCCCAAACTTATACTTTAATGTTTTGATTAACAATATCTTTGTAATTATACGTGTTTAGATTTTATAAAGATTAACTTAAAATCATACCAACTTGTATATCACAAAATATATATCATCAACATCAACCATTTTCATTTAAATAGAACTCAAATACTTTTAATTTGTTTAAAGCAATAGTTTTATTTAGTTAAACATTTATGCACTAGTAATAACTTTTCAACGATATTAAAAAAAATAGTGAAACAGTCTCACAACTCATGTATTATTATCAATTCATCAATTTTCATCAATCATCAAATTTAGTATTAAAAACAACAAAGAACAATATAACAATAAAAATCACACCAACTTAGTTTATTCTAAATGTTTGAATACATTGTTAAAAAGATATACATTCAAGAATTTGAATGTCATGAAACCTAAAGCTTTGCAATTGAAAGCAGTATGGTCTTACACTTTGCATTGAAGTATATATATATAATCACATTCAGGGAAAGTTTTATCACGTCTTGGACACAATACCACTCACCATTTCCATTAGTGTTTACCTTCTTTTGTAGCACCTACCTCCAATTTTTGAGGGGCAAGTTGTATAACAGAAATTGTCTACCTTTATGAAAGATAAGGTAGTTTTTTTCACTATCCAATAAGGTTTATCAGAGTTACCAAGTTCCTGATCCTCTATTTGTGTGATACTTTTTAACATTTTATCTTCTATTATAGATTAGATTTCCTTTGTAATACAATGAGAATGGAGATTATTCCCTTCTGTATCAAACCAAAATCTCAATCGTTGTGACTCTGGCATATCTGGATTTATAAGAATGGGGAAAGTTCCTAAATTGCACATTTCTTGGAATTGCTGACCTTCCTTATTGCAGAAACTACCCCACATTGTTAATTCCGCCAATGATATCAACCATAGAATTGCTTTTCATGTTCTCAATTTCACTTATTGGTGTAAAATAGAATTGTTGTTTTGGTATAAAGCTATCCTCCTCCAAACACAACTCAACTATCAAATTAGTTTCTAATAAGATTTATCATTCATTCTTTAATTGGTTGAAATTCTTTTGTGCGGGTTTGAGTCTCCCTTTTGAGATGATAAACACTTTCCTAGTTTCTATGCAATCATAAAATTGTTTTGCAACCGCATTAAAATATGTTACTCTTATTTCACCACCATCTAAATCAACCAAGTCAAAATTAAACACTTTTCCATTTCCTTTTGCATTGTTAAAATGATAAAGTGGACCCTTTCTAGTGACTCTCACCTTTATTGACCATCTATTTTGGTATGGATTCAATGTTGTAATAGGAATGGTTCTTGTAGGAGCTTCATTTTTTCCAGAAATTGGGTGATTATATGGATTGTTGGTAGGATTCATGCTTGCATCATCATCATATAAGAAAAATAGAATTCAATAGAATTCAAACATGGCCAAAAAAATGGAAGAGTAAATAGAAACATTTATAATTTGTTGAATGTTTAATACAATAGAAGAATTGAACGTAGCGTACAACTAAATATCATACACATATATTTAACATTTTGAAATTTGATACTCATGGAACTAAAATTGAAGAACATATGCATGTTACATCAAGTATCTTCTAAAATTTTCAATCTGTTTTCTTTAGCCTTTCTCTTGGCAAGTTGTCTACCCTTTTTCATTTTCTCATAACAGTCATATGTGAACGGTGGCATAATTCTTAAGCCTTCTATGGATTTTACACTAGAGATAGCTACAAATGTCAATCTTGTTCTTTCTCTTGGTCTTATATCAATAGTAGCTTTTGATAGAGTCAAAGCCTATGATTTATGAATTGTCAATGCCCAAGCCAATCTTAACAGAATTTGGATTGTCCTACCACTCTATATTGTTGTAATTGGAATTGTATTTGGGTTACGATCATCAAATGGTATTCCTGAATAGTTAAACTCAACCATTATATATGTTGTTGGTTCTGGTGGACCGGTTCCAGGTTTGTATATAATATTTCATATATATCATAAAGCTTCATTGACAAGACCTGTTTGTATCAATAGATTTGAGGTTAACGTAACCCTGGCATCTTTACATATCAATAATTCTAGATCCAGCTCATCATTCGAGCATTCTTCTACTACATTACTACTTCTTGATTTTGTTGCAACACTAAGTGCAACATGATGCTTCAATGAGTATAACATTTTCATTTGTGGAGAATAAACGAACACCGCTACCAAACTCCTCATTGCTTGTTGCATCCAATGTAATAGTGGTTCTTGTCATAGATAATTTCCAATCATCGATTTTGGGTTTGCATCTCTCAAATTTGTCAAAAGTTGACGAAATCTTTGTTGGTGGATATTTTGTCCATCTTGTCTGAATATTTTGTCTAGAGTAACCACAGTTTTGAATTCTTCCCATAGAAAATTAGCTCGTTTGTTGTTTTCATATGTTCCAGTATATCATTAACAAGAGGCAAGTGACCCAAATCTCCAACAAAAATGATAGATATGCCTGATAGAAAATTGATAACAATTATTGTCAATACTATAGAACTTTATAGTTATACAATTTTCATCTACATAATTTTTTGTATTTCAATATCAAATAATTAATTTGGTGAATGAAATAGATATCTACTTGCAAAGTTACGATTTGCATTTTGTGGGAATGCTTGTCGGAGTTGAGAATCAATGTTCTCTAGAAAGTTTTGACCAATGAAGCTAATTTCATCAATTAGAATGTACTTGATGTTTGTTATTTCTTCTTGAAAACTTGTGAGCCTCGCTCCTTCCAATTGAGCAAAATCTCTGATTGGGATTTGCAGTTTTGAATGAACCATGGATGCTCTTATGTTGAATGTTTCAACTCCAATTGGTGCAAGTAATAAAAGAGGAGAAGGACCAAGATATGTTTCATTTTGAAGAACTTGACTAATAGCACCAACTAGATATGAATTTCATGTCTTTGTTGTTCCTTGAATTATCATCAATAAGGGAAATTCATTTTGATTATTATGGTAGTGTGCCATGATTATGTTGAGTGCCTTCTTCTTTTTTTCACTAAGGGTTATGTAGTTTATAGGCTATGGTGTTTTATCATGTATGAGACATCCATGTTCTCTCAGGCTACTGATGAAATTCATTGCCTGACTTGTGTACATTTCACCATGATATTCATTACACCAATATGCTTGTCGATCAATATATCTCCTTCCCAACATATCTATTTTGAAAACTTGTATATTTTGGCCATGATGTAGTCCAGATAGTATTTCCCATTCATGCTCGGCAGTATTTCTTTGAATAGCTTCATTGTCTTCAATTTCAAAATTATTAATTTTTTCATCATTTTCTTCCATTGCTATTTGTTCCACGTGCCGAGGGTTATAATGGAATGACTCCTAGTTTTGTCTTATTGAATCATTATCATGACCAATATCTCTATCCACATCATGAAAAGGTTTGTACAAAAATAATTCTGAATAATAAAAATCAATCCATTTATCTGACTCACATGGAGGAATGGATAAAAGCTTAGGACATACTCTAACAATAGTTGTTTTTTATCTTGGCTCCCATTTGTTATCTCTTCTTCTTTTAGGATTATATATCCATGATTTGGCTACATTAAATCAATTGTATTATATCCTCCACTGCTATGCCAAATAAAACTAAATCTTCCAGTTTATATGCATTACTTTGGGAATGTTATAATGATCATTATTATATAAAAAGAAAACCACTATGTTCAAGCGGAGGATTAGTTCATGAGGTCATACAAAGTGCAACAAATGAGGAGCATTTTCATAGCTTAATTTACTTTGTGGAGACCATAAATCAAACACCTTAGCCAAGATTTATTGTAGATAAAATGACATGCAGTCATTAGACTTATAGTTTTTGTCAGTATCTATATGCAAGAATTGTATAGCTATAACAAATAGGTAGATATTTTTGTACATTGAAAACATGCAGACTTCAACAATGCAATTTTTCTTTCCACAAAATGCATTACAATCCTACCGCACAACAAAATGTAGCTCAAACATATCCAACATTGCATCAAAGATAGCTTGATATAGGGGAAAAAATATAGTATGACCCAAAACACCAAAGTACAACGAAATCGGTATATTAAAGATTTGCATATTATACATTGAAATAGAGCTCGTAAGGTGAAAGGATTACTAAGAAACTGCCAACCTAAGAGTCAAACAAATCGCTCCTTCCGAATAAGAAACTCCACCCGAAATTTAAGCTACAAAAAAGTGAAAAAGTGTGCTCGTTTGATGTGATTTAATGGGCAAAAGCCAAAGAACTGAAGCTCAAAAATGTTCTATAGAACCGGATCTCTTCCTAACTCGTCTTGCTTACTCTCCCTATTCAAAAAATGGTCACATAAAATACAAACTCAAAAATATGAAAACAAAAAGATTTACATGCATTTCACACAACATAATAGGGAACAAAATTCACTTACCTGCTTAGAAATTTTATACAGAGCTAAAGCTCCTCCTAACTCGTGTTGCTTATAGTACCTCTAGCTTGAATTGTCTCTCTTAAAAGGAATTCCCCTTAACTAAAAATGGTGATTAGACTAAGATCGACTATCCCATGTTCTCTATGCAAAAGAAGTGTAGAGAATTATCTGCAAGATTCTCTGTTCTAAATAAGTTACTAAGCAGATTCATAAGAGATTTATTTGTGTCGTTTACAACACTCCACACAAGCTATTTCCCAAATAATCTCCTGTTTAAGCGCCACCAACATCATATATGGTTTATACATAATGAAATAAACTTAAAAATAGTTACAAAACTGTTACATTACCACGTTTACGAACAAATTTGTTTTTGAAATAATTTTTTTCTTTATTTAACATTTTTCTTCTTAAATTTTTAAATGTAAAATATTATTTTAAATTTTTGATCTTATACACTCTTTTCAAAATAAAGATAATACTGTAAAAATAAATATTAAATGTTAAAAAAATATGAATTTCATTTTTTTTAATTAATTTTTTTCTTTATTTAATATTTTTCTTCTTATTTTTTTAATAAGTGCTATTAAGGGGATAGCGCCCAAGTACATTAAGGATGGTTAGATTCAGCCTAACCATAGAATAGATGACCACTATATACCTAGACCATTGGAAACAAACTAGCCCTCAAATCTCTTTCCTCCTATGCCCTCAGATTTTGGTAGATCACTGAAAGGCATCTTCTTATTTCCAGTACCCTTGACAGACTGTCTGCACTCAACCATGAACTGTTCGAGTTCATAAATCTGGAAAAGGCTTCTAGACTGGAATTCATCACTCCGACCCTGTATATTTCCCATGCATTTTCCATATAGTTCTCCAATGCCTTTCTTCGTTTCAGTAAGGCATTCGCTTCGTAGATCTCTCCATCGTCCTCAGATGGCTCAAAGTTTGCAGGGTTGAAAAACAACCTTAGGTGGCTAACTAGCCCCTTCGCATCTAGTGCCACAGTATTGCATTAGCGACAACCTGGGTATTTGTTGATGAAACCAACCCGTTGCAAAGTTCGATCGTCCGCTCCCTAGAATCGATCACGTCTACCAGAGGCCCGAAAACCGTCTCATACACCCTCCCATCGCACCAGTGGCGGTCCTCGTTGAACACCACTGAAACCAAAACAACAACAACTTCTCTCACTTTTGGGTGTTGGAAAGAAAAGAGTCTGCCGCATTGCACCAGTAATGACTCATCATAGCATGAGCAACTCAAACCGAAAATATGAACCATCTTCCTACTTCTTAACGTGGCCTGAAGTTGGGATCGTTGTCTGATGCAAAGTGGTTGAGTAGCCTTGGATATAAAGCAGCTGAGTTCGGTCACCAGTGACCAACACCCAATCCTGTCTGAAAATGTAATGGTTCCTCGACCCTGCCAAACCTTCCAGTCTTTGTGACTCCCGAGCTATCCATCCAATCACGAGCGCTTGTCCGCTTACCGCGTATCGGCTCGCTTTCTGGAACAATCTTGATCTAAAATTTCCTACAGTCCTGGCCATTGTGCAGAGGATGACACCGCCACCACCTGCTCACATTGGGATAATCCCCAATTTGCCAAAAAATCAGTGGCTTTATTTGCTTCCCTGTATACGTGCGTTAAGAGTAAAATCATTTAGTTTATCTAGGAGCTCCTTAATTGGCCCGATCCAATTGCTTATTCTCCAATTTGGGGATTGGCTAGAACTGATCACCTTCACACATAATTGTGAATCCCCCTCGATCTCCACCGATTCAAACCCATGTTTGATGCACAACCGCAAGCCCAGCCACAAGGCTTCCATCTTGGCATTATTGTTCGAGCAGACGCCCAAATTTTTTGATGTTGCCCATACACACCTACCCTAGGCGTCCCTTATTAAGCATCTCGCCCCTACTCTGCCAGGATTACCTTTGGCAGCCCCGTTGAATTTTTACTTCCATTTTAATCGAACTAGTTGTAACCAATGGACCTCTTTCCTATTTATCTTGATTAGTTTGGGTGTCGTGGACTTGGGAATTTTGAGTTCATGCCAGACCTTTTGAATTCCCTCATCCCACTTTATGAAGTTTGATTTAGTACCGATATGAGATCTATTATTTACTATTTCTATAATTGCCCCTTGAATCCTTTTGATTAGTTGCTCGCAGCTTAGTGAAGCTTCCTTGAATATTCTCATGTTCCTTTCCTTCCATATATGCCATATCACCAATGATGGTGTAGTTATCCAAATCTCGTACCAATAACCCATCTTATTAGCGATTGGCCAACTATTTAGGAAATCCCAGAGCTTAAACTGTCTTGGGCCTTGGAATCGTAAGGACTCCTGCAGCCAATCCCAACAGGTTGCCGCCATCGGGCGTGAAACAAAAAGGTGGTCAATTTCTTCCTCCGCTTGTTCGCACAGAGCGCATGTAGATGGGCCCGATATACCTATCATTTTCAATCTATCCTCAGTGAGACATATTTTTTGTAGGGCGACCCATAAGAAGGCTCTCATTTTAGGTAATAATTCACGTTTCCAACAAAGATTCGTCATCCAAGTTTTCTCTTTTCCTTGTTCAGTCTGTAGACAGTATCCTAGTTTTGCCGAGTACTCGCCAGTCACAACTCCGCACCAAATTATTGAGTCTTCTCTATCGATTAGGTTTACCATTCTGTTTTGTAATTCCCAGGCGATCACATCTTTTATTTCTTGTGGTAACGGTAAGGAATCTACATTGATCCAAGTAGCGTGACCCCCTATT
The DNA here is from genome assembly GCA_007115665.2 of Sequoiadendron giganteum. NCBI lineage: Eukaryota > Viridiplantae > Streptophyta > Pinopsida > Cupressales > Cupressaceae > Sequoiadendron > Sequoiadendron giganteum. The sequence goes on from CM021107.1 coordinate 639,396,973, forward strand.
GGATCATCTTCCCAGCGAATATAGTCTGCCACCTTATCCCCATACTCCCTTTGTAGCCTGTCCACAAATTGGTCTAAGCCGAACAACTCAGACAGACTTTTGTGTTCATCCCAAGAGTCCAATCAGAACTGGGCCTGCCTTCCATTCCCAATTCTCCATGACAAATGATTTATGATCAAATATCTACATTTCCCTATATATTTCCAGATTGTCGAGCCACCTTCAATGTTTGCAACAGTTAAGATCCTTGATGGATCCAGGCTATCCCAGCATTTATTCTACAAAATTAGGCACCAAAGCGTTTCGGGGGATTTTAACATTTTTCAACACAGATTGGCTCCCAATGCAATGTTCTGTAGTCTTATCCTGTGCAGCCCCGCCCCTCCATCTTTATTTTTTTTTGCATGCTGACTCCCAACCTATTAGTGGTACTTTCTTGACATCTTTCGAGCCTTACCACATGAAATTTTTCAATACTTTTTCTAGATCATTTTTTGTCTTTGCTGGGGCCTTGTAGCAAGACATCGTATAAATTGGTATTGCTGAGAGGACTGCTTTTGCCATTGTGATCCTTCCTGCCAAGGTTACCCAATTGTTCTTCCATGTCATTGCCTTATTCCCGCATCTGCTAACCACCTCCTCCCAATGCTTAGCCTTGCATGCCCCTTCAAATATTTGGACTCCTAAAATTTTAGTCGGGAGCTTCCCCACTTGGAACCCCAGAATTGAGGCGATGACAAGTTGTGACCGAGACCTCGTGTTGAAGAAATATACACACGACTTTTCCTTATTCATCTCTTGACCCGCCTATAATTCAAAGCTGGTGAGCACCTCCTTAATGCATTTGGCTTCCCTAATACTTGCCTCCCCAAACAAGATAGTGTTGTCTATGAATTGAGAATGGGTGACCGAATTCACATTGGGAGCCACCCGCAGCGCCAACCACTCTAAACACTAGTTTCTTTATTTGATAGCACAACTTAGTGATTCAACCATTATTACAAATAGAAATGGCAATATTGGATCGCCTTGCCTCAACCTGTTGGTTCCCTTGAAGAAGCCGTGAAGGGCCCCATTTAATGAGACCGAAAATCGAACCAAGGAGATGCATTGATGAATTAATTCTCACCAATGATTGCCAAAACCCAATCTCTCCATGAAATTCAAGAGGAATTCCCATCTCACTTTGTCACATGCCTTACTAACATCTAATTTTATTACCATGCCTTCCTTTCTACTAGTTTTCAGAGTGTGAATCGCCTCGGTGATCAGCACGGTGCTATCTATAATCTCTCAACCAGGAACAAAGTCGTTATGTTATGTGGATATTACTTTTTCCAAAACCAACTTAAGTCTATTGGCAAGCACTTTGGCAATAACTTTATAGATGGTGTTGCAAAGGGAGATGGGTCTATAATCGCATTTAGGCTTTTTCGAAATTAGTGCAATCATCGACTTATTTAAGTATTTTACGAACCTTTTGGTTTTGCGGAAATATTCTACCAACCTCCAAAGATCGTCTCCCATAAAACTCCAACGGTTCTGAAATAATCTTGTTGTGAAACCATCTAATCCTAGTGCTTTATCTGGATGCAACTGTAATAACACAGTCTTGACCTCTTCTTTAGAGACCGAACTACTAAGCATGTTCTTGTCTGCTTCACTCACACAACCTTCTATTGAATCCAGGATGACATCACCAATCATTTGTTTAGCCTCCCCCAAAGAGCATTTGGAAGAAGTCAACAACCGCTCTGCCAACCTCTTCCCCACTGCGTGCAATGCTACCATCAGGATTTTATATTTCTTCAATTTTGTTTGCCGCACGTCTGGCCAACACAGAGGTGTGGAAGAATTTGGAATTAGAGTCGCTTGCACTAAGCCATACCTCCCTTGATTTTTCGCGCCAATATATCTCTTCCCTCTTCAAGATTTCAGCCAGCTTCAATTTCAATTGTTTTTCTTTGAGAAATTATTCATTCTTCATTCCCATCCTAATGAATCTTTTGTTCAAGGCCTCCAGCTCGCTCTCTACTACTACCTTTTCTACAAAAATATTTTGAAATTTCTCCTTATTCCATTCTTTGAGCTTATTTTTTATCATCTAAAGTTTTCTCACTATCTTGAAGTTGATTGATCCTCCCACCTTTGTTTCTTTCCACCACCTTTCCAATAGCCCGGGTAGGTTAGGGTCCCGCCACCACATATTTTGGAATTGGAAGCTAATCTTTTCCACTTCCTTCCCTCCACTTATGCATAGCTCCACTGGGAAATGGTCTGAGATTGACACATGTAATATACTTGTTGACACTTGTATACCAGAGTTGAATCAAGGTGGTGAAATTAGGAATCTATCTAGTCGCTCGACAATTGAAGTGAAATCTCTACGCCTATTGGTCCATGTGAATAGGCCATGTTTTGTTGGGCAATCCACCAAACCAACCTCCACCACAAATCTTGTGAAGTCCAATGTCACTTGTGAGATGCTCCTCACACTGCCACTTTTCTCTGACATTTCCAAAACGACATTAAATTCTCCTCCAATGATTAATTTGTCCTTAAGGTAGGGAAGACTGAAATTCAACACCGATTCCCACAAGGATGCCTTCTCTTCCATTTTTATTGGCCCGTATACATTGATAATCAAGAAATGGCAATTGAGATCAAGTTTGTATACCTTCGCTACCATCCAATTTGAAGTGGAGTATACAACTTCCAACGACACTACTGACGCCTTCCACATAATTCCTAGACCCCCTGTTGTGCCATTTGCATCCTAAAAGCACCCTTCTCAGAACCTACAGTATTTTACGAACTTCAACCCTTCATTTTCAAATAGTTTTGTTTCTTGTAATAGTACAATGCTACTAGTGCTACTCTTCATATAACGCCTAACCAAGTGTCTTTTGTCAGGATCCTTTAGTCCCTTAACATTCCATATCGTGATCTTCATTGCTTCCCAAGGGAGGAAACACCTCCCTTGGTACTCAAAAATTTGGTGATACTGGTGTACTTCCTTGCAGTGGCCTCCTTTTCCCTCAATTGTTTAAATGATTTCCTTCCTCGGTGTCCACCCGATATGCCAATTTTTCCCAAACCCAAGTGTTTTACCGCTAATTGAGATATGCACCTATCCTCTATTACATCCAGCTCATCATCTTGATCTACATTTGAGTCTAAATCTTCACTTGCTAGTGAAGCGACCTCGGCTTCGTCTTTCCCTTCCTCCTCCCTGGTTTGCACCGCTAGAGGAGATCGTGAATTGGAATTGTCCGCTCTCTGTCTTTTTGCAAAAACTCCAGTGACGACTTCACTTTCTTCTTGACCACCTCACACATCAGAGGTTCAATCCGGGGAAATTTCGATGTTGGTGCAGCCATTCGTGCAAGCCTATTAACAGGGGAGAGACTAACCCTTTGGTGCTCCATCTTCCTTGCTTCCCTTGCATCTTTCCTACATTCTGAGATCTTGTGGTCTCTCTTGTCACATTCAATGCAATAGAACTTTTCTTCCTCCACTTCTATTTCTTGGTACAAACGATTCCCATTCGCCAACAAGCAAATCCTCTTTGGGATTGTGTCAATTGCTGTGATTTTCAACCTGGCGTATTTGTACAGGTCACCGTCAATTATCCCCATGTCTATCTCCATTAATGTTCCCAGTGTGCATCAATTTTTTTCTAAGCAATCTCCAACCCAATATTCTATTGGAAGATTTTAGAACCTTACCCACACTGCTTGATCATATGGCTTCAATTTTGTTGGATCAAAATTTTGGCTCCAGGGCTACATGTACAAGGGCATACCATTCATGAGCCAAAGATCCCCCTCCGTGACACACTTTTTCGACTCCTCATTTGCGAATACCACAGTGAAAAATCCTTTTGGTAGGAATCTCAACAGTACTTTTGTCTCCCATTGCGATTGAATCCGTTTTTTGATGGATGCTCGGTCAGGGGTTCCACCAATAAAGTGACAAATGAATGCGAAGTCCTTCAAAATTCCTTCATCGGCCTTGATTTCCTCTGTTACATCTACCTCCAGGCTTGCTTCCATTGTCTCTTGTTTAGGGTTTCCTTTCACTTCCCAATCCTTGTTCGCATCATGCCACCACGCCTCCATATTTCTCTTTATTTCTCGGTTGGATTTGGATCTGTGATTCCCCGGCCATTCTACCCTTGTTTTTTGCCTCTTAGAGACCTTTTGCCTCTGTGTCGGGGTGCACCAGCCCCTAGCTTGTTGCTATGACGATGGCACTTCGGGCATGTCGTGTCTTCTTCGGACCGGTTCCCTATCCATCGAGGGGTTTTCGGTTTGATTCCAGTAAAATGGGTGACATTTGTCCACCCATCTTCCCCCAGAGTAAACCCATTGGGAAGAATAATTTTGTCGCTTGTCAACCGAGGCCTCTAAAATCGCTTCATCCCCCCAATTCTTTCTTGTTTTGACCACACCTATCTGCTTTGCTATGCCCGTCTTCGTAGCCACATTGTTCTGCTCTGCTTCACACGACTTCGCAGCCTCGTTGTTCTTCTCTGTTTCGTTCGTTTTCGCGACCGCACTGCTCTGCATGCCTTCCATTTTATCTCTATTTACTTTAGCATTATTTAAGAGATTTTTTCTTATTTATTTCTCTAAAGAGATTTTTCTCCTGAAATTTTAAATATAAAATATTTTTTATTTTTTTTTATCTTATACACTCTTTCAAAAATATAAAATACAAAGTGACCTTTAGTTTTAATAATAATGAAATCATTTTTTTTTAATATAAAATGTATTAAATCTATTTTGTTAATATTATTAACAAATAATTTTGACTATCAATTAATAGAGTTTCAAAATATTTCATCCTTTATATGATTTTTAATATAAATTTATTTTTAAAATATTATTCTATCTATTTCTCTATAATTTTAATATGATTTAAGAGTTATATTATTTTACTTTAGATTTAAAAATATTTTATTAAAGAGTAGGAAAAATACTTCATATAACATAACAATTTAAAAGAAAATTACTATTTTTATAATTCTATGTTTTATTTTGTTTTGTTTTTTATAAAAGTATAATAAATATTATATATTTACGTATAATTTATTATTTTATTGACGAAATACATAAAACCTACTTCTAAAAATAGTTCTTTAAGTAAACTAAAAATATTAATTGTTAAATAATTTTAAAGAAAAATAAAATAATTTTTAATCTAATAAAAAATTATAAAACAGCTCTTAAGTAAATAGAAAAAGTTCTTCAAATAAAAATAAAGTAATCAAGGTGAATAAAATAGTCTTTATCCCATTCTTATGTAAACATAAAGTTAGCCTTCACCAAAACGTCAAATTAAATTTGTTGAGTTTTTATTGACACAGACTCACATACTCATTGTGCCTCTCAACGTAATTAAAGTATTATATTAGAGTTTTCATTATTTTTATATAAGATATATATTTCATGCATAATGAAAATAGTTGTACTACATTAAAAAAACTAGGCTAATTAAATAAATGCATTCAATAAGCATAAATTAGCCTAGACTAAATTAGTTGGTTTGATAATTAAATTAAATATAAAAAGTTAGGGTAGTTAGCTCTTGAACCAATGATAAAATAATGTCATTAATCTCATGTAGAATCTATTTGCCATGGTGCAAAAATTCATTGTACTCAATCTTATGGATGCGCCATAAGTGAAAGTGATAGAATTCTATGTGGTTTAATTATTTTTTATTAAATTTTTTTATTTTAGTTTATTTTTCTCTATTGTAAGATTTGTGATTTGTTTAAATTTGACTTCTAAATTATTAGATTTCATTTTTTTAGCTATCCAATATAGTGTCTAGAAAATTGGAAAATATAAATTGATATATTTTTACATTTGAAAAATATGGATCCAAAGATCCTTAAATACATATATGGATAGGTGCATCTCTTGCACAAGACATGGTCGTTCCTATCTAAATAAATTTTATATTTAACACCCCCCTATAAACTTTAATTTATCACACAACTTAACTAGATGATGGGGGCCACCTATAAGAAATAGGTTTATTAGCTACCCATGTACATATGAAGAATATTTAACACAAATACCTTCTTGAAAGTATAAAAACTTATCCTTCCTTTGAATAGCCTTGATTACTTTTGTCCATTTTTATTCATATTAAGACAATCTCCATAGTTATATCAATAAAGGAAGTGAAGCATTCCCAATGATCTTTATGATCAAGAACTTCTTAGATTTAGCGATCAACTTCAACAACGATCTTTGCGATCAACTTCAACAACAATCTTTGTGATTGAATTCAACAACGATCTTTTGTGATTGACTTCAACAACGATCTTTGTGATTGACTTCAACCACGATCTTTTTATTCAATTTCAACATGATATTTTTGATCGATTTCAACAATGATCTTTTCGATCAAATTCTTCAATGATTAGTAATGATCTTTGTGATCAACTTCAAAAATGATCTTTGCGACCAAAAAATTTAATGATCTCTACAATCAATTTTAACAATGATCTTTGTGATCAAATCTTTCACAAATTTAGCAATGATCTTTGTGATCAACACTACAACTATTCAACGATGATCTTTATGATCAATACTTCAAATTTTTAGGTTCAAAAATGATCTTTGCGATCAATGTTACAACCATTCAAGAATGGTCTTTGTGCTCAAGAGTACAAATTTTAGGTTCAACAATGATCTTTTCAATCAATGTTGCAACCACTCAACAATTATCTTTGCAATCAACTGTACAACTTTTACATATATGAGTGCTCCAACTTCAAATCTCATACCACTACATGGATAGAATTCAAGCAGCCTTTATAGTAATCAAAATTCATAGATAAGATCATATGGTTTCTAGGATGATATTTGACCATGAAATTTGTTATTTAGCTAACACGAGAATATTTATGCGTGTACGATATTTTGAACATATTTGTGACCTTTTTCCAACTAGATGCACCAATCTATCCATGAACCATCTGTATATTATCTTTAAAATGTTGTTTCTTTCACTTTCTTTTCCAACACAATTTATTAGAATGGTTCTTCAATCCACAGATATTGCAAGGATGAAGATACCAACACATCTCTTTTTTATGCCCATGCCTATGACAATTAGAACATTGTATTCATCGTATTTCTTGAATTAATTTTCTTGAACTTGTAACACTATTTTTATTTTCACTAGCAAATCCAAGGCCTTCATTGTCTGGCCTTCCTATTGGCTCAATGGGTTCTATAATTCCTTGTCCATATTTTACCAAACCTTTTCCTTCGTATCCCATTCTTTTCATTATCTTAAACCCAACATTATTTGAAGAACATGCTTTCTCATTATCCTCACAACTAGCAAGATTGGTAGATTCAATAATATTGTTGTCTTCCTGACACTTTTCATCAAGAGAGACTTTAGCTATATCACAATTATCAATCAATTCATCTAATGCATAAAACAAATCACCTGTATCACATGACACATTACATAGTGTATATTTAGACTTTAGACTCTAGTTTTCCTTTACATAAGCTTCAAACTTTAGATTTTGATTTTCCTTTACGTAAACTCCAAGTAATTCACTCGACAAAAGATTTTTTTCCTCTCAATTTCAATATATCTTCCTTTTGTGAACTATTTTCTATTTCTAATTCTTCATTTTTCACTTTAACATTTTCCAATTCTTTTTCAAGATTCTTAATTTCGCAAAATATTCACATCTTTCTTTTGAAACCTCGTTTATCTTTTATATCAATTCTAAGTTACACATTTTGAACTTCATGAGTTCATCTTTCAAACCATCTTTCTCACACAATAAATTTGTAGTTTCATTTTTCACCTTTTTAGTAGTCTTTCCTATTGAAAACACTTCTATTTGTTGATGACCTCTTGTGAAGAAAATAAATTTTTGTTTTTGATTAAGGTAAAAACAGGTTTTGAAGGGACCCCGAAACCCTTAACAGTAGATAAAGTTAAGATAAAGCATTAAAAGTTCAACAAAAGATGAAAAGTTGCTAACAAAGAAAAACCAAAGACCAATGTAGAGACAACACAACCAAAAAACTGGCAAAAAATCAGCAGGAAACCAGCCTCTAAGCTAGATTTCTCATAATATTAGCAACTTCCTTTTCCAAATTGTCCATGTTAATAGTTGCTTTCTTCATCTCTTGAATGTCTGTAGGGGTCTTGTCCAACTTCCTTTTTAGATTGGCTCTGGTACGTTTGCTTGGCCCAACCCCTTTAGCTTGGCTTTGTTCTTTGTCTTCCTCCACTTCCACCACAACTTTTACCTGATGAGCCCTTTCCAGATTCTCGACCATCATATTCATGGTACTAGCAGTGGATTTGATAATTTTGTGGCTCATTTCCAATACCCTTTGAATTGAATCTCTAACATTCTTCAACCTCCCCTCCATATCTGAAAGCTTTCCATCATGGTTATTCTTGAAATGCTCCAAATCCTCCACTGTTTTATTTAGGCACTCAACCATGTACCTCTTTTCATCTTCTGTCCACAGGTCCTTAGCTCTATCTTTATCCTTGCTCGTATTATCAACCACCTCCACCTTTTCCAACCTACAGTTATAAGCCCTTTGATTGGGCTTAATTTCCTTTATCTCAAAGAAGGCCCACCTAAATAGACAGAAAATATCAACAAAACCATTGTGAGCAATTGCAAGGATATCAGAAGGGCACTAACGCTCAGCTTTGAAGTAGTGATCATCTTCCTTTAGGTCATCGGGGAACCGAGGCCTGTCCTCCCTATCTGTGGTTAGGTAGTTGGAATTCTCAGACGAATTGGTATGCTGGGAATCACAAGGAATTCTCAGACGAAAATAATTTTTTGTTACCTCCAATCAAGTGGATGACTTTCTATGGCACCTTTACAAATTTCTACGGTTTGTTAAACTCCTCTACAACTTAAATAGTGATTCTTTCCCTTAAATAATGGTGGCTACTTTAATAGTTGTGATCTACCAAGGACTGGTATCTTCTAACAAACCCTCAATTTATACATGAGAGACACAACAAAAGACTTATGCCACGACTTAAGCATTTTAACAACAATTCTTTCTATCAATAATCTTTATGCTTTGGATTTTGATTGTGTGTCAATTTTTGAATCAAAAAATGACACACAATCAAAATCTAGAAACATAAAGATTATTGATAATATGAATTGTGGAAATCTAATAGCATTGAATTATTTCTATCCTTAACGACTTCTTCAATTTTGTATGCAAACAACTTTATTTAAACAATGATTGACTTTGAAGACCTGCAATCAAACAAACAAAGCTTTTTGCCTCGGCTCCTTCTAACTACTATGAACTCTTCAAACATGGGCAAATCTTTGAATGAAAGAACTTTCCAGTCGAGGAAAGCGTCCATTCTCAAAATAACGTTGGTCTCACTTCTACAAATCTTTGTCTTTCTAGTGGGCTCCTTCAGATCTTTTAATAGTTGCAGCTATGTTTTTGACTGGCCTTGTCTTCTTCGAATTATATGGCATTATCTCTTGAAAATCGATGGCAGTAGATACCAAATGCTTCAATGACTTTTAATTTTATCTTCAAGCATGCAATATAGCTTCTGCTTGATAATAAACCCACGATCTTTATGTTTTTGACTCACGACCTTTTCCTAAAGGTTGTGACTTCTCTTTCTCCTAATCGACTTCAAACTTTATTATGTTGGTTGTGTTTCAGAATTGGCCGATGACTTATGAATTTTGTGCTTTTTTTTCTTTTGGTTGTGGCCTCCTCTAATGCAAATTTCCATTCATATCTCCTACCAGTTAAAAATGGAGAGCATAAATTGATTTCTCTTGTTTCATTTGAACTTCATTTGGAGGAATACAAATGTCTTGATGCTCGTCTATCTCACGCATAGATTTTGCATATTTGACATCAAATTTCTTCAAACATAGGCCCAAGGAAACTATTGGTATGATACCATGTAGAAAATTGAAGAATATAAATTGATATATATATATATATTTTCTACATTTGAAAAATATAGATCCAAAGATCCTTAAATACATATATGGATAGGTGCATCTCTTGCAGAGGACATGATGACTATTCCTAACTAAATAAAGTTTATATTTTAACACATAGGAGCACAAATCTTTAGGTTGAAACCTCTTTGGCATCTCTTATGATGTTGAGTTCTTGCACCTAACAAGAATTGATCCTTTAGTGGACTTGTTGAGAACCATTCAACTTCACAAATAAATCAAGAGGCCATTGACTAGATTTCAAATTTGAATTTAGTTTCAACCTAATCTTTTCAACTAGTTATAAATCGATTCAAAGTATGAAATATTTCATTAATGTTTTGGAGTTGTACTTAAGGAATAACCCTAATTTTTTTTAATCATTTAATATCTATATTTTATAAAAATATTTCATAGTCATAATCATTAAAGTATTATATCAAAGTTTTCATTATTTTTATATAGGATATATATTGCATGTGTAATAAAAATAATTGTATTACATACATAAATCTAGTCTAATTAAATAAATGCATTCAATAAGCATAAATTATCTTAGATTAAATTAGTTGGGTCGATAATTAAATTAAATATTAAAAAAAAATTAGGATACTTAGCTCTTGAAAATTGATTATAGAATAATATCATTAATCTCATGTAGAATCCACTTCCCATGGTGCAAAAATTCATTTTACTCAATCTTATGGATGCATCATATGTGCCATGATAGAATTCTATGTGGTTTAAGCTCAAACCCTTAAGTTTGATCCTTTCCACATTGATTCAATATAATGCATGAAGTTGAATTGTGTGACATAAGTGATCTAGTAGATTTTTTATTTAAAAATATTTTGGCTTTTCCTAGTTGCTAGCTAAATTTAGTGAAATCAATGTTTAAAAAATGTTTAGGAGATTGTCAACTCAATAGGGAATGTGTTCTAATAGGTCAACCCCCTTGTCAAACCAAGTTAATGATGAGGAATGATAACAAAGACCACATATGCAAGCATTTAGGTGGTTTATATACAAATTATGTAGATATGATTATTTGTCCCTTCATAAATTGAAATGTGTTCTAATGATTTTCTCTTGGAAGTCCAACATATGAAATAACAACACATTAAATATATTTGAATACCAAAAAATCACAACATGTCACACAAACATGTGTCAAGTTAGCTCATAACGACTAATAGAAAGTGGTAAATCTAAATTTTGAATGTCTGAAATATGAGTTCACTCTCGCATGCCTAAAGATCTTTGTTGACATTTCATGTCCCCATTTGATGTCCCATCATTAATATGCAATCTGAGAGATCTTACATGGGCCATATTGCATGATTTTTTCCTTGGAGGTTCCTAAATTTTGTGAAGTCCTATAATTTTGGGTTTTCTCGCTATCTCTTACTTTCTTACCTTGTATGCCTTCATTCCTTCACCACTCCCTTCCTTCCCCCTTTTTCTTCTAAGTTTTTTGGGTTTTGACCTTCGGCCTTACCCTTTACCCCTTCCATTCCTCTCCTCTTCCATTCTCGCATTTCTCCTTTCGGTCTTCAGTCTTCTCTCTTCCCTCATCCCTCTCTTCTTCCTTCTTTCTGCTTTCGGCCTTCGGCCTTCACACTTACACGTTACCTCTTACCTTCTTTAGGTAAGAGGTAAGGCCTCCTCCCGACCTCCAATGGTCTGAGTTTTGACGCTTGATGTTTCCTTCTTCTTCGACCTTCTACTTATTTCCTTCTCATATTTCCCCCTTTCTCTCGAATTCGACTAAATGTCAAATTTTTGGATTTCAGGGGTAAGGCTTAACCTTTTCCTCCAATTTTCAAAGGTAAGCCTCCTCACTTACCCCCAAAATTCTCCTCTTCATCATAGTTTCCTCGTCCTTCCAAGCATATAGTAAGAGGTACGCCTAAAGCCCAACATCTAACGACCCGATGTTTGACATTCGACAAAGAATTTTTGGGGCTTAAAACCAATTTTTTCAGGCTTATAAAGGTGATTTTTCGAGCCTGACGCCCCGACCATCCTATGTTTTGACGTGTTTTTTGGATGATGTTTTTGAGGTTCGATTTGACATTTGAGCACCCAAATCTGATTACTGAGCTTTAAGGATGATATTTATTTCCTCACATACCTTCTGCAAGTAGATTTCATGGGCGCACATGCCCATTTATTTCTCTTCGTTGACTTCTTAGTAACTCAAATCTTGCACAACATAGTCTTTTTTAGTAACCCTGGTTAGGGTTAGGGTTAGATTTGTGTTTCTTAGTTATGCCTGGTCTATAAAGGCAAAAAATGTATTCATTTTCAGGCTTCTTCTTCTTTTGGCTCCTCTGAGGTTTTTCTTTTGCAAACTGTATTTCACATTCTACCATTGTAAAGATTGGCTATATGCATTTTTATTAACAAAGTTGATCATTGTTCAGGTTGTGGATTTGGTCCCCTCTTGTTCCTAGTCTTTTTTTTTATGTCTCTCTGTCCCTACAGTTGTTGGTCAGTTGTTTCTGGTTGTTCCTCTGGTTCAATTATGTTTTGAACTATGTTGTCTTTTGGCCCTTTGGGCTCTTTGTGAAGGGTCTGACACCCTGTAATGTTGCTTAACTTTTCAAAAACAAAGTTGATCATTGTTGTTGGTTCTCTTATCTTTTATGTATGAGTAATATTCACTTACCTTCATGTTTGAGTGTTTTCTTGCATTTTTATGTATACATGTTGTGTTAAATTTCCTTACAACTATTGTGTTGAGAAACTTTCTTTCCTTCCAGCACTCTACCAAACCCTAACCTCCATTTTTCCTTTGAAATCAACCAAATAAAGAGTTGTGTGAGTTCTTTGGTCCCCTTCTTTGATGTATTGTGCAAATCTTATCCAGGAAGAAGCGAACTTTCCATCTTGGTGTATCACCTTCATCTTCCCTTTCACATTCTCCTTCTCCCCTTTTCCTTGTGGGTTGTTAGAGTAGGTTAGTGGTAGGTTTTCATCTGTTGGGTTGGACCAACACATTGCACTAGGATTGAAAAAGGAAGTTGGCCTTCTCCAGAGATTCGACCTCATTCGCGCAAAGGTCCCACACCTAGAGGTCATTTCCATTGTATCATTGGAATGCTAAGCTCCATGCTCAATAATGTGCAATTTCATGTGACAACAGTTTCTAGCATGCCCGGTGGGACTCCTTTCCATTGAATATTTTGGTGTTTTCTTCAATTCATATTTCCTTTTGAGGAATTTAATCAAAAACACCATGGCGACTCCATTCAAAATCAACTAATTCAAGCAATCTAGTTCCATTTCATGTCATTGAAGTTGTGCCTTCTTTTATGTTTTAGCCTTTAGACATGTCCTTCAAGCATATGGCAACTTTACAACTCTGTGGGTGACTCTTTTTTTATGTGAACTATAGATTTTGAGGGAAAGGGGGTTCTCCAACACTTTTAGGGTTTTCACCTAAAAGGAGAGAATTATTTCACACGCAAGATCTAGGGGCTTCATTCAAGATTAAGGGTTAAATGTGTGATGTGTGTGTGATTTGGAATGTGTCTAAATGCTACAAACTAATGAAATGAACTAACTATTGAAAGAAAACTAATATAATGCAAATGTATTGAAAATACTATGTAAAATGGCCTAAAATGAATGCAAGTTGTAAGAAAAATTAATGGGATAGCAGTGGTGCACCTGGAAATTGAAGTGTGATGTTGAGGAGCTATGGAATCTTCCAAACTCTACTATTGAATGCCACTAGGACACTTATGCCAAGTTGGGCGACTTAGTCTTGCTTCACAAAAACTTTGTCGAAATAGGTTTCGGGGAAATGGGTGTCCAGATCTGTAGAGATCACTTTTCAAGCCTGACAGTGGGACTAATTCGCCAATGATGGCGACTTAGTCCACCTGTGACTAGCAAGAATCTCGAGACTAGAATCTATAGCTATCAACTTGTACTTATGTTTCTAACGAAGAACTAGATCCTAATCTTCAGATTTTGACTTGCAAGTTGTCCTCAAGCTCATTTTAGGGTTTGTTGACTTTGAATGATGTTGATGGAATGTTGACACCTTTTAGCACCTTTCTCTTTGACAAATCTGCATACAAAGTCTACAAAACACACATGCAAAGAGGGGAAAAGGATTAGGGTTAGAGAAGAGGGGTTTGCCTTAGTCGAACCCCATTTTTGTAATCAAACCCTAGATAATGAAATGAAATGTGAAGGGAAAGATGATTGAACAACATGCAAGTGCAACAACTCACCAAACCCTTGTTGAAGAAGTATGAAGATATGCAAGTAATCAGCTCCAATGGATTGATGCTTGAAGTGCTTAGAGTGCTTGAATGCTTGATGCTTGAAGATTGCTTGTGAAGAATGAATTTCTAGGAGATGGAGAGTGAAAATGAGAGGAAAACCCTTTATTTATACATGCATGTTGTGCCCTAATTTCCCCAAAAATAACACATCATAGTCCAACCTTAGGGTTTAGAAGCTAATATCTCACCAGAATATTGACATAAATTTGATTTTTAAGCCTGATTGGACTAAGTCGCCCAAGGTGGCAACTTGGTCCTACTAGGGCAAATTTGCCAATTTTCAGGAATTAAAGTGTGATTAATGTTGTTTAACGAGTTTATCTTCCAAAACACACTTAAGTAGGACCTATAAGTGCATTAAGGGGTCATTTTAACATAATAAAGGGTCAATTTATTGATGAAAAGCCTAGGAAAGTGTGGGAGTTTGTTACAAATCCTTACAATACTTTGAAATAGGGCTTGAAAAGTGATAAAAAGAGGTTATTTAAGTGAATTATGATGGAAAGGTCATAGATAGTGAGAAAATGTGTTACAACACTTCACAAACACCTTTGCAAAACATCATTAGGTTTTTATTGATTTTCAAGCGTTCAAGGCCTCGTGTGAATGTGTTGGCCACATTACAACATTAGATCTAGGCCAAAATCCATAGGAAAGGCCCAAATGAGTGAAAAATTTCAAGGATACATTTGTTTGCGACATAGTGTGTACCTAAAATATTTAGTTGGGCAAACCTTTGCCCTTATTTTGTAATTTCAAAGCATTTTCCATGCACTAAATGCCAAATTTTAATGGAAACCACATGTACGCCCCACCATATCATGATAATTCTAGCTTTATTCCTCCCAATCAACCCTATCAGGCTGGTCATACCTCCCATTTCATTCCAAAGAACTTTGTTGTTGTGGGTTCTCAACCTTCTCAAAATGCATACCACCCACCATGCCCTGATCAATCTTCTTGGACACCTACTCATTCATATTAGCAACCCCAACAGACTCCTCATTTTCAAAATCAACCTTGTTTCTCTCTTACTCAACCCCATAATTTTGATAATTTAAGTGCAAGTGAGATTACAAGAATTTTGCTTGATTTCAATAGATGGCTTGATGAGTTACAGAGACAACAAGAGTTTGACCTACAATAGGAGGAGTGGGCTAATCAAGCCTATCAAGGGAAGCAAGAAGGTTATTTCCCACATCATGATGAGTTTTTCCATCAAGCTCATTATTCATGGAAACAAAATTTAGACGCTCAATGGAGGTATGAGAAGTAGTTGGAGGCACAAAGAAGGCAACAAGAAGAGTGTACAACAAGTGATGGTGTTGCTATGCAAGAAAAAATCAGACTTTTCCTTGCTTTAGCACAAGTTCTCGAGACTTAGGTAGCCCCTTGTGTTCCTAGTTTCAAGCGAGCACCTCCACCATTTCTAGAATAGCCTTCTAAGGAGGAGGTAAGAAAGCATAAATTAATAATTTTCAAGAAACCTAACAGGCCTCTTGAAACTTCTAATAGCTAGGAGACAAGAGACAATTTTATTTTGGTGGAATTGAATAGCATTTGAAGGATATTTTGAATAAATTAAATAAAGTTGTTTATTTGGTGTGAAGGTGATAACTTGATGAAGTTGAGTTGCAAGATATAGAAAATTCAAGTTTATCTTCTATAAAATCATTTGAGATGGGTATTTATAGATTAATAATGTGACAAAGTATAAGTTGTTCTAGTAAGTGATAAGGTAAATGTATTACTTTATACTTTACAAGAAATTAGATTTTAACTTTCATAAATTATGTCGATCACACATAAAGTAAATTTATAGTTATATAGTTGGACACTTTTTCATTGTTTGGAACATCAACTGATATTATTATTATTTCCTTTCGATAGACAGGTTTACTATTGCATCTATTGTGTTTGCTTTTCAAATAGTTGCTTGGCCAATGAAATTGAAGTGTTTAAAATATTATTGTCTTTTTCCTATAGTCGAGATTTAAGCACATATTTTTTGAGCTTTAAAATTATAGTTTATCTTTTTTTCTATTGGTTGGAGTAGGTTGAATTTTCATTTTCATTTAAGTAAATTAGGAAAATATGGGGACATTATACATTGTGGCAAATATTTGAACAATGTACATATTGGAAAATATTCAAATATTTAATTGGGGGAGGCAAATTGTGCGAGTTTTGGTGATGGGTTGGTGGGTACTGAGCTAGTGAATGCATGTTTAATGCACTAAATGCAAGCTATGCGAAATGCATTGGACAACTGGTGCGTACACAAGCAGTGAATGCATAGTTAATTCATGAAATTTTAGGCGAGTGTTGGGTTTTATTTGTGTTTATTCTCATTTGTTTATTGTTTGTTGAGAGGCTTTGTGTTTTTAGCTCTGGTTTTTCATTTTCAACGTTTTTTATTCTATGGAGCACTTGAATCGGGGACGAGCCATTAGAATAGTGTAGTGCTGGTGAGTGGCTCATCTTTTGTTTGTGATACTTAAAAACTAGAAGTATTGGTCGTTATTACAGGGAAAACTGAATGGTTTGAGAAAGGTCATGTCAACTCTGGAGGCTTTGAATGCATTAACTATGTGTTAATTGCTTGAGCGACCATCTGTCTATTAGAAAAGCTTGCAAAATTTGTATTTAATGTTTAAATGTCTGGAAAAAATTATCATGTTGGTTTTCTTTTGCAAATTTTATCATGTGCTTTTGTGTTTCATGTTTATGAACAATGTATTGTATGTGATGGAGTGTGCTCATTTGTCTAATTTTTCTGTGAAACGGGAAGTAATACTTGCAATTGGAGACAAAGGGGTGATCCCACAATAATGGGTTACACTTTTTGGCCAAACTTGACATTGAAATCAACTTTTTTCACCAGATTTTCACTTTCTTACATCTATAGAAGCTAAACCATTAAGAATTTGAAGATGAAGCAAACTAGTGATTTATGATATTTTGTGTGTAGATTATAATTATATATATTTTTTAAATTAAAAAATAAATTGTGAATCCTTTTATGTAATTTTTATTAACTTATTTTTTGTGCTAAACATCATTTTCAAAAAGTGGTGTTTACTTTCAACTGCATAACTTTTTTTATAGAAAGGATTCAATTCTAATTTTTTAAATAAAGTTTTTTTACACCAATATCTAGTGGATGGATATTTTTTCATTATTTTTTGTTGCGTATATATTTTTAAATTAATTTTCTAAGTCAGAGTAATTATAATTTTGATATATTATACTTTCAGTTGCATAATCTTTTTTGTATGCATTTGAATTAACTTATTATTTTTTTGTTAGAATAAAGACATCAATATCTAGTGTACATGTATTTTTTAGAATATTTGTTCTCTCATTTCCTTTTTTTTTCGTATGTGTGAAACAAAGACCTCGATGTTCATTGAAAAACCTATATTCAAAAGAAATAAAAAATAAATATAATAATAAAATTAAATATATTTAAAATTATACTTTTTGGGAAGCTTATAATAATTATTACATGTTTACAAAAGATAAATTTTAAATGAATTAATTTGATCCCCTAAAAAGTAAATCAAAAGTGGTTTTTATCAACATTTTGATAGGTGTAGAGGAGGCTCCATTATAGGCATGGTTTAAAACTAGCGATTTTCTATCCAAGGGGGTTTGATATCAGTGGGTTTGATCAAACCCTCTTCAATTAAAATACTTTAAATGGAACCTTTTTAAGGCTTAAATCATTATATTTTCTAAAAATATGTGATTTCAATAAAAATCTGGATGTCCCAAAAAGTGTAACCCATTATTGTGGCAGCACCCAGAGACAAAGATCTATATGGCTGCAAACACACTTTGTTGTTGAACAAGGATCTGCAAGGTCAAATTCTTGTATCATCATTCCCCTTTGTTTGTAATGAATTCAATGAACAATAAAGGAGAAGCCTAGTTCAAGAATCTGACTTACCAAATAGACAGATGAGCATAGTGAATGATATGTTGGGAATTATGCCTCAACTTTCTAGTGACCCCCTTTGAAGACTTAGGCGAATTCTCTTGTTTCCTTGGCAAAGTCTTTTGTTCTGGCGGACGCGGAATTGGGATGGAACTTGGCATTGTTTCGTTTGTCTTGTTCCGGGTCTTGTTCCCATTCCATCTCCAGCTCCGCTCCCCGCTTTCTTGGATCTTCGAGTTTTTCTCTAGCGGAGGTGGAACCGGATTGGAACTTGGCATTGTTCCTTTTGTCATGTTCCGATTTTGGCTCTAGATCCGGCTCCGGCTCCAGCTCCGGTAGTCTGTTGCTCTTCGTTTGGTTCTGGTGGAGGCGGAACCAGTTTTGGAATTTGGCAATGTCTGTTTGCCATGTTCCTGTTCCTGTTTCGACTTCGGGTCCGACTCCTACTTTTGTGATCTAGTTCCTCTGGATGTTTGGATTCTCCTCGGGGAGTTTTCCTCCACTTTGTCCATGTTCTGGATTGTTGTTTCTTGCAGTTGGCAGAGGCAGAACCGCAACCGGTTTGGTTCCTAATCTTGGACTTTTGGTAAAGTCCTGTTTCTGTTTCTGTTCTGTCTCTGTCCCCGACTCCGACTCCGATTTTTTGTGCTCTCGCCTTGGTTTGACCCCGGGTTGTCTTTACCCGATCAGTCCTGTTTTCGTTGTGTTCCTCTTTGCCGCGGGCGGAAGCGGAACCGAATTGGTTCCTGAACCTGTAATTTCGGTGGAGTCATGTTTCAACTCCAGTTCCATCTCTGACTCCGACAGTGTGCTTTTTCGGTGGAGTCCTGTTTCGACTCCTAGTCCGACTCCGACTCCGGCAGTGTGCTTTTTCGGTGGAGTCCTGTTTTGACTCCTGTTTCGACTCTGACTCCGATAGTGTTAGGTTTGGCTTGAAGCCTTGGACGTGCCCGATGTCTATTTGACCATTTTGGTTGCTCTGTCAGCTGCGTTTGTTGATGGGTCTTGGACGCGTGGCACCTGGTTGAATTGTGATTGGATGGTTACCTAACTTGTTGTGCTGCATGTTTTGTCAACGAAGGTTGGCGGAGCTGAACTTTTTTTTGGAATGGCATTGAATGCCTGGGTGGCTCGTTGCAGGGAGATCTGTCAGATCCGACCAGATGCGTGATTTCTCAAGCAAGCAAGGAAGTTTGATGAGTCTGCAAGAGTCATGGGTTGCAGAGCAAGTGCATGATGTGCGAGCTGAATGCACGACCATGAGACTACGAGCAGGATGTGTGGGCATGTGAATGTGTGAGCATGGGGTTGCAAGTATAATGCATAATGCATGATGCGATATTGCAGCAGTTGGACTTGCAGGTTGGAGAGCCGAAGGTGTGAAGAGATTTATAGAGAGATGGAGAGGGTGTTCGAGCAGTTTGCTTAGGCAATGTAACTGTGAACACTCTATCTCTCGGATCGGGGCATGGGAATCATTGGAGGCCGAATGACTGGGCTGGCCATGAGGCTGGCTGTGGCAGTCATCTCAGGAGCTGAGAGGAATATTGCGGGTACTTATTACTTCTCCAGTAGAACAAGATGTAACTCCTGTATTGGCTTTGAGCCTGATATTGTATTGTAACTGGTTTTGTTGCTCAATAATACAATGGCTCCAAATTTTGGAGTGTGGGGTTTTTACCTGAAAGGGTTTTCCTCACGTATATCTTTGTGTCTTCTTTTTGTCTTTCATGGTATCTGGTTATGTTGAATCTGTTTCTTGTTGCATTCATTTCTCTCAGAGGATCAATGGGGGATCAACTATGCTTGTTTCCACTTTATAGCATAGTTGGTTGTATCTTTGTTATGATTTTGAATTGAAATCACTAAGGCGCTACTGTCTTAGATGCTTATCTTGATGACAGACCGAATCTGTATCCCCAACAAGTGGTATCAGAGCTGGTAGTTTGTTGCTCATGATACCAACAAGTGGTATCAGAGCATGTTTAAGGGAGGTCGTGGCTTGATGATACCAACAAGTGGTATCAGAGCCTTCTCTTGGTTGTTGAAGTTCTGGGTTTTCTCCTGCGGTGATTTCTTAGCTTGGCAAGCTTGAGGAAGTTTGGAGAAATCGGTTGGTGATTGGTCCTTCGGTGAGTGGAAGTGTGTGCTTCATTGATTCAACATATAGTTTGAAAGGTGCTGGGAAAGTATGGAGTGGGTCATGTTGTGGCAACATGATCTGGAGCTCCTGACTGGTAACATTGTTTCTGATGCAAAGGGCATGAGATGTGTTCATGGTTGTGTTGCAGCAAAGCGTGGTGTTCATACTGGGTGTTTGTGTGAGAGGCTCCTTGGTGGTATGGACTAGCTTTTTTCGTTGTTCAGCTATGGATTGTTGTGCTTGTGCTAGGTGTTTCTGACTTAGCACTGAAGGCATTTTCTCTGGTGCTTTGATTACATGGAGGCTATGAGATGACCTTGGTGGTCTACAACTTCTGGATAGCCTGGCTCTTCCTTGTGCTTGTGCATGACTGTGGCATTGGAACTGGTCTGAAACGGACCTATTGTTCCTGTGTGCCTCTTTCTTGCACTTGCATGGTTCAAATTCATGTCTTTGGCTCTAAAGGTTTTGTGTAGATTTTCCTAAAAAGCCTACGGTGCATTCTCTTGTTCTTTCATTGTTCTGGTTTACTGTGATGGTTGTGTGAAGACTTCTGAGTTGTCCAGATGAGTAGTGAATATGGAGGTATGTGGGTGTTTTGGAAACACTGTGGTTTTTTGCAGGTTTTGCACGGTCAAGGAAAACTTGTGTTTTGTGGAACTGCTGTTTGTTATTTTTCTAGATCCTAGTTTCTGGGGTGTGACTGGATGAGATAGCTGCAATTCGACTGGTTTTGAGGAGTGGTGTCTTCTCTGCATGGGAGTGTTGGTTCCTTCAGCATTCTTGTGGTATGCTTTGATGGTTTTCTAGACTTTGGTGCTTGGGTTGTGGACGTGACTGGAAAATCAGATCTATTGTTGATCTGGTGTTTGAGTCATGACTGTTTGCTTTGGCTGTTCTCTTTGATTATCTCAGTTTTGCAGTTTTCAATGCAATGATAGATTTGTAGGTTTACTTTTGGTTGCATCCACGGGTTGTAAAATATTGTAGGTTGTCCTTACCTACATGCTTGTTGTGAGACAACTCGAAAGTGGACTATCTATATCCACGAGGGTGTAAGCATGTTGTGCAGATCTATTAGCTAACCTTGTCTGTGGTCACTTGTGCATTGGTGTGGCTGTTTTGAGATGAGAGGAAGAATGGCGTTTGAGTACCTGAATAGTCAGTGATGGGGACCTGAAGCATGTGGATCACAATGTCGTGGAGAGCTGAGTACACTGGCATAGTGTAAGCTTTTGACAGTGATGGTGTGGTCAGTCATGGTGCTTGGAAAGCTCAGTGTCACGTTTCAGTGGGAGCTTTAGCAATGACTGGTGTCTTCTTTGGTGTTGCAGAATTTGCATCTGCATGTTCACTATTTGAAGATGTGCAACACTTTGGAGCCATGAAGGACCTTGGTAGTCTTTGGCTGAGTTGCTGGTGGTGCTTGACAGGTGATGTTGGTTTAGAGTTGTTTGCTTTATGTCATGGTATACTCTTGCTTGTGCATTCGAGTTTTGGCATGTTGTTTTTCTCTTGAAGACCATGGACAGTTCACTTGAAGCGTGGTATCTCCCTTGGAGATGTGTAGATCATGGTATCATGATAAGTTCCTGTTCTAGGTTATGGAACTTTGATAGTGGTCTGGGGGTTCTCTTTACTTTGAGTACATTGGTCATATGCTAGAGGACTTCTGGTTATTGCAGTGCTGCAGTTTGGAGTTAGCATGAGATGACAGGTGTTGATACTCATGGATGCATGGAGAATAAAGGTGAGGCTTGAATTCTTAAGTGAATGTTGTTGTTACAACTGAAAGTCTGAGAAGCCTGCACTTTGGTTGAATGTAAATTCAACAGAGATCTTGAAGGAGAATGCTCTTAGGTTAGCCATGGTGGCTTGTATATCTTGGATGAGCATGTTTCTCTTTTCTTCTTGATCTGCTCGGCAGTGGTGTCATTGTGAAAGGTATTTACCCATTATACTTTTCAAGTGCTTTATGTTTTATCTTTCATGTTATGAATCTTGAGTTGGTTTAGATTCTGGAGGATTCATAATGAAAGGTTGGAAAACATAGTTTATCTCCTTGTGCTTTTGAGGACTGAAAGGAGATGGTTATATGGGTAGGTCTGATCTTCTTTGAAGAGCTTACATCCATGTTTTGTTGGATGTTGTCAAGGCTTTTCCCTTTGGGATGTAAAGAAGATCATTCTTGACACAACTGGCATTTAGAAGTGTTTGTAGAAGGACATGTTTCTAGTTGATTTGTTGTTTCTCTCTTATCTGGTCTTGTTCTTCCTGATTGCTCTTGTGACTTTAGATGTGAGTTGCCTTTGTGGTACCGGGTTGGTCACTATTTGTGGTCATGTGTTGTCACCTGGGTGATGAAACGAAGGTGCCTGTGCTTCTTTCTTCAGTCAGCTTTGGAGGTGTTTGGATGAACTGTGAAAGATAGTTGAGAGAAATTTTTCTTGCAGCAGGTGGTTGCAGATGTTGCAGATCAATATGGATGTTCCTTGGAACTGCATGGTTACATTTCTTTATACTGGGTTTGGTGGACTTGGTATGCCTGGATCATTTGTGATGGTGCTCTGTTTGCACTCATCTGGACAGTGCCCTTGCAGTGGGAATACTTGGATGTGTTTGGTCTATGACTGGTTGACACAGGGTGCTTGTTTGCTGCTAAGATGGGTGGGTTTCTTTTGATGGCATGAGTTCACTTTTAGGTCATACCTTTAAGGTATGGGTGGTTGGATGTTTCAGCATGAGCTGTGGGTGCTGGTTTTCAGTCACGTGGGTTTGATCAGTTGGATGAGGGCAGTCTGTTCATGGTTGTCTTTTTAGCTAGTTAGTTTTTCTTGTTCTGGAGTTTGGTTGGAGTGGTGCTTTGCTATTTTTTGCCTTTGCCGGCTAGAGGATCATTTGCTTTCGTTCCTGAGACTGTTTTTGTTTCACCTTGGTGTGTTTTTGTGTTTGGAGTTGTTGCCTAAGGTGGTGGACATCTTTTTGATGTTGTTGTAGTGGTCTTGATTGGTGTGTGAGGCATGTGTTGGTCCTTGTTCGGGCTGGTTTAGAGGATGCCTGAAAGTCTTCGGCAAGTGGGAGATTGTTGGGAATTATGCCTCAACTTTCTAGTGACCCCCTTTGAAGACTTAAGCGAATTCTCTTGTTTCCTTGGCAAAGTCTTTTGTTCTGGCGAAGGCGAAACCGGGATGGAACTTGGCATTGTTCTGTTTGCCTTGTTCTGGGTCTTGTTCCCGTTTCATCTCCAGCTCCACTCCCCGCTTTCTTAGATCTTCGAGTTTTTCTCTAGTGGAGGCGGAACTGGATTCGAACTTGGCATTGTTCCTTTTGTCATGTTTCGGGTTTGGCTCTGGATCCGGCTCCGGCTCCAGCTCCGGCAGTCTGTTGCTCTCCGCTTGGTTCTAGCGGAGGCGGATTTGGAAGTTGGCAATGTCTGTTTGCCATGTTCCTGTTCCTGTTCCTGTTCCGACTCCGGGTCCGACTCTTGCTTTTGTGATCTAGTTCCTCTAGATGTTTGGATTCTCCTCGGGGAGTTTTCCTTCGCTTTATCCATGTTCTAGATTGTGGTTTCTTGCAGTTGGCGGAGGCGGAATCGGAACCGGTTTGGTTCCTGATCTTGGACTTTTGGTAAAGTCTTGTTTTTGTTTCTGTTCCATCTCCGTCCCCGACTCTGACTCCGATCTTTTGTGCTCTCATCTTGGTTTGACCTCGGGTTGTCTTTACTCAATCAGTCCTATTTCCGTTGTGTTCCTCTTTGCCGCGGGCGGACGTGGAACCAAATTGGTTCCTGAACCTGTAATTTCGGTGGAGTCATGTTTCGACTCCAATTCCATCTCCAACTTTGACTCTGACTCCGACAGTGTGCTTTTTCAATGGAGTCCTATTTCGACTCCGGCTCTGGCAGTGTTAGGTTTGGCTTGAAGCCTTGGATGCGCCCGATGTTTGTTTGACCGTTTTGGTTGCTTTGTCGGCTGCATTTGCTGATGGGTCTTGGACGCGTGGCACTTGGTTGAATAGCGATTGGATGGTTACCTAACTTGTTGTGCTGCATGTTTTGTCAACGAAGGTTGGCGGAGCTAAACCTATTTTTGGAATGGCATTGAATGCCTGGGCGGCTCGTTGTAGGGAGATTTGTTAGATCCGACCAGATGCGTGATTTGCAGATGGTCTTCTTTGCTCTTGTTGAGTCGATTACATATTGGATGAGAGATGTATTATTTCTCAAGCAAGCAAGGAAGTTCGACGAGTCTGCAAGAGTCATGGGTTGCAGAGCAAGTGCGTGATGTGCGAGCTGAATGCACGACCATGAGACTACGAGCAGGATGTGTGGGCATGTGAATGTGTGAGCATGGGGTTGCAAGTATAATGCATAATGCATGATGCGATATTGTAGCAGTTGGACTTGCAGGTTGGAGAGCCGAAGGTGTGAAGAGATTTGTAGAGAGATGGAGAGGGTGTTCGAGCAGTTTGCTTAGGCAATGTAACTGTGAACACTCTATCTCTCGGATCGGGGCATGGGAATCATTGGAGGCCGAATGACTGGGCTGGCCATGAGGCTGGCTGTGGCAGTCATCTCAGGAGCTGAGAGGAATATTGCGGGTACTTATTACTTCTCCAGTAGAACAAGATGTAACTCCTGTATTGGCTTTGAGCCTGATATTGTATTGTAACTGGTTTTGTTGCTCAATAATACAATGGCTCCAAATTTTGGAGTGTGGGGTTTTTACCTGAAAGGGTTTTCCTCACGTATATCTTTGTGTCTTCTTTTTGTCTTTCATGGTATCTGGTTATGTTGAATCTGTTTCTTGTTGCATTCATTTCTCTCAGAGGATCAATGGGGGATCAACTATGCTTGTTTCCACTTTATAGCATAGTTGGTTGTATCTTTGTTATGATTTTGAATTGAAATCACTAAGGCGCTACTGTCTTAGATGCTTATCTTGATGACAGACCGAATCCGTATCCCCAACATGATATTCCATGTAATTCATAAACATAAAACTATTTTTTGGCCAAAAGCAAGTTACTATTACAGTTGTTAAATTTACTTTTGAAATAGTTTCTTGGCTAGTCAAATTGTATTGTTTAAAATATTTTTTTCTTTTTTTTATAAGTGGTATTTAAGGACATATTTCTGGTGTTTGAAAATAATGTTTTATGTCTTTTTCTATTGGTTGGAGTAGGTCTATTATTCACCATTATTTAAGTAAATTAGGAAAATAGGCCCAGACAATATGTATCACTAAAAATATTTAATCAGTGGATCCAAATTTTGGGAGATTTGGTGGCGAGCTGATGGGCACTAAAGTAGTGAATGCATGTTTAATTCATCAAATGCAATTTTTGTAAGATTTGTTGGAGAGCTGGTGGGTATGGAAGTAGTGAATGCTTAGTTGAATCATGAAATCTTAGTCGAGTGTTTGGGTTTTATTTGTGCTAATAGCTGGTGGGTACAAAATCACTGAATGCATAGTTAATTCATGAAATGTCAGGTGAATGCTAGGTTTTATTTGTGCTTATTCTAGTTTTCTTATTGTTTGTTGAGAAGCTTGTGTGTTTTGAGCTTTGTGTTGGAATCTTCGATGTTAGTTATTCTTGATAGCTTTGAGCAAGTGAATTCTTTGAGCAAGGTGTTGTTGGTTGTGGAGGCATTCAATGCATTGACTATGTATTCATTACTTGAGTGGCTAATAGTATATGGGAAAATCTTGCAAAATGTGTATTTGATGTCGTAGTGTTTGCAAAAAAATTGGTCTATTTTTCCCTAAATTATGTCATGTGCCGTTAGTATTGATTTTCTTGTAAGAAAAATAGCAAAGTAGAAGTAGGTGATAAATTTTGTTGATATGCATCATAAAGCAGTAAATGCATAGTTAATGCATTAAATACTATGTCAATACTAGCACAATTGTTGTATTTGTCTTTGATATGGTGAAGCAGTGAGACAATTTCAATAATCTAAATGTATGTAATTTTGCTTCTAGAGTGAGTTTTTTTTGTGTAATTTTCCCAGTAAAGCAATGTTTTCAAAGCCTAAGGTTAGATTGCTAAATAGGTGTAAACATGAAGGCTTGTGTATGCTTGGACATTCTACATACCTGGTGCATGTGAACTAATTGCATGAATGGTAAGAATGGTGGGGATGTTATGTGTAGACGTGTGAGAACATTCACTTGAAACAAATTTGTGGCTAGTTTGATGCATTGGGCTATGATCTATAAATTTTGTGGAGAACACTTTGTAAATGGATCGGTATGGATTAGTAGACTTTGTAATCTGCAAGTGCTTCTAATTTAATCGGGATGCAGACAACTCTATTAATGTAGATGTATTCATTGTACATAGTCACTTAAGTGGATGTCCTTGTTCTCGTATCAGTGCTTGTGTCTTGTTGTAACTAGAAGTATTGTTTGTTGTAATATGGCCTAATTGTACAAATGTACATAGTATATGGCATATGCTATGTAACCAAGTTACATGAAATAGTTGAAGCTAAAGAGCAACTAACTATTGTAATGGTTTCATTTGCAATTGAGGGATAGCACACATTTTACATTTTTTTCTATTGGTTGGAGCAGGTCTATTATTTATTTTTGTTAAACTAAATTAGGAAAATAGGAAAAAATTATATATTTTTCAAATATTTAATTGTTGGATGCAAATTGTGTTAGTTTCAGTGGAAAGGTGGTAGATATTAAACCAGTCAATGCATGTTTAAAATACATCAAATGATATGACTAGTGGGTTAGAAACAATAGTCTTTTAGATGCAAATTGTGTGAGATTTGTAGGTGGGCTTGTGGGTGTGTAAGTTGAGAATGCATAGCGAATGCATGAAGTCCCATGGAATCCTAGGGAAGCGCTCAATTTTATTTGTGATAATTTTGGTTTGTTTCTTGTTTGTTGAGAAACTTGTGTGTTTTTAGCTCTAAATTCCCATATCTCATCTTTGCTAAGTCTGTGAGGTCCTTCAATGGTGGAGAAGCTATGGATTTTTGTTTAAGATATTTTCCCAATAGCTTAGTTTTTTGTGGCTAGATCAATAAGCATTAGCATTCACTTTGTAACAAAAGATAGGAAATGCATTAAACATTTTGATCAAAGGAATGATGTTGATAAATGCATTAAAATACATGTTCTTCCAATGTGTCTAAGAATTGTGTATTAGAAGAGTTGTGAACAATGAGGGAGAACATTAGTTGAAGAGTTTGATTTTCTAAATAGACAAATGGGCATAGTGGATGACATGCCATGTAATTCATAAACATAAAATTGTTTTTTTCCCAAAAGCATGTTACTTTTGCAATCAGGAATATATATAATTGCAATTATGGGATATGCAATTCATTGGTTAAATATCTGCCAAAATTTTGAATTCCCTCAGTGTTGGTTTATGCTTATTGTTGTTTGTTTTTTGTTTGTTGAGAAGCTTGTATGGTTTTAACTCTAGGTTGTTGTCTTCGATGTTTGCTATTCTTTGCAGTGCTTGAATGGGGGAGGAGTCGTAAGAGCGATGTACTATTGGTGATTGGTTGATTTCTTTATTTGTGATACTTGATATCTAGACGTATTGCTCACTATTACAAGGAAAACTAAATGGTTCATTTCTTTTGTGACAACAAGCTCTTTTTCAAGGGTTGTGCAATTTGCATTTGGCAATCAAATATTTGCCAAAATATATAATGTCTTATTTTGCTAATTTACTTAAACAAAAATGAATAGTAGACCTATTAGAATTTAATGCAATAGTAGTAGATTGATTGACAGGAGTGTCATTTCCAATGCACACCATACAATTGAAATAGTGATGTGCTTTGATCGCAACAGTAACTTGCCTCTAAGAAAACTACCATGCACATGAAGTGCGTGATGGTAGTAAAGCTCGCACAATTTGCATTTAATTCTTAATATTAGCATTTTCATTTGTATTACTTGCTTGGTTAATTAAATTTGATTGTTTTGTGCTTAGTTAATTAAATTTGATTGTTTTGCAGAAGGAATACTACTCATTTTAGTTTCAATAAATTAGGAGAATATGGGAACATTATATACTTGGGATTTATGGACATATTTTTCATTTTTGAAAACCATAATTCATTTCTTTTTCTTTTGGTATAGCTAGACTCGAGGTTTAAATATTAATTAATTTATTTTCAAGTATTTATCCACTTACATCATTGAAAAGTCCCACCAAAAAACAAGCTTCTCAACAAACAATAAACAAACACGAATAAACGGAAACCAATACTTGGCTCATTTTTCATGAATTAACTTTGCGGAGTTTGCATTTAACACATTAAACATGCATTCATTGATTCACTACCCACTAGCCCACCACCAAAACTCGCACAATTTGCATCCACTGAATAAATATTTGTCACAATGTATATTGCCCCCCTATTTTCCTAATTTACTTGAACGAAAATGAAAAATCGACCTAGTCCAACCAATGGAAAAAGAGATAAACCATAATTTCCAAGCACAAAAAATATGCACTAAAGTTCTGAACAAATAATAAATAAATGAGAATAATTATAAACCAACACTTGCTTCATATTTCATGAATAAACTATGTGAATTTTCCATTTAATGCATTGAACATGTATTCATTGCTTCAGTACCCACCAGCCTATCGCCAAAACTGGCACAATTTGCATACACGGATTAAATATTTGCCACAATGTATAAATGTCCCTCTATTTTCATAATCTATTTAAATTATCTCAGAAGTGAGCTCAACAATTGTAATAGTAACTTGTTGCAACTGTATTCATTCTACGAAGTCACTTGAGTGGCAGCCCTTGTCCTGATATCAGTATTTTTGTTTGCTACAACTACAAGCATTGGTTACTATTATAAAACCTAATTATACAGTTGGCTACAATAGATGGCATATGAAATGGAGAATTTGAAACTAATTAACAAGTTACTATTGCAATAGTTCCATTTGCAATGAAGAGATAATTATTTTTAGATATGTTTTCCTATTCGTTGGAGCGGGCCTATTATTCATTTTTGTTAAAGTAAATTAGGAATTTAGAAGGACACTAGACATTAAATACAAATCCTACAAGCTTTGGTAGTAGGCTAATAGCTAACCAAGCAATGAATACATAGGTAATGCATTGAATGACTCCATATTCAACATTACCTTGCTCAAGGTATTCAATTTTTCTTGTTTCAATTCTCGTTTGTTGCAATTCTTCTATTGGTTGGAGCAAGGCTATTGTTCATTTTTATTCAAGTAAATTAGAAAAATAGGACACTATATATTTTGCAAATTTTAAACCACGAAATGCAAATCGTGCCACCTTGACAATGGGTTACATAAATACTCAAGCAGACAATGCATGTTTAATGCATTGAACAGTATGACAAGCAAATCAAAAACAATAGTCTATTCAATTCAAATAAAATAGGTAATGAATTAAAGTTTTTTAGCATATAAACAACAACAACAAGCGTGTTAAGCAACATGAGATGCTAGTATTAGTGATAGGGACCAATCCCAATATCCTATACTTTGTTGTTACTAGATAAAGAAATACTCTTATAGATCTTTGACCAAGATCTTCTTCCTTGTACAAGCATAGAATACATTAACTTTGAATTCATTGCTTGGATAGGCATTAGCCTACTACCAAAATATTTTAAATAATACAATTTCATTGGACAAGCAACTATTTCAAAAGTGAATTAAACAATTGCAATAGGAATCTGTTGCAATTGTATTCATTATACAGAATCACTTAAATGGCTTCCCTTGTCTTGGTATCAATACTTCTGTCCTAGTGCAACTAGAAATATTATTTCTTGTTATAAGGTCTAACTGTACAAATAGGTACAGTAGATAATAAATTACATGAAACAGTTGAAGCCAAGTAGCAGATTACAATTGAAATTTTTTCATTTGTGATCAAGAGATAATAAACAATTCTTCTTCTTTCCTATTGCTTCGAGTATCCCTATTATTCATTTATGTTAAAGAAAATTGTGAAAATAGGAGAACATTATATATTTTGCAAATATTTAATGTTTGAATGCAAATTGTCCCACCCTTGGCAGTAAGATGGTGGATGTTGAACCAGTCAATGCATGTTTAATGCATTAAATGTATGACTGATAGATCATAAACAATAGTCAATTGTTTTTCAATTTTGAAAGGTAATATTTTATTCATAAACATGAAACACATAAGCACATGTTAAAATTTACAAAAAAAAAGAGACCAACGTAATAATTTTTTGTAAACATCTAGACATCAAATGCAAATTTTGCAATATTTCCTAATAGGCTCATGGCTACTAAGGCAATGAATACATATTCAATGTATTGAATTCCTCCCTAGTCAACAAGACCTTGCTCAAATCATTCACATTTTCCTATGATAATTCTCGTTTGCTACAATAGCTACCTACTCCTTGGCTTCAACTGTTCCAAATTCATGGGTTACATAGCATATGCCATCTACTATACCCACTTGTCCCCATAGCCCTTGTAACAACAACTAGTGTTTCTAGCTAACAAGCATCATAAACAGACAAATAAATTGCTCCCCAATAGTCAATTATTTGTAGAATTACAAACATGGAAAGCTAAAAAACACAGAATCTTTTCAACAAGCAATAAACAAACAAGAATTAGCACAAATAAAATAGAGCACTCACCTGAGATTTTATGAATTAACTATGCATTTACTGTTTTCCTACCCACTAGCTATCATTCAATGGATTAAACATGCATTCCATGTTTCACGATTAAATATTTTTCAGAATATATAATGTCCCCTTAGTTTTCTAATTTACTTAAACGAAAGTGAATAATAGCCCTACTCCAACCAATAGAACAAGTAATAAAAAATAATTTTCAAACGTCAAAAATATGTCCTTAAATCCCAATTATAAGAAAAACACAAAAAAATTGCAAACAATACAATTCGATTGACCAAGCAACTATTTCAAAAGTGAATTCAATAATGAGCCTTCAATCTTCTAGTGTTCCCCATTTTGTTATAATAAGTCTTTGAATACTATGTTTTCTTCCCCCACTATTTCACCGCTCTTTTGAAAAATTTAAGAACATCTAGCAACTATTTCAAAAGAAAATTCAACAAATGTAACTCTAAACTTTCCTATCGACACAAATCTATGATGTCTTACTAGTGTCATAATTTTGTTTAACGAAACTAAAAAATAGACCTAGAGCACTGATGATGTAGTCGAGCTGCTATAGTGCCAAGGAGTCGACTGACAAAGCTCATGCAATTTGCATCAGTGATAAATATTTGCCAAGATATATAATGTACTATTTTCTTAATTTACTTAAACAAAAATTAATAATAGACCTTCTTCAACCAATAGCAAAAGAGATAGATCATGGTTTTCAAACATGAAAAATATGTCCATGGATCCCAAGTATATAATGTTCCTGTATTTTGCTAATTTTCTAAATCTAGAATTATTAATAGACCTAGTACAAAACAATCAAACTCAATTGGCCAAGTGAATATTACAATTGCAAATGAGATAATTAAAATGCATTGAGCCAATTTTCAGTGACAAAGTTCACATAGTTTGGATTTAATTATTTAATATTTGGCAAAATTTATTGTGCGTTGTTGTGTTTCATGTTTATGAAAATCATGTTCTATGTCATGGACTGTGCTCATTTGTCTAAATTGTACCTGTAATAGAACCGTTGCTTGCAATTGAAGTGTAGGAAAAATATCTATATTGGTGCAATTAAACTTGGCTCTTCAACAATAAGCTGCAATGTCAGATTCTTGTATCATTCTATCGCTTTGTTTGCAATGAAATTTCATTCTTCCAATGTTTCTAAGAATTGTGTATTGGAAGAGTTGTGAACAATAAAGGAGAACGTTGGTTCAAGAATCTAACTTTCCAAAGAGACAAATGGGCATAGTGTATGACATGCCATGTAATTCATAAACATGAAACATTTTCTTGTTGTATAGCAAGTTGCTTTTGCAATCAAAGATATGCATAATTGCAATTGTGGGGTTTGCAATTCATTTGTTAAATATTTTCTAGAACTTATAGTGTCACTCTCCTATTTTCTTTAAATGAATATCAATAATAGACCTGGTGCATTGCTTGTGCAATTTGCATCCAACAATTAAATATTTGCAAAAATATATAGTGTCCTATTCTCCTAAATTACTTAAACAAAAATGAATAGTAGACTTACTGCAAGGCAATTAAATATGATTGGGCAAGCAAGTATTCCAATTGCAAATGAAAAAATAAGAGTTGAATGCACATTGTGTCAACTTTACTGTTCTCATGCACTCTATCCGCTTGGCATTTTAATTAGAGGCAAGTTACTATTACAATTAGGGTAGGCCACTATTGCAATTATAAAATGTACGTTGGATTTGCTATAATTGTTGATCAATCTATAGCTCTTACATTAAATGTGTCCACGGTTGGCAAGACGTGCAAAGTATACAATTTTCTCCTTTGTAACTCTCATTTGTTTACTATGCTTGGATTCCAGAGGAAACAATGGCATATGTAACTTGTTTCTCAGTTTCACAAAGAAATAAGAATAAGCATAAAAAAACCAAGCACATGCCTAGTATTTCATGAATTGAATATGCATTCAGTGCTTGTGTACCCAGTAAGCTTCCAACACATATTATATAATTTGTATTTAATGCATTAAACATGCATTGAACATGACATTTATAAAATATACAAGACATATAAAATATAAATATTAGTAATACATTAAAAATTGAAAAGCATTTTATGTTTCCTAATACCATATTATTATGTTAATCTAATATTAATATTTTTGAATATTTTAACCATGACTATTTTTTTTATATCTCTAAATTAAATACATTTAGTTAAATAAACTAACTATAAATAATTCTATTTACCGTGAATTGAGAAAAGAACATATGCCAATGGAAAATAAGCCACAAAAAGTAAATTTCATAGGAAAAACAACTTTATAGATAAAGTGAAGGTTTAAATATTAATTAATTGTTTTACAAATATTAATCCACTTTCATCATTGAGAAGCACTATCAAAAACAATATGATGAGACTAGTGGTATGAAGTAATCCCAATACCTCGTAATGTGTAAATAGTCAGCAGGTGTAAATGGGAATGCTTCTCTATGCCTCGATGCGTTGCATAGCTTCCAAACATCAACTAAGTGCATAGATATTGAGAATGGAAAGGGTGTTACATGTAAATGTGTGAGAATATAGACTGGAAACAAATTTTTCCTTTGATTAATGCATAAGGATATGGTCTTCAAATTCTATCAAAAATATTGAGGGGTAAACCCATAATAGTGGTGTAGAATTTTTATGAGGAAGGAAATTTGTAAAAATGCTCACACATTCGAAATTTCATGTTTTTAAGGGTTCGTTCGAACTAGGGGGTTTGCACGAACCCAAAAGAAGGGTTCGGTCGAACCCCTAGTTCAAGCGAACCCCCTTTTGCATGGTGGGTTTGTTCGAACCCTATGATTTCACATTCCCTCATGGAAAATTGAAAAAAAAGGGGGGTTCGAGCTTTGCCCTTCTCCCCCTCTTCCACCAAATTTTACCAGATTTCTGCTCTTCGAAGCTTAGGTTGAGGATGAAAATGGAGGATACTTCACAAACCCAACTGGAAGATGGTATTCCTAAGAACGAGCTATCCAACGAATTAAATTTTAATATATTTTGGTTTTATTATGTATGTGTTTTTTTAGTTTGATTAAACATAGGTTTTTCACCAAAAATCAAGCTCTCTGTTTTGCACATGTGGAAAAATAGTAGATTATCAAAATAAAAATATTAAAAATACATTGAGGCTGGGTATTGATGTCCTTGATCCATTAAAAAAAAAATTGAATTTCGATTCATACAAAAAAAGTTATGTTGTATACAGTCCCCCTATGTCTGAATCGCAATTGGTTTGACTTTGAAACTTGATTAAGGAAAAAATATTCAATAAAAAACTATGAGACCAAATTAAAGTGCTATATATCATAGTCACAAATCTAAATTCGAAAAAATTAGAATTTTATCCTTCATACAAAAAAAGTTATGTTGTATACGGTGAGCATCACTTTTTTAAAATGTTGTTTTCTGATAAAAACCAATTTTCGTGAGAGATGGAAAAAAAAGTGCAATTTGATTCCAAAATTTTTTAAAAATATATTTTTAGAATCTACAAACAAATGTAATGAGACTCTAGTTTTCATCATCTTCAAATTCCTCACGCTTTAACCACTATAGGTTCCCGACTATGAAGATTTAGTTAAAAATAATAATTGCAGTGTCCAGTTTGGCCAAAAATTGTAAACCACTATTGTGGGATCACCCTGAGGCAAAGAGAAATGTTTTATTGTTTACAAGACATAGGACATTTGCAAAAGAACAATTGAATTTTGGAGAATGTCATGGAGGTGAGTTATTACTTTGTAAAGTATCAAAGATTAAATGTAGAAGAGCTTTCATTATTTGGTAAAACCTAATTTATGAATCCTACCAAAGTAACTGCAACAACAAGTAAAATTCATATTGTAATGCCCCACCAAGTAACCCTAAAGGAAGTTGCAATTAACATCTTAAGCGAACCAATTTTTCTTTTATAAAGTGCATTTAACATACACATTCACTTACTAATTAACAACAACCTCTAAGGCTACAAGGTTAGGATTACTTAAACCCACACATACATGTTACATATAACCATAGCCTTATAACTTATGAAATAAACATCATACATCATAAAAATACCACATAACATAATAAGATAATCAAGCAAGATACAATCTTATAAACATTAACTTAATCCAACAGTTACATCACTCATTCCCAGAATGAGGCAATAGTACAAATGTATTACAATTACATAACTCCACCTCTTACAAAAGAGGGATAAAGTATCATATACAAACTGAAATATTACAATGCAAGAAATTACCACAAGAACCACGAGCTGTCCATCAGGGTATCTCGCCACCAAGTACTGAAGATAGATGGGGACCCAACGGTTTTGGTGCATGTTCCACCCTACCAATGTGGTGACCGAAAGCCCACCCCCCATGCTAGGAGATAGTAACAAAGTAACATGGACAAAAATTCTACTACCTCTAACCAAAAGCAGACTCAAACTGACTCATACTGTTATAACCAACCAAATGAATTAACAAGTACAACTCATTCACCATACAAGTACAAATCAAATACAATACAAGTACAACTCCAACATCACTGACATAGGTCGCATTGCTTCCAGACATAAAGTAGATCAAGTATGTTCACAGAACCATACATATAAAACAATTAACAACAATTGTCCTAGATAGAGTGTCATCGCAAGGTTTGTCATGAGATCTCCTCTGGGTATTCTTCATAGGCTCCAGCACAAGTAATCCTGGTAGCCTCAACTGAATCCCGACACTCATACTCACTCATGCGGAATCAACTACCTTTCGCAAGGACAAGATAGTTGATCTTGCCATTCCAGGCCTTCTCACTCATCCCAAGTCTAAACGAGTCCTTGTGTTTATGAGTGAGGATTAAATTATCTTGATTAGTGTGAACTGCATCCTAATCATCTAAGTACATTAATTTAATTATCACTTGATTAACTCACTTTTGAAGGTTACCCAGTTTACCACTTTGGGCTCCAGCCCCTAACAAAAACCACTTTTCTAATAGACAATGCACTCACAACCAATCACCAAGGGAAAAACAAGTGCATACAAACTAGGCATCATAACCACTCCAACACCAGGAGGATACAAATAATAGAAACTCACTCCAAACATCTTGGAGGCAACAATCACATAGTCCACTCTTTTCACAGGAGGTACAAAAGCTCTCACTCCAAATATCTTGGAGGCAACAACACATAGTCCACTCCTTTCACAAGAGGCAACAAGATGAAACCACATCACAAGGTCACTCCATACAAGGAGACACGGATCCCATAATCCGTTCCTAAACCAAGGAGGTGCAAACATCTCCGTTCGTGAAAATCGGGTAAAACTGAAAAGACGCAATGCACTACCCAAGGGAAAACAACTAGATGGCATAAAGATTCAACAACCTTTATCCTCTAAGTTCTTCTGGAAGACTTATAATTTAGGACTAACACTAAATCCCAAAACCAACAATGCAACTTGACGACATAGCAACAAAAGCATTCAAGACATTAATCAAATCTAATATTTGGATTTCTTAAATCCATATTCATTCAATAGGTAGTGTTGACAAGTCAAAGACACGAGAACTAGATCATTTAAAATAATCATAACCCCTATTTCCCTTTTCATTATTGGAAATCTAAAACAATTAAACTTACTTCCCTTTACTGAATACAGAGAATTAAATCCTTTAAGATAATCATGAGGAATATACTACTTTTGGATATACTAAATCCATATCTATTTCATAATCCAATCACAATGATTCAATTAATCTAAATAGAAATTAATAAATAACATAATTGATTGCCTCATCAATAAAACAACTTCTTAATTTTTACTTTTAAATCGACACAAATCCATGCAAGTAAACTATTTCCATTTTCTAACCAAATCTTACATCTCATTCAATTTTCTATTTAAAACATTCAGTCACTTTAATATAATAACATATTGTTTCTCTAACCATTTTCCATATACACTAATCAATCCATTTTTAAATCTCTATTCAATAATATATTGCATGCATCTCATTAAAATAAAATACGATAATGAATTTTACACTTAATATATATATGCTCCATATTATATAGACACCAAATATATATATTAATAAATTTAATTACATATATTTTTTAATATTCCATTCACAATGACTAGATTACTCTATGGAACTAAATAAAGCATAATAACTATTTGTCTTTTTCAATATAGTTAGTTCCTAAATTTACTTCTAATGCAACCTAACACTATTGCAAACAATCTTTTCAATTTTCTATCCAGAGTCTATATCTCTTCAACTATCCATTTAAAAACATGCAATTTCATCAATGTATAAAAATATCTTTTGGCTTATCTATTTGACCACGCATTCATATTGTTTCTAATTAAATCTCATTAATTAAAACAAACATTTAAATATAAATATTTCTATAATTCTTCAATATATTTAAATATCTTTTTTTTTTCCTTATCAATTTTGACCATACATTCAAAATTTATCTTTTAAATTCTTCTTGCAAAGCTAAATTACACGCACTTAGATAAAACAAGGTAAATACTGATTGAAAATACTCATAGATATATATATACATTTCAATATATTTTCTTCAATCATATTAACAAAATAAATATTTCCTTTTAAATAAAGTAATTACTTCTATTAAAAAATATCTTTCTCTATACATTTTCTACACATACTAATCATTTCTTTTAGAACACTAATAATACCCAATTTGCAAACAACAAAATAAAATAATATAAAATATTATTTATTCTCTCAAATGGATATATACCTTCAATATATATATACTAAATATAAATTAATATATTTAAATATATTTAATCATTAACATATCTTCTATTTTTTATAGAATATCAAATTGTTTAATTCAAAATAAAATATCCCTTATCATCAATTTTCCAAAATATATACATATATTTTTCAAATTAACTCAAATTAATAATTGGACCTTTTACACATGAATTTAAATTCCACAGTTAAATTTTAAATTATGGATTCTTTAAATCAAATATTTAACTCCTTCAATTAAATTTTAACATGCCATTTTAAAGTAAACAATAATCCCTCATATGTTTATAATTTTAACTCCACTAATCTGATATTCAAATTTTATTTAAAATAATATAAATAAATATAATACTTTAATATTATATATTATAATATAAAATATTATTAAATAATATTTTAATATTATAATAACAATACATAAAATATTAATATTTATAAATATCAATTTATTATTATTTTATTTTCAGAGCAGCCATGGAAAAATAACTTAATAGTAGTCTCATGTTTCAAGCATAATTCAAAAACTATGATCTGGATATTTGCGATTTTTTGACAAGGATAAGAAAATTTTAAAATGCAAAAACCCTTTAAATTTCCTGACAACCCACTTTGTGAAAGTGAAGTTATAGGCGACGCAACCAGACCATTTTACTATGAAAAATATAACTATACTGCAGATTTTAAAATCCATTTTTTAATAATAAACAGAAGGTTTCATTTTCTAAAAACATTCTAAATGCATTGTTCAATCTCTATATTTGATTTCAATAACAACAAAATCGTTTTTCCCAAATAATTTAAATTCAACTGAGATTTTCACAATTTTCACTCAAGAATTTTCACAAGCAAAAGCTGTAAATTTATTTAATTCTTTTCTTCTAATATCAAATTTGTTTTCTAAAACAGATTTAACAAACAAATCTTTCATCATTACTATTTAAAAAAAAAACAATCAAGAACAATAAAACACAAAGAGGGAAACTTGGTACAAGAAGCTACAGGAAGAGATGAATTTCTGATGCAAGCCTCCTCCAAGGATTTCCTGAATTTTCTTCAATCCTCCAATGAATCCAATCCAAAACCAAAAAACTTTCTTCAAACTCTTGTGCAAATTTTCCAAAATTTCTTTCCTGCGGTAAAAATGTATATTTTTCTAAATCTCCTTCTGTTGCCTTAAACTTAAAACATGTATACTTTATAAATCAAAAATACCTAATACAACCTTAATTCACATTACATGCAAATTAAATATTTCAATTTCGATTTCAATTTTAATTTCAATTTCAATATTTACAACCCTAATTCACATTACATGCAAATTAGATATTTCAATTTCAATTTCAAATAATAAATTAATTTCCAAAGTTGCAACTAATTTCCCAAATAAACATTTAATTACAATTTCTAATTTAATTCTCACACGTTGAAATTAAATTCCAAATTTAATTTTAATTCTTTTATTTCCTTTCATTCTCTTGCATCACGTTTAATTAATTAATTTAATTATTTAATAACTAAATTCAACCCCTTGGATCAAATTTAATTAATTAAATAAACTAAATATAATTAATTAATTCAAATATAAACTTTTATCCACATTGCATTATTTAAATTAAATAACCATCAACATGATTTAAATGCAATTATTCTAAATATCTATTTCCAAATCAAGAATTCTTCAGAATTAAATAACATCAAAGCAAGACAGACAATTACTCGACACACACAACTGACGACACACTAAGGCTAGGGTGTAAACTTGACACATGTTACCTAGCTACTATCTCCCGTTCAACTTAACTGTTGGATCGACACGCTCAAACCTGTGAAACCAGGTGGAGTCGATGTCATGTACTTGCAATCCTGCAACCAAGTAAACAACATCATACAATATATCCAGCATATAATACACAGCGTGAAGAAGAAATTACGGATTCGTAGGACGCTTGCAAGCGAGTGATGCGAAACCGTCCTCTTCACCAATACACTCATTGAAACTGACACTTCCATCATAATCCCAATAATCTCATAATAATATTTCATGTTAACTCTACAACATCATTAATCCATAATGCATGTGAAACAATAATCAAATAACTACATCCCACAATAATAGTTGTTGCTCAATAGTAGCGATCAAAATATCATAACAAAATGTATCCAGTATCAAAGTAATTGCAACCAAACATAGCATAAAGCAACTTGAACAAGAAGCAAGATGGAGGGGTATTACACATATGGTGCACATATCTGATAAAAATGAAATAGTAAAAGCCAATAATTGCAACCATGTGGTACGCAATACATATACAATTTTTTGCATAGCACATTAATCAAATTTTCTTATAAGAAAATGAAGGGAAACCTTTTTTTTAGAGAATCCTCTCTTATTTGATTTTGGCAATATGACATCCAATTTACTCACTTTTTGATTGTTAACTAGATTGATGAACTTTTCATGTTTGTATTAAGCCAATGTTTAAAAAATGATAAATGCTATGAATGGAAATATGACAATAGACAACGCAGACAAGATAACTTGTAGAAATTGAAGGCATCTTCTATGGTTTGTTGCCACCAAGCAAGTTACCGTTGTAGTCAGATGAGGTTGCTATTGCAATTGTTTGATGTCTAGTGCTAATATCAAATGCACATCCAACGATTTTCTAAATTTTGAAACAAAATAGACCAGTGTGAAATTTCTTTGTAAACATTTAGACATTAAATTCAAACTTTGCAAGCTTTGTTGATAAGCTATTGGCCACTCAAGCAATGAATACATAGTTAATGCAACATTGACAACATCCTTGGTTTCAACTATTTCATGTTGATATGCTAGATAGAATATGTCATCTATTGTGTTCATTTGTGCGATTATGCCTTTTGGCAGTAAGCAATACTGGTAGTTGCAATAGCATAGAGGTTCTTGCATCAAGACAAGGGAAAGTAGCATTTACTACTATTAAAAGATCTCGTTAGAAAACTGTGAACAATTTTCCTTGGTTCTTAGAAAGAAGGTAGCAAAAGTAGAAGAAAAGGATTCATTGGTTAATAAGAACTTTGTTCAAAGGTCTTGCAACCTATTTACTAATAGACTACCAAGTTTACTCAACTATAGCAATTAATTTAGAAAATGTCTTCTCCGGGATTTGCAGATTATATTGTAATGCATGGACCGGTGGACAAATTTGTATCAAGTCAACATTATTACATTATGGAGCATACATAAGCCTTTTAGTTTAGAAATTTTTAGCATTGTAACCTTAGTTTAATAAAATATTGCTTTATCAGCTATTGTAATTGGTTGTGTCCACTGGCATGAGCATGTCATGTCTGGCAAGGAACTTTTTGGATGTTCTTGTGGTTTAAGATGTTGAGTTAAATTTGTAGACAATATATGCATATATTTATCTAATGGACAAATGTCCTAAAAACCCTATGAATGTAGATTATTGTTGCAATCTTTCTATTTGTAATTGAAACATAGTAAACAAAGCAAAATTATCCCAAAAATAACTGAATGGTATATGATTATAGAAATCTATTGATGCAAACATAAAATGCACATCCAATGATTTTCTTAAATTTCCAACAAAGTGGACCTGCGATATATATTTTTGCAAACATTAAGGAATTAAATACAAATTTTGTGAGCTTTGCTAATAGAGAAGTGGTCACTCAAGCAAATTTTGCGAACTTTGACGACAGAGTGTTACGTACTGAGTTAGTCAATGCATGTTTAATGGATTAAATGGTCTAACTATTGGATCAGAAACAATAGTCTGTTAAATGTAAATTGAGGAAGATAAACTTGTACAAACTACAAACATTAAACAAAAAATTTGTGTCCTTTGTCGATAGGCTAGTAGCTTCACAAGCAATGAATACATAGGCAATGCATTGAATGTCTCCATAGTTAGCAAGATTTTACTGAAAGATCTTGTTGTCAATTGTGGAGGCATTCAATGCATTTCCTACGTATCCATTGCTTCAGTAGGTACAAGCCTATCAGAAAAATTTGGAAAAAATTTAGTAATGCCTAGATGTCTGGAAAAAAATATCGTTGTGATCTATTTTTTTGGAAAATTTTATCGTGTGTTTCTATGTTTCATGTTTATGAATAACACATTATCTTTCACAACATGCATTTAGTAAATTGTTCTTTATGGTTTGCATGTCATATCATTTAATACATTAAACATGTATTGAATGCATCACTAATAGTAGCCTCCTATTGCCATAATTTACTCTAACAAAAATGAATAAAAGGCCTACTCCAACCAATAGACAACGAGATAAATTGTTTATTATCTCTCAATTGCAAATGAAACCATTGCAACAATAATCTGCTCCTTGGCTTCAAGTATTCCATGTATCTTGGTTACATAGCACATGCCATCCACTATATTGATATGTACAGTTAAGCATTAGAACAGTAAAATGCAAATAGCATAGGAAATGCATTGAACTTTTTTAGCAAACAAACAACATCGACAAGCATGTAAAAAAACATGATATGCTAGTATAAGTGATAGAAACCAATCCCAATATTTCTTAGTATGTTGTTGCTAGCTAAAGCAATACTCTTTCAATCGATCTTTGAGAAATTTCTTGTTCGTTGTGCATGCATAGAATGCATTAACTGTCAATTCATTGCTTTGATAGGAATTAACCTACCAACAAAGTATTTTAAGATATACAATCTAATTGTACAAGCAACTATTTCAAAAATGAATTCAATGATTGCAATAGTAACTTGTTACAATTGTAGTCATTTTAGAAACATGTAAATGGTTTTCCTTGTCCTGATATCAGTACTTCAGTGTTGTTGTGACTAGACATATTCTTCATTGTTATAAGGCCCAATTGTACAAATAGGTATAGTAAATGACAAATGACATGAAACAGTTGAAGCCAACAAGTATGTTACTATTCAATGGTTCCATTTGCAATTGAGAAGTAATCAACAATTTATCTTCTTCTCCATTGGTTGGACTAGGCCTATTTATTAATTTTTGTTAAAGTTGATTACGAAAATAGGAGGACATTATATATTTTTTAGATATTTAATCACCCTCGTTTGTTGCAGTGGTCACATACTACTTCGCTTCAACTATTTCATGTTCATGCGTTGCATAGCATATATCATTTACTGTACTCACTTGTGATATTCACGCTTGTAACAACAAGCAATGTTTCTAGCCATCAAGTGTTGCAAAGACACAAGTGAGCCACTTGCTAGAAGTGCACTATGCCTATGGCTTATCCTGTGTTCAAGCGCTGAATAGACTAACATACATTGAAAGGGGATGTGCAAAGCTAGAAAACAAAGAAGGTTTCCAACAAACAATGAACAGAGGAGAATAAGCACAAATAAAACCTATCATTCCTCTAGAATTTCATGAATTAACTATGCTTTTACTGCTTCCATACCCTTTGACCCTCCTACACTTTTTGAAAAATTTGCATTTAATGCATTGAACATGTATCAAATGCTTGATGATGAAATTTGCAAAAAAAAAGTTTTTGTAATCATTTTTTGCAAACATTTAGACATTAAATACGAACTTAGGGAGCTTTGCTTGTAGACTAATGGCCACTCAAGCAATGAACACATAGTTGATGCATCCAATGCCTCCATGGTTTCCAAGACCTTTGTCAAACCATTCAATTTCTTTTGTGGCAACAAGTAATATTTCTAGTTATCAACTATGAGAAACACATTTACGAGTCACTCAGTAGTAAAGATTTCTACATATCGCTCTCACTGCATTCAAGTGTCGCATAGGATAACAAATATCAGAGAGAAGAGCTGGGAGCTAAAAAATAGAAGGTTTTGAAAAAGCAATAAATAGACAAGAATAAGCACAAATAAAACCCAACTCTTGCCTCAAATTTCATGAATTAACTATGCATTCACTACTTTTGTACCCACTAGCCCTCCAATGCATCTCCCACAATTTTCTTTACAAGCTTTATTGGTACACTGGTAGCCACTCAAGAAATAAACACTTAGTTAATGCATTCAATGCCCCTACAGTCCATAAGACCTTGCTCAAACTATTCAGCTTTCCTTGTAACACCAAGCAATACTTATAGCTATCAAGTATCAAAAACAAAGAGCACAGTCCATGA
This sequence comes from Sequoiadendron giganteum, assembly GCA_007115665.2. Taxonomy (NCBI): domain Eukaryota; kingdom Viridiplantae; phylum Streptophyta; class Pinopsida; order Cupressales; family Cupressaceae; genus Sequoiadendron; species Sequoiadendron giganteum. Next base: position 639,440,995 of record CM021107.1, read on the forward strand.
CATATAATATGTTTTTCATAAACATGAACCACAAAAACAATGATAAAATTTGCAAAAAAATAGATCAAGCTTATAAATTTTTGTAAACATTTAGACATTAAATGAAAAAAATTCAATGCCTCCATAGTTTCTATTTAATCATTGGATACAAATTGCAAGCTTTGGCAGTGGGTCGGTTGACATTACAAAAATGAATGCATGATTTCATGAATTAGCTATGCATTGAGTGCTTATGCAGTTGCTAGCTCTACAGCACATCTGTAAAAGTTTGCATTTAATGCATTTAACATACATCCATTATTTCATTATTCAACAATTCAATGGAAAAGATTCTACAATATGCATGACTGTCAGAATATATAATGTCTCCCTATTTTCCTAATTTACAAAACTCGATCAAGTATCAACTGGATCTTTGGACAGTTTGCATTCAATGCTTAAGTATTTGTCAAACTTTATCATTTTTTTCAATTGTTCTACCTTTATTTATCTATTTTCTTATTCAAACTGTAGTAATAGATTTTGATCATCCAACTAAGTCTATGAAACGCAAACCAAGTGATTGCAATAGTATTGGTTTAGTGCTTACTGCATTGATTCGACATTGATTGCTTTATGTTTATGAATTACATATAACATGTCATCGACTATGCTCATTTGTCTGATATGCCCTTGTAACAGGAGTGACTGCTTACAAATTAAGTGGCAGATAAAAAACTACATTGTTGCAAATACAATCGATTTTTGAACAAGAAAATAGAACATCAGATTCTCATATCATTGTTCCTTTTTTTATTTGTAATGAAAAAAATTAATGTTTATGCAAAAGATAATCTTTGTTGCCTTGCATTTATGTACAGAGTGTATAGCATTTAGAATATAAACATATTAATGTCAAATAGCATTTACAATAATATAATATTGTATGCATTCTAAATGGAAACAAGATATCAAAATATAGAAATGATAGACGTTGATAAATATGAATATGAAAAATGCTCACAAGTCAAAGTACTAAAAAACAATAGGCTATGTAGAGTAGGGAACATTTAAGTACAATGTTGGAGATTGCTTGCTTGACTCATTACAAGTATTGTTGAACAATCAGTACACATCAATTGAGCTATGAAGAGGAACAATAGATTACTTCTTAAGTTGCTTTACAAAATGAGATAAAGATTCAATTAGATTATATAACCTTGCACTAGACCCTAAAATCCTATATAGAGTGCACAAAGCACATGACTAGGACACATCTACGTAGGATGTGCCTTTCTGCAAAACCAGATGTCGGGAACAATGAAATTGGTTTATGGGGAGACGTATATTGTATTCAGTGGTTTTCTAAGTGGATTAATATACAGATATGTGTTTGGTCAACAACATTGGGAAAATAAAACTTGCACTTTAACAATCTGCCTAGTTTGTCAATATATTCCATTCTATTCCATGATGCAACCCCTCAAAGAGGGAATTTTGAACCGCTAATAAGAATTGAGCCACACAATCCAAATGGCCAATAGCCAGTAAGGTTAAATCAACTTAAAAAACTCATTAGAAACAATACACAATATAAAATTACCAATGGTAACAAAAAGAAAAAGCTAGACAATAACAAAAGCAATTATATTCATACAATTAAACAAAAGTATCTCAATCATAACCCTATTGTAAGACTACAACACCTTAAGATCTTGATTAGAAATAATAATAAATAAAATCAACCTATACCTATGATATCAAATAAGGGGAAAAAAAGCCAATAGTAGAGCTTTACTAAAAAATAATTCAAGATACACCAAAATATACATGCACAATCTGCCAAATGTTGTATTTTGGAAAAGATACTAGATTATTCAAAGTGTAATGCCCTGCCACGCAACCCTATAGGAAGTTTCAATTCACAATAAAAGCATACTAAATTTTTTTTTTATTAAAGTGAATTAACCATACAAGTTCATCTACAATTGACAACATCCCCTAAGGCTACGTAACCGAGATTACTTAAATCCCCATTAACATACAACATTAAAAATTCATTGCATTAAACAACTCAAGTAATAAACATTCATTCAACATAAATTAATAACAAGATAAGAAAATAACATCCATAACATATATCCATTACATGAACAACTAATTACAACACTCATTTCCAGAATGAGTCATAAATACATAAATGTTACAATTACAAAATTACACCTCATAAATACAAGAGGGGTATAACCAACTTATTACATTTTGAAATACAACAGTGCTAGAAACGAAAACAAGATCCGCGAATCGTCCAACTAGATGTCTCGCCTCCACGAACTGAATATCAAGGGGGACCCAAAGGTTTATGGTGCATGTTCCACCCAACCAAGTGGTACCCGAAGCCCCACTCCCCATGCTAGGAGATAGTAACCACATAACATGGACAAGGTTCTACTACCTCAAACCAAAGGCGGACTCATACTGACAAATATTAATCAAGTATGATAAAGAATCCATACACAAAACACACAACTCAATGTTATCCTAGACACAGTGTCATCACACAGTTAGCCATGAGATCTCCTTTGGGCATTCTTCATAGGCTCCAGATATCCCGGTGACCTCAATTGAACCCCGACCCTCATGCTCACTCATGCGGAATCAAATACCTCTCGTAAGGACAAGATAGATGACTATGCCATTTCAGGCCTTCTCACTCATCCCAAGTCTAAACGAGCCCTTGCGTCTATGAGTGAGGTTAAACTATCTTGATTAATGTGAAGTGAATCCTAAACAACTAAGTAAATTACTTTGATTATCACTTGTTTAAATCACTTCTGAAGGTTACCTAGTTTACCTCTTTGGGCTCCGGCCCCTAACAAAAGCCACTCTTCTAATGGATAACACACTACACAAAAATTAGACTCCAAGGGTAACTCAAGTGCTTACATAACTTAACCAACACAAACTCTCATTCTAGGAGGCAACAATTAAGGAAACCCACTCCAATACTTGGAGGAAATAAAACACAAAAAGCACTACCCAGGGGAAAACAAATGATTGACTTAATAAAGAATCAACCCATAACCTCTGGAAGACTTTACAATTTAAGACACAAATCACCCTTTCCCAAAATAATCAACACAAGGACATTTAATATCAAAATGCACTAGCAAGGAAATACACTATATTCGGATATCTTAAATCCATTTCCCTAACTTAATTATTTTCAGTAAGAAGCCAATCACCTCGATCAAGTAACAATAAACTAAAATATTTACCTTTACTTTTACCAAGAAAGGATAAATTCAATTTTAACAAAACAAGATATTCAATTGCATTTAAACCATATTATATTCATGCAAGAAAGCTTCTTTCAGTTACACAACAAACACATCTAATTTCTATAATTCATTTAAATTCCTCTATTTCACTTAATTTCCTATTATTCCTCAATCAACATATTATATTACAAATTACTTAAAAATACTATTAACTAAAACTTCTACAACAGTATTTAATATATTAATATATATATTCATAAAATATATATAATAATTAAATATAAACCTAATAAACTACATACAAAATATATATATATTTAAATATATATATACATAAAACATACACATAATTACATATCACATATATAATTATATATGTATTTCATATATATAAATATTAAATATATATAATATTTTATACCAAATCGAATTAAATCCAAGCATCGCAGTTACCAAGGGTCCTTTTAAAGACCTGTGAAATCCATTAATAGCTGACAGATTTTAAATCAAACTGACGAACTTTACTCATATTATCAAACTTTCATTAATACTAGCGGACTTTATTGGTACTAGCAGACTGTAATCATATCGGTGAATTTCATTGGTACAGGCGGCCTTTACTAGTACTGGCGGACTCTACTTACGTACATCCAACCGACGATGGTTGGGGAGGCCGCACTCCCCATGAGACAGTGTGTCCCCCCAATGGGGTGGGTGCACGGCCTCATGGGCAGCACTTCCCCCCAAACAAAGGTATGGTGGGGGATTCGAAACCCTCCCCACCAATGTTTATAAAAAAATCAATTTATTTTGCCTTTAAACAATTTCGAAATGCAGAGGCACGAAAAACAAAATTTGCCATTGATGTGAATTAAGCCCAAGATAAATTTCGCCGACTGCGACCTTTTCCCCAAAAATAAATAAATAAATAATCCACATAACAAAAAATAATATATATATTTATATAAATTTACACAAAATTTCTGACTGGTAAAATTGAGAAAATAATTAAAAAACCAATAACAGAAATTAATAAAATATTTTTCCCAGAATATCTTCCTAAATTCAAGAGGTTTAAAATTAATTTCTTTTAAACCATTCCTTCAATTTTCATATAATATAAAAGTAGGAAAATTAAACGGATCTTGATTTTTTTCATTGAAAGTTTTCTAAGAGGGTTTGATTTGAAAACCAACTCTAATTGTTTTCTAAAGGAATTAAAATTTCTTCAACAATCTAAATGTTTGAAGCACAGTCTAAGGTTTAAATTAAACAATGATTCTACAATTTCCCCATTTGCTGAATTAAATCCTACAGTAAATTTATACAATCTTCCCCAAATTTTAGATTAATTTAAATCTAGTTTCTATTAACAAATCCTAATTCCCAATGAATTCAACAAACAGATTTCTTAAACAATATATATTTGTTTTGAACAAACAAGAACAAGAACAACACAGAACAAAACCTGGATTTTGAAGCTACAGGAAAAGATGATTTTCTGATGCAAGCCTCCTCCAAAGATCTCCTGAATTTTCTTCAACCATGCAATGAATCCAATCCAAAACTCCACTAATGCAAACAAACTTTCTTCAAATCAAATCTACAATCAAAACTTTCTTCAAACCCTTTTATGTGCAAATTTTTCCCAAAAATGCTTCTCTGCCTTCCAGAAAACTTTTTCTTCCCCAAGATCTTCTTCTTTAATGAATCCATTTTCAATCAACTATTCTTCTTAATTAAACATGCACTTCAGTCCTCAATCAAAAATATCTTAAACAACCTAAATCTAATTGCATGCAAAATTGAATATTAAATATTAATTTAATTTTCTATTTTCGAAAACCCACTTTCAATTTAAAATGCAATTTCAAATATCTTTCAATTTTTGCTTTTATTTAATTTAATTCAATAAAACTTAATCAATTAATTTTAATTATTTAATAACTAATTTCAACCCTTTTGAGATTAAATTTTAATTAATTAAATTAATTAAATTAATTAAATTTTAATTAAATTAATTAAATTAATTTAATTAATTAAATTTTATTATTAACTTTAAATATAACATCAAAGCATAATTTTAATTTAATATAAAATAATCACCACTTTTAACCAATGCAATTATTCTAAAAATTAATTTAATAATTACACATCTAACATAATCAAATAACATTAACTATGGTAAAACATGACTCAACAATCAGGATTGATGACACACTAAGGCTAGGGCGTAGACTTGACACATGTTACCTAACTACTATCTCCCGTTCAACTTAACCATTGGATCGACACGCTCAAACCTGTGGAACCAGGTGGAGTCGATGCCATGTACCTGTAACTTGAAACCAAGTAAACAACATCCTACAGTATATTCAGCATATAATACACATCGTGAAGAAGAAATCACGGATTCGTAGGGCACTCGCAAGCAAGTGATGGGAAATTGTCCTCTTCACCAATACACTCATCAAAGACTGACATTAACATCATAATCAATAATCTCATAATAAAATCCCATGTTAACTCTACTAACATCATTAAACCATTAAAGCATGTGAAATAAAAATCAGATAAACACATCACCCAATAATAATTGTTGCTCAATAGTAGCGATCAAAACATCATAACAAAATATGTCCAGTATCAAAGTATTTGCAACCAAATAAAGCATAAAGCAATCCAAACAAAAAAGCAAAACAGAAGGGTATTACACAAAGACAAGCAAAAGGAAATATATTATGAACTAGCACAATCAACATCCATAGCATTGACAATTGCATGTCATATATGTTACTCTGCACTAAAACAATTCTCGATACCAAAGTATGTCATACCACACAAAATTCAAACTAATAAACCATTGTCATATGTCAAACTTCTCTCCCAACTAGAAGAACGGCTTGTGTCACTTAGAATTGCATTTGCACAAATCTGGGAACTAGGGTACAAAAGATCTCAAATAGGTCTAACAGGTTGCATAATTAATGTCCCTGTTGGCATTAGCATTATATAGAAAGCATTACCACTATCAACTAACAACACACAAACAATTGTTGTTTCACTCAAAAGACGATTGGAATCAAAAATGCATTTCAAAAAGGCATTGTACGGCCCAATCTCATCATGGAAGCTTTGGCTCAATTTAAAAAATGACGCTATACAAATTGCAAAATGTCCAGATAAACAAAGATTGGAAACATTTTTTGCATACCAATGATGAACTTGAAGAAAATACTGAGCCTGTGATAATTGAAACTAAGTCAGATAGTGACATGGAACATGAGAACCCATTTGAAACCTTGGTCCATGGATTCACTAAATCCAGAGGTATACATAGCATGCAAGGCAAAATCATTGAAATTTCACTTGCAGAAAAAAACTATCAAGTTGGAATCTTTAAAGACAAATACATTGAGGAGATGAATTTCCCAACATTGTTCTTTGGCAAGCCACGTGATGATGAAATTCTAAAAAAAATTGCATAACACAAAATTGCACAATGGGAAGTTCTACAATCAAACAAAAAGTTTGCATATCACACAACTAACATATTTTTCAAAACTATCAAGATACTAATACTACAATTCTTATCTACAATGTCCATAAGAATACAAAAGGGACAACTAGAAGGACAAAATCTACTTGCCAAGGATGTGAAACACAAACCAAACCTTGACAAAATTCTAAAATCACATATTGGGTATGTTGACTTCAAAAGAATAAGAATATCCCTAGATTATACACAACTTAAGAAAAATGTTTTTGCAATGATATGACAGCTAGGACCGCCAACATTCTTCCTCACTTTTAATAGCACTGAACAAAATTGGGATCCTTTAATAAAAATGCTACAAGAATTACACAATCAACATCAATTAGGTCAAAGACAACAAGAGTCAATTGCTCAAATGAACATTGACAAATTTGAACTGATCAAAAAGGATCATATTACTTGTGTACGGTACTATAGACATAGAATAAATGCAATGAAAAAATTAATGCTTATAGATGACTCTATCTTTGGAAATGTTATTGATTAATTTTCTGTGACTTGAGTTCCAGAATTGAGGAAATGAGCATGATCATATGCTAATACGGGTGAAAAATGCACCAATCTACACAAAAAACAACATAGACATTGTAGCTTTTGTCGACAAGTACATTACTTGTAGCACTGATCATTTGTAAATTGACTTGGCTAGTTTACAAAGGCATCACCACACAAAGATGCAAGAGATCAAGGAAAATGCTTTGCAGATACAATTTCCCTTTTCCACCAATGCGAAAGACACAAATACGTTTACTAATACTAGAAAAGACTGAAACAATAACTTCAAATGTTGTCAACGTTTACTCGATACTGCAAAAAGCAAATTATGACAAAGAATACACTATACATGTTTTAAAATGAAATAAACATAACTTAAACTGATTATATAGAAACTTTGAGCTCTACACTAAACAAGCCAACACTTTTCTTACAAAGAAAACCATCAGAAATATGGAACAATAGCTTTGCATGGAAAATGCCACACCTTTTGAAGGCCAATACAGATGCCTAGTTCGTGCTCAATGCATATGCCATAGCAATGTACTGCAACTCTTACATTTCAAAAGTAAACAAGTCAATGCCATATACATTCAAAAGAATACGTAAGGACCACCAACAAACGAATATTGATACAATAAAAATGATAGGTAAATTTTGAAATTCTTTGTTGAACTTTCAACAAGTGTTAGCACAACAAGCTTCTCATATTGTTTTATCGCTTTCACTGAACTTTAGTTCAAGAAAATGCATTTTCATTGACACACGATCCTATACTGACCATACATTTATTCTAAAATATGCCAAATAATTAAACAATAAACCAAATGAATCAAAGAACATACTATCAAAATCTATAGTGGACTATAATTTAATACGTCCTCGAACATTGATAGACATATGTCTTATAGAATTTGTTTCAAGTTACAATAAAAACAAAACTACAATTGAACCAAAAACTAAACCAAGTGTAATAGTTTGTATTAACTTTAACAAGCATTTTGATATAGAAAATCATTGTAGAGAGCAATTAATGCTTTATGTACCATTTACAATGAGTGAGAGTACATTGAAACAAAAGTTTGACTCATGGGAACATGCATACATGCACCACGAAAAAACCATTATCAAAAATCATGCAAATTTTACTCACAACACAAGTTTTGAATGGGGTGATAGAGAAAAAGAACTCAAGGATGTTCGGTCCCTTGACGATGGCAAGGACGATAAGTCATTGACAACAAGAAAAGATAACCAAACAAAACAATATAACATTCAAATAGATCTTCCAAACATAACACATAAAACCAAATACAATGCCACACAATGCATTTGAAATTGCTAGACACCCACAAATAATTGACAACAACGAATACTACAAACTAAGGCAAATGTTGAACAAAGAACAACAAGAAATTGTTAAAGATGTTATAGTGAAAAAGATGAAAAATATTGACAAGCCTTTGCATTTATTCTTGACTAGTGGAGCTAGAAGTGAAAAGACTTTCACTGCAAAAGTCATATATCAAGCTCTAATTCACATTTATAGCAAGTCTATTGACAATAATCCTGACAAACCAAAGGGCTTATTAACTACATATAAAAGTAAAGTAGCTTACAACCTTAGAGGTGGAGTCACATTACATTCAACATTTCATATACCATTTAATACATCAAATTTTACGCCCTTAGCTTCTGCAACACTAAACACTATGTCCAAGCACTATGATCAACTAAGTTGATAATTTTTTAAGTTTGATAAACAAATAAACCAAATATAACTAAAGTCAACAATTAGAACATATCCATAGGGATTGAATCCCACTCTTGACATCCCCATGGACTTTCCTATTCTCATTTCCAACACCTATTCTATAGAGGATCTCTCTAAAGTTCTTGATACTATTAAGGAGTCAATTTCTTCCCAACACACCAAATGGTTTTATGTAGAAATTAATAAATCAACTTTAGGTTGGAAGCACCCCAAATTAAATGGGGGCTCAAACTTAATCTTCAAGGGAAGATAAAAGGAATAGTATACGAAATTGAGAGGCTACCCCTAATATGCATAGGATTGGAAAAAACCTATCTAATGTTATTAAGATTGAGTTGATCACGATGGAAAAACAAAACAAGATGCAAATGATAGGGCCACCTTTATAAAAAAGGAATTAATGACCTAAAAAGGAATGTTTTCAAGAGATTGACAAAGCTACCTTGGAAGAAAAATGTGGACATGTTAGGAAAATCACCAAAATCAAAACCACAATTGATTAAAATAAATTTATTAAACAAGAGAATAAAGACTTGCTAGAGTTTGTTAAATTGCATGATTTCTACTAGCAAGAGTAGAAGACAACTAAAATATTTAAACATTTGTAATCAAACCTTTGTTTAACCTTTCTAAAGCATTTTGTTTTCTTTTATTTTTTCTCTAGTGCATTTAGATCTATAATTTACTATTGTGAATATTTTGTCATGTTTTGGATAATCTTTTACTACTAATCAACATGTAAAATGTTTCAAGGCCCTTTCAAAACCTAATTTACCTTTAATAAATAACAATTGGAATACATATATCATATAACTAAAAACACATAATAAAATAACATATTGAATTGAATATGTATTTTAAGGCGTTTTATCTGATTATGCTTTATATCAAATGAAAAGTCTTTTTATCTTCCCCACTGGGTTTTGAATTTGAATATTTTGTAGCCACTCATTTTAATTCTGACTTATCTCTTTCTCTAATAAGTAGAAAAAGAAAAATTAAAAAAACTTGTTAAACAAAAAAATAATACAAATATGAGGTTGGGGCCCTAGCTTGGTTGGCTAAATCTTTCCTGTTGCGGGAGGTTGGTCACGAGGTCTAGTCTCCCCCACCCCCGTGGTACCGGAGGGTGTGTCACGCCAATGCCACCGATCACGTTAAAAATTTTATCAGGCACACTGCAGTTTATAAAGGATCGTGCTACCCGATTCCTACAGTCTAATTAAAAATTAAAAATTAAAAATAATACAAATACTCTATAACATACACTCATTTTAATTTTTATTTGTCCCTAATTAAAACTATCAAGACCCTCACCTCAAAACCATTCAATATCATTAGTACCATGTCTTAACAAATATCTACACTTAACAATAGTAAAAAATAGTAATAATACAAATGTTTTTAACCATTCAATACCATTAATACTTTGTCTAAACAAATATCTAAACTTACAATAACAAAATAATAATAATACAAATAATATTTTATATATATAATTACACTATCTAATTCTTCTTATCTTTTATATTTGTACAAATACTCCATAACATAAACACTCATTTCAATTTTTCTTCCCTAATAAAAATCACCATTTCATACTATCAGTGCCACATCTAAACAAATATCTAAATCATTACATCATTCTAGTACAATGTAATTTGAAAAATAAAGAATTTAATTTATGAACTAATTATCCTATGAATTAATTAAAAAAATAAAAAACATTTTAAATTATTTAAATTAAATAATAATAATTTGTAATCCATAAAACTTTTGCTTAAAATTTGTAAGCAACATCTAATCTGTGTTGCAATTTTAAATGAGCATGATTATGAAGGGTACAATTTTTTCAAAACTTCATACTTAACTATTCTTAACAAAACATCTACTTTTTATTCCAAGGCCGTTAAAAAGATCAAACATGCAAATCATATAAGGCCACCATCTCATAAACACTAACCTGCTTGTTCATGGTAAAACGTCGAGTCTATAGAGGGTAAAAACAAGTAAATAACACCACCCATAGTTTGCAAACTCGGACTTGCCGCGGATTTGGCAGCCCAAAAATATGACTCGGACTCAAGACTCGGAAAAAGACTCGGCAAAAAAAAAAATCGTAGTTTTACAAAAAAACAAGAACAAATTAATGCATTTAGAGAACATAAAAGCTTAACTTGATTATCAAACACTCATAATTCAAAGATTACACATGGCATATGATCATCAAACACTCAATAATTGAAATTTAATCATTCATAGTCATCAAATACTCATAGTTTCAATGTATAACAACATCATAAGTTTATAAATGTTTACATATAATCATGTCAAAAAGAGGAAAACATTAACAACCACAAGTAATCTACATCTTCCTCTTTCCCCTCCCAATGGTACTCAATTTTGGAGGCCTAGAACTAGAAGGTGCTCGTGTTGTAGTATCCAAATGAGGACTAGGAGATCGAGTAGGGGAAAAATGATATTCAAATGTGTATTCGTTTTCCTCCATGCCCATGGCATCCAATCTTGTTGCTTCTTCTTCTGTTGCTGCTCTCTCTAATTCAGCAAGATCCTCATTAGTAAGGAAGACATCAGCATCATCATTTTGTTCATCAATAGTCCATTCACCATATGGATCAATGTCATCCAAGTTGATGGACTCGTGTGAAACACCCTCCACCTTTCTAGTTCGAAGGCGAAGGTTGTATCGAACAAAAACTAAATCATTCAGGCGCTGTTGAGTCAACTTGTTTCTTTTCTTTGTGTGAATGTTTTCAAATAAACTCCAATTGCATTCACACCCAGAAGCACTGCATGGCTGCGACAAAACACATATGGCTAGCTTTTGAAGATTTGGTGTGCTAGCACCATAGTTCTCCCACCATAGATCTACAAAAACATGTTTAAAAAATATAAGTACTAAGAAATAAGAAAAAGGTAAAAAATCCATATGTAAAAATCAAGTTTTTAATTTCAATTTTTACCCGGTTGTTGTTTTCCTCTCCTTTTAATTGATTGTTGGGAGGAAAAGTGTCTCCTCTTTGTACCCTTGTAGACCTTGAATAGATAAAATAAAAAGTAAATCAAATATAGAAAATTCATAGATAGTCAAGGCTCAACATTGCAAATTCATAAATAAGATACAAATCTCACCTCCAACTCATCAAGCACCTTATCTCTTAGCTCACTATCAGGCACCATCCTATCAATGCAAGTGACAACACTTTCCATGACCTCCTCATCTGCCTTAAATGAGTCTGAGAAGTAGAACTTCGGATTCAAGAAGTAGGCAAAGGCATGAATCGACTGGTGGAGTTGGTTTGTCCATCTCCGATCAATGATGCGCCATATGATTTCATATTTCTTTTTGTTGCCGCCATAGTAACGTGATATGGCCTCTTTGGCCCTATCCATGGCCTCATAGATGAAACCCATTGGCATGCCATCTTCATCCACCATACGAAGAATCCTCACCAAAGGTTTTGTCACCTAAAAAAATGAAAACAAATGTTAAATTATAACAAAATTAACCCCTCAAAAAATAAAAAACAGCAAATAGATTATCATGTATAAAAAAAATTTGTGATTGCTACTTACCCCCATCAACTCCTCTCCATTTTTAATGAATGTCTCATCCAAAACTATGGTAACAATCCTCTCCCCTTCAGCTCTATTGGAAAATGAGGACTCCTTCCAAACATCAGACACGAACATTTGCTTGAGATGACCAATGGCACCAAGAATGTTTTGCAATGTGAGGAAGTGGCTAGCAAATCGTGTCACTCCAGGTCGCACAAGGTCCTTGCCATTTGTGAATTTCTTCATCAAAGAAAGCACCCAAATATGGTTATAGATAAATTTTGTAACACTTTTTGCATCTTCAACCACTCTTTTGACCCATGAAATCTTCCCAATGTCCTTTAGCAATAGGTCCAAGCAATTGTGGGATACCTCTCTATAAGTAGCCTACCTGCAGCTACATATGCAGTTGCACTGTCCATAATAATTTGGACAACATTATCAACTCCAACCTCCTGTACCACCCCATTCAATAGACTGTATAAAGTCTCAGCATTTTTAACTTCATGGGAGACATCTATTGATTTTATGAACACCAATCCACCATTTGAGGCCACTAAAAAGTTTAAGAGAATTTTATTTCGTCCATCTGTCCACCCATTAGATAAAATGTTGCAACCTTTTCTTCGCCAAAAATTATTTTGCTCATCAACTACAAGTTGTGTATTCTTTACAGATTCTTCTAGCAATGGCCCACTCAAATCTCTAGTTGATGGGGTCTTAAACCCCTTTCCTGCAACTGTAAAGGCGTTCACTAAACCTTCCCAATATGGGTTGTTTACAACAATGAAAGGTAGATTATTGTAGTACCAAAAGTTTGCAGCAACCATCCTAACTTTATGATGTTTTTCCTTATTCCAACCGGTACCTTCAAGTGAAGTTTGTGTTCCTGAAACATTACGTGGAATAAAAAAAATTGGTTTTGATGAAAGACCGTGGCCAGCACTAGCAGTAGAATAGGAACCCTCGGGACTCTCACCAAAAGATGAATGTAGAACACGGACACTTGGACTTGCAGCAGTAGCACCATAGGGCATAGTTGGTGTAGAAGGGGATCCACTCATCACTGATGTTAAAGCATCTTTTGTTTTTTGTCTTTCATCTTTTTTTAACTCATATTCAGCAAGAAAGGTCTTTTACTCTCTAGTAATCTCAAGAGTAGTTTTAGGGCATCCTTCCACATTTTGCCCAGGGATCCTTGCAAGGTGGTATTTTAACCTATTTATTCTTCCTATCATCAATTTCTGACATTCAATTTATTCCCTTTGGATTTGAAGACGATATTGTTGTTGTCTTTCTTCTTTTATAATTCATTTTGATTGATTGACAAATGTAAAAATACTATGATAGTTTTTGTGGAAATTTGGTACATAATTTAAATTATGTATGTTTTTTATTTCATTTTTTTTTTTTTTTAAATTTATTATAAGATTTGTGAATTGATTAAATTTTTTTTTTAAAAAATAGATTTTTAATTTATATAAATTTTGATGGAGGATTTATATCATCTAAAAAAATTTAGCTATTCAAAAAGACTTGATCTCTAGTGGGTTCATTAAGAACTATTCAATTTTACCAATAAATCAAAAGTCTAAGGTCCATCGACTAGCTTCTAAATTTGAATTTAGATTTAACCTAATAGTTTCAAATATTCATTATATATTTTATTCTAAGCATTAAATATTTCATTATGATTTGGAGTTGTATTTAATGACTAATCCTAATTATTATTTTTATCATTTAATATCTATATTTTATAAAAAGATTTCATAGTATGTGCAGTGATAGAATTCTATGTGGTTTAATTATTTTTTATTAGATTATTATTTTAGTTTATTTTTTATCTATTGTAAGATTTGTGATTTGTTTAAATTTGGCTTCTCAATTATTAGATTTCATTTTTTTAGTGATTGAATTCTATGTGGTTTAATGATTTTTTATTAAAAAAGAAATTATATATTGTAAGATTTGTGGCTTATTTAAATTTGAGATTTGTTTAAATTTGGCTTCTAAATTATTAGATTTCATTTTTTTTAGTGATTGAATTCTATGTGGTTTAATGATTTTTTATTAATTTTTTTATATATATATATTGTAAGATTTGTGGTTTATTTAAATTTGACTTCTAAATGATTAGATTTCATTTAAAAGATAAATCTTTGGGCTAAAACCTCTTTAGCATTTCTTATGATGTTGAGGTCTTGCCATTCAACTTCACCAATAAATCAAGAGGCCATTGACTAGATTTCAAATTTGAATTTAGTTTCAACCTAATCTTTTCAACTAATCGTTATAAATCAATTCAAAGTATGAGTATGAAATATTTTATTAATGTTTTGGAGTTGTATTTAAGGACTAGCCCTAATTATTATTTTTATCATTTAATATCTATATTTTATAAAACTATTTCATAGTCATAATCATTAAAGTATTAGATCGTAGTTTTAATTATTTTTATATAGGATATATATTGCATGTGTAATAAAAATAATTGTATTACATACATAAATCTAGTCTAATTAAATAAATGCATTCAATAAGCAT
The DNA here is from genome assembly GCA_007115665.2 of Sequoiadendron giganteum. Taxonomy (NCBI): domain Eukaryota; kingdom Viridiplantae; phylum Streptophyta; class Pinopsida; order Cupressales; family Cupressaceae; genus Sequoiadendron; species Sequoiadendron giganteum. The sequence continues at coordinate 639,456,203 of CM021107.1, forward strand.
AAATTAACCTAGATTAAATTAGTTGGGTTGACAATTAAATTAAATATTAAAAAAGTGTTAAGATACTTAGCTCTTGAAAATTGATGATAGAATAAAATCATTAATCTCATGTAGAATCCACTTGCCATGGTGCAAAAATTCATTGTACTCGATCTTATGAATGCATCATATGTGCAGTGATAGAATTTTATGTAGTTTAAGCTAAATCCCTTAAGTTTAATCCTTTCCACATTGATTCAATATAATGCATGAAGTTGAATTGTGTGACACAAGTGATCTAGTAGATTTTTCATTTCAAAATAGTCTGGTTTGCCTAGTTGCTAGCTAAATTTAGTGAAATCAATGTTTACAAACATGTTTAGGAGATTGTCAACTCAATAGGGAATGTGTTCTGATAGGTCAACCCCCTTGTCGAACCAATTAATGACGAGGAATGATAACAAAGACCACACATACAAGCATGTAGATGGTTTATATACAAATTATGTAGATATGATTATTTGTCCCTTCATAAATTGAAATGTATTCTAATGATTTTCTTCTTGAAGTCCAACATATGAATTAAGAACACATTAAATATATTTAAATACCAAAAAATAGCAACATGTCACATAAACATGTGTCAAGTTAGCTCATAATGACTAGTAGAAAGTGGTGAATTTAAATTTTGAATGTTTGAAATATGGGTTCACTCTCACATGCCTAAAGATGTATAATGAACCCAATGGATTATTCTTACGAATAGATTTTAGATTTTTAAATTTAAGTAGCACTTACAAACCCATATTTCTTTTTAGATTTTTTTCAAAAGTATTAATAGCTCAGATAAATAAGAATGTCCATAATTTATAAATTTATTTTAGAATTTATGTCCTCTTTCTAATGAGAGTTGGAATACAACAAATATATTGTAATAGTAATCATAAACAACAATGAATTGGAAATATTATATTGAAAACCACTACAACAACTACAAAATTAGATAAACTTATATCAACTAAAAATTGTAACTAAAACATAAAAATGCAGGGGCCTTAAGTTTAATTTCAAAACCTAAGGTCAATGTTCCAACATTTCTAGGATTTCATTAGGATGCAAATCAACAAGGTGCATAGATTGACTTTCAACCAAAGAGGTGAGTCAATCAGACATGGATATGATCATTTTGAGTCTTAGGAATGAGTTGGAAATGATTGACTTAATTAGACTATATGACCTAATATGTAAATGCAACTTTTGGGAAATAAACATATGGGAATAGTAATTTGCAGACATATTTGGAAAGTACAAATTGATGTGTACTTGCCACCAAAAGTTGGATTCAGCATGTGCAGAGGAACTAGGTCACCCCTAGGTGAATAGGTATTTGGTAGGGTGTCCTGAAATTGTTTTTATAGTCCTCTAATGTTGGATCTAAGCTCTTGATTCCCGGTTGTAGAATTTTCATAATGTCGTCAATAAATTTTGTAGGTGAGTATTTGTGGCTTGATAAGGTTGATGACAACAAATGCAACAATGTATAATTTTCCTTCAAGATCTTTTCAATCCTCTCCAAACTTGTAACCTACACATTCACAAAGAGAGAAGATGTGTCATATAGGGGATTACCTCAATCAAACCTCGTGTAAGTGTTCCCACTTCCATAATGGAAATGTCAATGATAGAAATGGTGCTTGAAAGGAAGGAATGGTGAATCAACACAATGTTGTAACTCACCACCCTTCAATGGCTATCTTGAGGGATTGAAGTCATACACTTCTCCTCAAGGATCTGGATCTTGATTACTTGAATGCTTGAATGTCTTGGAGACCTACAAAAAGATGTTATCCTTCACAAATGTCATGCATATATATCACACCATTGTGTTAAAATATGGTGACTATATATTTGTATGTATTTATACATCAAAATAATGTTGTACATCAAAAATGATATGATCCACAAAAATTGGCATGCAAAAATGGGCCTCTAGCCCCCGAGTGTGTGGCTCCCTAGGCTCTCTAGCACTAGCAATGGTAGCGAAGAAGGATGTTGGATGGATGTGAATGGATGTGACTAATGTGACCACGACACAGACATGCTTTTTGCATGTAACCCTCAAACCTTTCCTCTAAGCTTGACTACATCTTCTTGTAGATTCACCATCTACTCCTACAATGAAGCTTCTCGCTCACAAGCTTGTTGAAGCTCCTCTTGGAGCTGCTACACTTGGGGATCAACAATTATTCTTACTACCTCTACCTACCTATTGAGTTCATCAATTTAGCTATGCAAGACGTCACGTGCCGCTATGGTACTCTCTACTTGTATCATAGCTTGTTCTCACTTGGTTAGTGTAGTGCGGAGCTCCATCGATCATTGATCTTGTTGCCCAGTCATAACATCTAGATTTGTGGTCCTTTGGATAGCCTCAATGTGTACCTCCTCACCCCTTTATTTTTCTTAATCTAAGAAACATATGCCATGATTACCTTGTGACAATTTAAGGCATTTAGAATACATTGAAACAACCACTACATGGCTTTTAACTTAAAGTGTTTACATGCAAATTTGAAATAGTTTGAATAGAAATCAAATAGAAAAGTATTGTGGCCTCTATGTGGTCATTAATATGGCTTAAAATTCAAACATAATATCACCTTTTTAAGCCTTAGATAGAGGCTATATTGCCTCTCAAAGAGCTTCTTTTAAATGATGATTTAAATTATCTTATTCATGCTTTTATAAGCATGATATTTAATAAATAAAATTAACATATATTATAAATATATATATATATATATATTGTTTTAATGCATTATACACGTATATATACATATATTGATAATATAATATTGAATATATATACATTTGTATATATATGTATATATATTTATATAATTTAACAATATTTCAAAAGTAAAATTATGATCAACTTTTATCGTCTGTTACCATCATTCTAGTACAATCCCCCTTTCTTTGTTTCAAAATTTTTCTAAGCCCTTTGGTAATTAAAATAGGAAGGGTATGTCGGTCTTTAATGAAGTTTTCAAACATGTGTCGGTCACCACCTCATTTCTCAAACTTTTACATTCTCCAATGAGTTACATATTAAAGCTACACAAGCCAACATCAATTTTGAAAGGAACAACATAATCAGAAGAAATAATCATGTGGACAAACGGTGAAGGTGTAGCATAACTTGGTAAAGTTTCAAAACCATTTTTAGTACCAACAAGGCTGATAAGTAGGAGGTTTCTTCCACACCGTGTCAAATTATGATATTGTTATCAGGATTCAACCGTGTGGTTTTCGAGTCAAACTCATTGACCCATGATTCATGAGTAGTGGTTCACAAGAACCCATCTCTCATGATAATGAATGGTCCACTCAGCACTCATTGCATCTAGGTGATGCTCACAGAGGTGAAGCATTGGTCTGTCCCGGGAGGTCACCCATCCTAGTACTTCTCCAGCTCAAGCACACTTAACCACAGAGTTTCCCCCAAGGTTAAGCCCACTTAGCTTGCTACCCCATTTGCAAAACCTTCAGCAAGTGTTATGCCTTATGAACCATTCATTATAGAGCCCCTTTAGCTCATCAATTGATAAGTGGATAATGAATGGTCCACTCAACACTCATTGCATCTAGGTGATGCTCACAGAGGTGAACCATTAGTCCGTCTTGGGAGGTCATTCATCCCAGTACTACTCCAGCTCAAGCGCGCTTAACCACAGAGTTTCCCCCAAGGTTAAGCCCACTTAGCTTGCTACCCCATTTGCAAAACCTTCAGCAAGTGTTATGCCTTATGAACCATTCATTATAGATCCCCTTTAGCTCATCAATTGATAAGTAGGAGGTTTCTTCCACAGTGTGTCAAATTATGATATTGTTATCAGGATTCAACCTTGTAGTTTTCGAGTCAAACTTATTGACCCATGATTCATGAGTAGTGGTTCACAAGAACCCATCTCTCATGATAATGAATGGTCCACTCAGCACTCATTGCATCTAGGTGATGCTCACAGAGGTGAAGCATTGGTCCGTCCCGGGAGGTCACCCATCCCAGTACTGCTCCAGCTCAAGCGTGCTTAACCACAGAGTTTCCCCCAAGGTTAAGCCCACTTAGCTTACTACCCCATTTTCAAAACCTTCATCAAGTGTTATGCCTTATGAACCATTCATTATAGAGCCCCTTTAACTCATCAATTGATAAGTAGGAGGTTTCTTCCACAGCGTGTCAAATTATGATATTGTTATCAAGATTCAACCGTGTAGTTTTCGAGTCAAACTCATTGACCCATGATTCATGAGTAGTGGTTCACAAGAACCCATCTCTCATGATAATGAATGGTCCACTTAGCACTCATTGCATCTAGGTGATGCTCACTGAGGTGAAGCATTGTTCCGTCTCAAGAGGTCACCCATCCCAGTACTGCTCCAACTCAAGCGCACTTAACCACAGAGTTTCCCCCAAGGTTAAGCCCACTTAGCTTGCTACCCCATTTGCAAAACCTTCAACAAGTGTTATGCCTTATGAACCATTCATTATAGAGCCCCTTTATCTCATCAATTGATAAGTAGGAGGTTTCTTCCACAACGTGTGAAATTATGATATTGTTATCAGGATTCAACCGTGTAGTTTTCAAGTCAAACTCATTGACCCATGATTCATGAGTAGTGGTTCACAAGAACCCATCTCTCATGATAATGAATGGTCCACTCATCACTCATTGCATCTAGGTGATGCTCACAGAGGTGAAGCATTGGTCCGTCCTGGGAGGTCACCCATCCCAGTACTTCTCCAGCTCAAGCACGCTTAACCACAGAGTTTCCCCCAAGGTTAAGCCCACTTAGCTTGCTACCCCATTTGCAAAACCTTCAGCAAGTGTTATGCCTTATGAACCATTCATTATAGAGCCCCTTTAGCTCATCAATTGATAAGTAGGAGGTTTCTTCACAGCGTGTCAAATTATGATATTGTTATCAGGATTCAACCATGTAGTTTTCGAGTCAAACTCATTGACCCATGATTCATGAGTAGTGGTTCACAAGAACCCATCTCTCATGATAATGAATGGTCCACTTAGCACTCATTGCATCTAGGTGATGCTCACAGAGGTGAAGCATTGGTCCATCTCGGGAGGTCACCCATCCCAGTACTTCTCCAGCTCAAGCACGCTTAACCACAGAGTTTCCCCCAAGGTTAATCCCACTTAGCTTGCTACCCCATTTGCAAAACCTTCAGCAAGTGTTATGCCTTATGAACCATTCATTATGGAGCCCCTTTAGCTCATCAATTGATAAGTAAGAGGTTTCTTCCACAACTTGTCAAATTATGATATTGTTATTAGGATTCAACCGTGTAGTTTTTGAGTCAAACTCATTGACCCATGATTCATGAGTAGTGGTTCACAAGAACCCATCTCTCATGATAAAAGTTTCTTATTTCTACTAGAACAAGGTTTTCAAAACTTTCTTATTTCTACCAGAATTATAAAACTCGGGATTATTCTCTAAGTACCACGTGAAAGAATAATGGACGGATTTGAGTTTTCAAATTAACTATGCATGATGGTATAACGATAGTTTCTACAATGACAGCGGACTCCGAAACATTTTCAAAACTAATTCGTGAACATTCAACTAGTTGATAATGGAAAGAACATTTGCAAGGAAGTACATAATTCCATATAAATATAAAACTAGAAATAATGAATGTGAAGCAAATAAAGGTCTTGATAATACAAATGACTTAGAAAACCAAAAAGATACATCTATTATTATTATATATGTATTGATAAAGTTCTCGCATTATATTGCCAAAAAAAGGGGTGATTTCATAACAAGGGTTTTCAAACAGAAAAGGTAAATATGATGACTCTGATAGCCTCAATCACCTCTTGCATTCACTCAATTTGTGTAGGGGAGAAGATATTTTCATTGTATTTTACATCATGAGCGAACGTCTCCATGTTGTTGTTTTCAAGGCCAACACGCATTAGAATAGCAGCTTGGCCAACCCTCTCATTACACAATGCATAGGAGATACAAATAGCATCACCAATCACACCTACATGCGGGTGAACAAACAACCCTCTTAGAGCATCTTCAACTCTATGCAGGTACCTTGGCCTAACCAGAGGCTCAGCAAATCGCAAAGCCAATCTAAAGAACTTAGAAGTGTGTACAATATTATACATAAAACACTCAAGAAGATTGGCATTACAAATATGCACTTGTGAAAGAAAGTGCTCACTGATCACCTTATGAATGACTTCTTCCACGTCGTTGCAGATGAGGAAGACCTCCCTCAATTGATACAGAACCAACCTGCAAACAACGTTGCATTCTACGCCTTCAACAACTAGAAAATCACTCTTCGTGACTATCTCATTCGATGAAGCAACTAGCATTGTACAGAATGAGTAGTAATGAATGGAATTTATAAAGTGATAGAGGCAAATTGGTGGAGCCTATTTGAAAGAAATTAATAACCAAGTACATACAAATTCCTTTGAACTTAATTAATCCAAGCAATGTGATGTAATGGAGATCTAGTGAATTCGATTTGAACAACCATTGACATTTAAAGAGCAGCATGGAATGATCTTAGGTGGCATATCAATAGTCACTGAGAAGTTAAAGTGGTGGAAATTTTGCACGAAGGAAGCCATGTTTTCTTCCCACATTCAACATTGGTTCACCTCTCCCGTCTTGTCAATCAAAAAACAGGATGTAATCATAACCATCCCCAAAATTAGCAATTAATGCAAGAACTGCCATAATTTGACAAGGTTAGTCAATTTTCGACCAACCTTTATTCAACCAGGTAGCGGTTAGATTCCAAGAAATAATTTCAATGAGTTTGAACCATTAATAATGTTAAAGAACTTAAATATCAACTTATACGATGTGACAGGGGTTTGGCATTTTGATCCCCCTTTCACTTTGATGCATGAGTGAGAATTGATCTTAATAAAGGATCAAATTTTACATTTTTAATTCATTTTATGTAGACAATTATTGTCTTCGTGAAGTAATTGTGAATTAGATGTTATTTTTTGTGAGAAATCCTTTAAGATTTGAAAAGCATTTGAGCAGTCCTTTCCTTTGAGAATGTGTTGTTCTGTGACATTTGATTCATGATATTTGCATTTAATGGTTGGAATTGTACTGAGTCAAGTCAGCAAATGTTGGTAATCTAATCTTTGAGTCACGATACTGATTTTTTTTCAGTCCTTTCATTTCAATAATAGCTAATTTAAGCATTACTCTTTTCACTTGTGTTATGGCTATGAGCAAGTGTTAGTTTGTCTTTCCTGATTTCTAGTTAAAAGTATACCCCTGAGTTATATATTTCAAAAATACAAAATTATATCAGAAGAGGGCATTGTACCTCAACTAAAATTAAGAGGAAGATCACCAATGCAATGGTGATCTCTCCAACTGTTGTGGATAGATTTTGTCCTTCTTAGGTATTATAGAGTCATTTTATGTTCATTTTATAAAAAATAAAAAAATTCACTAACATCGATGAACTATCAAAATTACTTAAATTGATTAACATTGACAAACATATCATATTAACAAACACTTTATTACTTTTCATTTTGAAAATGACTAGGTTGGACTTAACATAGCGACTTGAATCAACATAACTCGCACATCAACTCGATAAAAAGCTTAGGGTAAACCTACATAGATGTAATGGTGTGAATTTTAACCCTAGAAAAATTCCTCATTTATGCATCCCTTACCTTATAAAACGCGATCTCAATGATGCATTTTCCATGTTTGCTTCCATTTCCCATCCACTTGGCAATTGTTTTATGTGTCGATGGAGGAATTTTGTCAGGAATGCACATACATCCTGAAAAGATTCATGCATTTAGAATCCGCAGAGGCATTACACTCCTCCATTGGGTGCAAAGTGTAACACTTCCTGCCCCTCCAACCAACTTCAAACAACCCTTTTTCCTCCATTCTTCCCTTCAAATTTCCTAACTCTTCATTCCATCCACTTCACTCTCTTGGACAACTTCTACACATTTTCTTAACTACTCCAATTTTCTACACTCTCACTCTCATACATTCAAGATCCATTAAAGCCATAAGTTGTTTTTTGGTTCGCTCCTCCACTTTGCTTGTTGTGACAAGCATTATTGTTGTTGGAGATATTGCAAGCTCGCATCTTCCTCTATTTTCCTAGAGACCATAACTTTGTGAAGGCATGATATCCATCCATTACCCTTTGCTTTTGCATCATCTACTTGTGCAGTAGCATATCTGTTTGAGTATTGGTTGGTATTTCCATTTCTACACTCTATTTATCATATTTCTACAATTGTTTCTATTTGGTTGTCCATGGAGGTAGAAACACCAAAGCAGGGGACTGACTGTGGTAGTCCTCTATACACATCCCCAAAATTTTCTCGTTCTTGTGTGTGCGGTTGTTCATCACGTGAATCTCTTGAAGACCTCAACTCGCGAGTTCGAAGATCTGTCGTCATCACCCTTCTCTTGTCAAATTCTAGTTCACCATTTACTTTAGTATTCCTTTTGTTATATTGTTGTTTCTACATTTCCTATTTTTGTCATAGCATAAAACTCTATTAATCAGGTAATTAGTAGGTTTTCTAGTGTTCTGGACCGTATTCAGTGCCTTATATCCATACGGATGCCAGTGCATCCCAGATACCCAATGTGCTGCATTGGAGTTTGAGTCCCACATTGTAGTCCTCTGGTAGTAATTTGTTTGATTCACAATCTAAACCTTGGAAACTGGCTCTCTTGACTTCCTGAAACATTTGGGTTAGCAAAAGGACAATAAAAACCAAATTGTTCCTCCTTTTCAATCGTTGCACATTAAATCCTCCCTAATCATTTTCTTAGCTTGAGGTAGATCAAGGTAGCCTATTGTTCTAGACTCTCCCATGACCTAGAGTCCTTGAGAAATCAATCCCTCTCCTCTACATTTTGATGAACCCAACGTGAATTATTTTGATTTTGTTTCGTAGTGTTGAAGGAACCATCTCTAGTATTATAGGTGTGTTGTAGGGCATATAGCCTTGCAACTTGATCTACAACCCCTAGCAATGTAGTTAAAATAATCCCTAAATACTCGAGAATGGAATCTAGATAGGTCATTGTTTGAGTTTTAAACCTTTAGAGTGCATTAAGCATATTCCTTTCATAGTACGTAAACATGGTCTCATTTACTCACATTCCTCCAGTGCAACCTATGATTGATTTTCTTGATATAAATTTCATGTCATAGGACTTACCTATGAATAGAAAACCCTCTTTTCTTTACATTCTCATTCACCTCAATGGAAACATTGTGATGGGGGTCCTAGTGGACCCACCGAGTTATGTGAACATGGTCACAGAGAAGATGTTGCTCTTGAAGTTCTTACACAACCTAATGGATATGAGGAGTCAAAGACCATGCTACACACTCACAACGAAATATCGATGGCTCTTTTTGGTTCTATTACCCTTGTTGTCCTCATAGGACCCAAGACTGTTGATGCCACTTTTGATATCATCTTGAAGTTTGAATTATTTAGAGTGAAGGTAGGCATCTCATGGCTAGTTTCCATGAATGGGGTCGCTTTGGTCATACATAAATTTTTAAAGTTCTCTCATGAAGGTTTCATCCATGTAGTCCATGCCACTAGTTATATACTAATAGTGTTGTGTGGGGGCTACTCGCTTGCTCACTTTTGGCTTGCCCCGATCAAACCTCTTCCCCTAAGGATAGATATTTCTTACCGCAACTATGTCAGATACAAGACCGAGGCACAGTATAGCCGAAAGTGACTCTTCTTGTCTCTCCTTATGCTATTTTTGTTAAGGGCTCCATAATAGCACAACAGTAGGCTACCTCCTCCTCTCATCAAAAGAGGAAGGAGAAACTTGCTCACGAGTATGGACCCTCTTCCTCTTCATCCTTTGCTTCAACCACTTTCGCCTCTTGCTCTATAGTGGCGCCTTTAGTCCCTACTCCTGGGTTTCACATGGGGATGCTTATGGTGACCGCTTGGAAAAAGGCTAAGTGTCAAGTTTTTAAACTTCTCATCTTACCCATGGTGCCTCAAACCACTGTCTATGATAACTTGGGGAAGTGTGCAAGTGTCCATCACTCCCTCGATTAAGCCTCCTCTTCTGATGTCCCTTCCAAAAATCCCTCCATTCCCCAAGCCCAACAACATGTTGAATACCTCATTGGTGTCCCCTATGGTGTTGCCCTCTTCCTCCTCATCTTCCACTTCTTTTGTGGGGATTTCGCATCCCCCGTTGAAGCGCAAGATGGAGGACGACCTTGCTTTGAATGGAGGTCGAAATAAGGTATCACCTTCTTCAGAAGGAATTTTTGCCTTGGCCTGCATTTTCCTTGTGACATAGGCATCCTCGACGTCCCCCAAGTTTGTCATTTCCCCTACATATTTTGATGAGGTCGACAGTGGATCTCGACCACATCCTTCTACTCTTGTTGAGTTGACACATGCAACTCCCGTTAACTGCATGTTTAACTCAGTAGATGAAATCTCGGCCTTGTCATCGATTTTTGTGAATTTAATTACCCTAGCCTCACAAGAGCTTAGCGAAGGAGACATCAAGGGGACCTCTTCCATAGCTCTCATTGTACGTGGTTCAGAGGGTACCACCCTGGCTATCTTACCCTTGCAAGCTCATTTTCCCTCCCCATATGATGATCTCAAATGGGAGAATGACAATCTCCTGGTTGATGAGGACTAGGATGGTCCCTCTTCTTTATTTGTAGATTAAATCCGTGTTTGTTTTGTGTTTCCCTCGTGCTTGTTTTTTATGTGTGCCTAGAGGACCCTTTCCACCCTTGTTGGTGCTTAAATGCAGGTGTGAATTGTGTGATAAACTTCTTTTATATGTATTATCATTCTTCTATGCGTTGTAAATTTTCCTTTCGACAATTGGGGATGATGTAAAGCGTTGGGGACATTTAGGCTCCTTTCCATTTTGACCCAATTTTTTATTTTTGTTTTGTTTTCATGTGCTCTTCTTTAGATCTAGGAACCTATAGGACTAATGATCGTTTGTCTTGTACTGTGGGTTACCTAATTACATATATGAGAATATCTAACCCTAAGTTCTCGGATCCCCCTGTCCCTTGTTCTTGTTTTTCTTTCTCTTGATTTCTTCATCTATGCTTATCTTTCTCCCTTCTTTGATTGATTTTTGATGTTGTGGTGCCTATGTGTTGTCCTTCATGTGTGTGACAACATTACCACGTCTACATCTCGCCATGTATCGTGGGCCACATCTCTCCTCTTTTCGCTCTCTTTAGGGTGTTGCATGCTCCTCCGAGTAGCATGCACCACCCTAAGGAGGGCTACTACAATAATTTGATTTTCAAAAGGTGTATTTGGTGGCCAATGAGTCCCTCACCAAAAATCTTCCATTTTTCAAAAATTGCATTCTTCAACAAGGACCCCTAGAGAAAATTTTCTTTTAGAAACAAGTTTTTTGCGAAAGAATCTGAAAATTTTCTTTCGAAAAGGGAGTACTTTTCTGATGAAGTATGAAAACTTTCCCTTGAGAAGGAGCTTCTTTCCTTTGGATTCCTTGATGAAAGAGATCTTTCAAAAGGATTCCTTGATGCTAGAATCATTTGCAAAAAATGTTGTGCTTTTCAAACAAAGCATTCCTTGAGTGGACCCATTTTCTTTTGAAGGGTTCTTGAGGGACCTTTTTTCTTTTAAAGGGTTCTTGAGGAACCCCTTTGAAAGCTTCTCCTTCAATTGTTTGTTGTGATATGACTACTTGCATGACTTTCTATCTATGTAACTCTCTTTTGTGCACCTAACATGTTTTTCTTGTAGCCTAACATGTTACTTTATAGGAATGAGCACCTATAAAGTCGCTTTTCAAACAATCCTGAATGACTGAGTACCTCATTGAGCTTTCCTTGCAAGACTGAGCGCCTATAAGAACCAATCAAACTCTACACAACCTTTCACATCTATCCTCCCTTAGGATCGAGCACCTATGACACCTCCTTTGCAAGACCGATCACTTGTAAAGCACTTTCATTTTGTAGGACCGAGCACTTGTAGAACATTATGTTCATCTTCTATGGGACTAGGCACCTGTCGAGCCAATTTTGTAGGACTGAGCACCTGCAGACATTTTATTCACCTTCCTCAAGACCGAGTACCTGTGGATCCATCTCTCTCTCTCTCCTACACCTTCGAGTATTCTAGAGTGCAGTATGCTTCCTCAACCGTCTCTTTAACCTCTTTTAACTATACTTTACTATGCATTCATTGGCACTTATGCTTGCTAAAGTGGGAGAAAAATGTAATGGCATGAATTTTCACCCTAGGCGAATTCCTTGTTTACACATCCCTTACCTTAGAAAACGTGATCCCAATGATGCATTTCCATGTTCGCTTCCATTTCCCATCCACTTGGAAAGTATTTTATGCATCGGTGGAGCAATTTTATCAAGGAAGCCTGCACGCTATGCAGACATCCGCACATCGCACTATCATCTTGATAGGATTCTTACCTTTAAAATCTGCAGAGCTGTTACACTCCTCCATTGGACACAAACTGTAATGCTTCCTACCCCTCTGACCGAATTGAAATGACCCTTTTCCCTCCATTCTTCCCTTCAAATTGCTTCTCTTCATTCCATCCAATTTCTTCCATCCTCTTCACTCTCTTGGAAAATTTTTACACATTTTCTTAACTACTTTTCCAATCTTCTACACTCACTCTCACATGTTCAAGCTCCATTGAAGTTGCAAGTTGTTGTTTGGTTAGCTCCTCCACTTTTCTCATTGCGACAAGCATTCTTGTTGTTGAAGATCTTGCAAGCTTGCATCTTCCTCTATTTTCCTTGAGAGCATATAGTTGTGAAGGTTATATCCATCCATTACCCTTTTCTTTTTCATCATCTACTTGCGTGGTAGCATATCTATTTGAGTATTGCTTGATATTTCAATTTCCACACTCTCTTTATCACAATCATTGCTATTTGTTTATCCGTGGAGGTGGAAACACCAAAGTAGGGGGCTGACTGCGATAGTCCTCTATACACAACCCCAAAAATTTCTCATTCTTATGTGTGTAGGTTGTTCTTCATGTGATGCTCTTGAAGACCTCAACTCGTGATTTTGAAGGTTTGTCTTCATCACACTTCTCTTGTCAAATTCTAGCTCACCATTTAATTTAGTATTCTTTTTGTTATATTTTTGTTTTTGTATTTCTTGTTTCTATCATAGCATAAAATTCTTTTAATAAGGCAATTAGTAGGTTTTTGAGTGTTCTAGATTGTATTTTTTACCTTTTATCCATACGAACACTAGTGCATCCCTAAGACCCCAACGCGTCGCCCTAGAGTCTGAGTCTCGCGTTGTAGTCCTCTGGTAGTAAGTTGTCTAAGTCACTATCTGAACCTTAGAAACTGGCTATCCTGACTTCCTGAAACATTCAGGTTAGTAGAAGGATAGTAGCAACTAGATTGCTCCTCCTTTTCAACCCTTGCACAATAAATCTTCCCTAATCATTTGCTTAGCTTGAGATATTTCAGGACAACCTATTGTTCTAGACTCTCCTGTGACCTGGAGTCCCTAAGCATCAATCCCCCTCCTCTACAATAGAAAATACGAGAACATAAATGGCATAACCTGATCTCCAAAGTCTATTCTCTTTCTTGGGTGATACTCTCCCTCACTCTCTCTGGAGGGAAATAATAATCTTTCATTTCACTTAGAAAAACATTCATGTAGTTTGCATTCAATTTCACCATAACGTTAAATATCAAAATGACATCATCATACATCAAAAATTGTATTTTAACGTAAAATTTAAAAGTAAATTGGTAAATAAAAAATGAGGTGTAACATATCTCCCTCCATAAGGATCATTGTCCCTGATGATTCAATGTATCATAACATACAAAAACAATAAAAAAAATTCTTATCAATTTTCAAAAGCATGTAAAAGATGACAATTTTTTTTGTCTAATATCATCATAGGCCTCCCATGTAGCACTTTCCTTTGCATACTGGTCCCACTAGACCTTGCACTGAATGACCTATCTTTTACACAAGTGAAGCCTATTTGTTACACAAGTGAAGCCTATTTGTTACACAAGTGAAGCCTACTCATTTTGAGCACTCTAAGAGACTCAATCATTACCACCCTAGGTCTTGTAGCTGTAGTGCATTCCAATTAATTACATGATTAACACCTAGTATATATTTATTATGATAAGACACATGAAAAACATTGTGCATCTTGGCAAGAGGTGGTGGTAGAGAAATGTTTAAACAACTGGGTTGATTTCTTCAAGAACTTAGAAGGGACCCACATATATAGGAGCTGGTTTGGATGAATTTTCGAACTTGATAGAACTTTTCTGAGGTCGGACTCTTAATAAAAAAATTTCTCCTACTGAGAAATGTCTTGGTATTCATTTAGCATCAACATGGATTTTTTCCTATCATTTGCTTTCACTAATCTCATTTTGATAAACTTGATCTACTCTTCCATTTCTAATAGCATTTTTAGACCAAGGCCATTCCTATCTTCTAGGTTATCCCAACTTATAAGAGTTCAACATTTTCTTCCATACAATGCTTCAAATGGAGTCATTTTAATAGTGAAATGATAAGAATTATTATAAGAAAATTCCATAAGAAAAAGATAATCCTCTCACTTGTATTTTTGATCCATGCAATACATTCTTAATAGATCCTCCAAAACTTTTACTCTTTCCGACTAACCATCTATCTTAGGATGATAATTTGAGCTTAAGTTCAATCGAGTTCCAATGAGAATAAGGTTTGTTGAAACCTTGATGTCATGCGTGCATCCCTACCTAAGATGATATTCTCAGGAGCACAATGCAACCTAAACACTTCTTGCACAAATTTATGGGCTATGCTTGGTGCTCCATCTTCCAAAACTATCAGATATGAAATGAGCTACTTTGGTGACTCTATCCACCACTACTAGAATAGCATTATGCCTATCTCTAGACATAGGAAGACCTTATACAAAATCCATACTTACGATCCTCTATTTCCACTCTAGAATCTTATGAGTATATAGGAGTTATGTTAGGTGATGACATTATGCTTTCACTCTCTAGCATTCTAAACATCCTACTACAAACCTTGTAGCATTCCTTTTCAGAAATAAAATGGTTTCACATTGGCTATAAGTTTCGTCACTTTAGGATGTCCTGAGTATGGTGCAGAATGAACTTATTTCCACATGATTTTTCTTAACTCCTCGGAGTTCGAAAAATACATTTTTCCTCTGAATCTTAAAATTCCATTTGGTTCAAAGTAAACCCATCATACCTCAAAGCTTGAGGGTTGTCCATGAGAGCTTGCTTGACCTGCTCATAAAATTCATCTTTGTTTGAATTTTTCAACACCTGATTCTTAAAATAAAAATCCATAGAGATCATCAAGGAGATGTCTCCTTTGACTTAGGGCATCCATCACTTGATTTTATCTACCCTTTATGTAACTGATCTCAAAATCATAGACAAATATCTATTCTAACCATCTCCTCTGATGATCATCAAGATGTGGTTGGGTAAACAATTGATGGTCTAACCTTAACTCGAGAAGGGTTTCCCAAGAAAATAATGTTGTCACATTTGCAATGCATGCACAACTGCTACTAGCTCGAGATCATGAGAAGCATAATTCTTCTCATATGTTTTCATCTTTCTAGACTCATAGGTGATAAATCACCCACACCACCTAATCCTTGTCCTAAGGTATCAATGATGACTACAAAATGACCTTCTGGATTAGGTACTTTTAGAATTGATGTCGTAGTTATCTTCTCTTTTAATTGATCAAATGTCTCTTGTTATTTTCCATACCAATCAAATCTTTTACCTTTCCTTTGCAGAGAAGTAATGGGATAGGAAATTCTTGAAAATTTAGCTATGAAATTTCTACAATATTTGGCCAAACCCATGAAATTTCAAACTTCATGTGCATTTTTCGATGCAAGTTACTCTAAAATAGCTTTGATCTTTGTTGGATCCATTGAAATTCCCTTGGTTGCGATTATATGACCCAAATATTGTACTTATTTTTGAAATAAAGTGCACTTTTAAAGCTTACCATACAATTTGTGCTCTCTTTAACGTTGTAGAACGATCTCCAAATTTGGAGATCTTCTTCTTTCCTAGAATATATCGTAATGTCATCTAGGAACACAAGAAAAAACTTATACAAATAATATCTAAATATGTTGTTCATCAAATTCATGAATGTTGCAGATGCATTCATCAGTTGGAAAGGTAGGACTATGAATTCATAGTGCCCATATCTTGTTCTAAAGGTTTTTTATGGATATCTTCATCCTTAACCCTTAACTGATGGTATCCAGATCATAGATCAATCTTTTAAAATATAATTGCTCCACGCATTTTATCAAAGAGATCATTAATATGTGACAAAGGATATGTATTCTTTATCATTGTTTTGTTAAGCATACGATAGTCTATCCATAAGCACATTTTTCCATCCTTCTTTTTAACAAAGATCACTGGTGCTCCCTAAGGTGAAACGCTGGGTTTGATCAACATTTTGCTAACAACTCTTTCAACTGAGCCTTCAACTCCATCCACTTTGTAGTGGTCATTCAGTAAGGAGCTTTGGATATAGGTTTCAATCCTAGAATTATATCTATGAAGAACTCAAAATCTCTCTTAGGAGGTAATCCAGGTAATTCATCTATAAATGCATCCTCAAAATGTCATAGAAAAGGGTACTCCATATCTAATGTTTCTTGCTCCATATTATTTCTTCTTCCATTCCTTGGAGTTTTTGAGATTCATAATACATTAAATCATCTTGGAAGATGACTCTTTGTAATCATCCATTTTCTTCGTTTTGACTGCAAAGAGTTGACACCCTTTTTGCTTGGCCCTCTTTAGTTGTATGACAAATATTTTCCTTAGCTTGACCTCTCTAGGTTTACCTTGTAGGTAAACTTTATTTTCAAGGTCATCTAGACACTATTATTTTGGAAAAACAGATTACCTTAGACTTATGCCTCCATAACCAATTTATTCCTAGGATAACATCATAGGATCCTCAGGGGGTTACATACAAGTTCACTTCAGACAAAAATCTCAGAAGTTCAACCTTAGCTTCAAACAAACACTACACTACTTGAGCTCTTGTCTGGTTAGCATACTCTACCGACCAATATTTTGACATATAACCATCTTTTATGGATATCTTATCTAATACTTTGATGAAATAAAGCATTTAGTGGTACTAGTGTCTATTAAAATTGAAATTGGAACACCAAACAAAGTACATGGAGTTTTAATTGGAGTAATTTGGTACTCCACTTGATGATTATCCAGTGTTGCATGAATTCTCTATTGGAAAGTTTCATGTTGTGATGGTAAGGTATTTCCACACAATTGTGTTCCTTGTGTCTTATTAAGACACTGATTAGCATAGTGGTCACCACCACATGAAAAACACCCTCTTGGGGGTCCTCGCCTTTTAAATGGCTTCCTAGAGTTGTCATCATTCCTCCTGGAGTTGTTGTTGCTATTCTTCTTGTCACTCTTGGACTCATTCTGATTATTTTGGAATCCCTTATCACCCCTAGTTTTTTAAGTCCTACTCATGTTTCTTCTTCTTGAATGATTGGGAAGATTGTGACTAGTTAAATTTTTTGCAATTGTTTTCTCAATGAGCAAACATAGACTTCAACTTCTTCTCTTGTTTGATGGCATTTTCATATACTTGTTCCATGGTAGTGGTACCATGAACATCCACCTCACTTTCGATTTGGGCATTTATCCCCATGATGAACTTTCTTATACATAACCTCTCGTCCTTATGGAATTGAGGAACATACTCAAAGATATGAGTAAAATTCTCCCAATACTCAATTATAGACAAGTCACCATGTCTTAGGTTTAGGAAATTTGTGAGTTTATGATCAAAATAGAGTTACGATAACCATCTTTTTTTACCACAAACTCATCTCATGTTAGACTCATTGAACTTAATCCTCATTCCATATTTTTATTCATCCACTAAGTGGATGCTTCCCCAGACAGTTGATATGCTCCCCATATTGCCTTTTTTACTTTTGAATAGTTCCTGATTTTAAAATATTTTTCCATCTGAATGAGCCATGCCTCTGTGGCATCTTTGCTCATAGTTCCATCAAATTTAGGGGGTGTGACCTTCATATCTCTAGACAATTCAAGGGCTAGTTGGTTCTTCTTCTCCTCATCAAGCCTTGACTCTGAATTATTTTCCCCACCCACTTTGATTGGTGCATTCATGATAGTTCTCATCCTAACCTTTGTGAGATGCTTCTTTCTTAGGTTCTGCTATGGCCTTTGACCTCTTGTTATAGTTTACCAATCCTTTCTCTTGTTTCAATTAGAATTACAATAATTTGGTCTAATTTCGCATTAAAGTTGCTAGAAGGTTGTCTTACCTCTTGGCTACCTCCAATATTGGTTCTAGTTCAAACCATGATGGATTTATACTTCACCTAAAGTTTTCAATTTAAGAATTCAATTAGTTCCTCTAATTATAGTATTTATTTATAAATATTAAAAAAAAAATCATTCATTCGACTAAATCAAAAGGAGAGATATTTTTGCCAAAAATTCCAAAATTTTATTATAATATCAATGGATTACATAGTATCCTTATTTAATACAAAACTTTGACATTTCACAACTATAGGTCACTATTAGAAAGGGGAATCTCCTCAGGTTCTTCCTCACCTCAGAGTCTACCAAAACAAATTTGGAAGGTGGATGTATGCACAAGTACTCATCCATAACTTCCTGATTAACCATAGGAGCACTAGAACCACATCCAAACAATAAATCCCTATGTAAAAGGTTTGACTAGTTCAACCTTAGGGGTAGGTACAATGGCCGTAGTTGCTTTGTCCTGTTGCTTCTTCTCCTTCTTGATATGCTTAAGAGCATAAACAAGGGTCTTGGAGTTAGCTAACCATGCACCTTCAGTGTAACTAATGTTGTCTAAGAGTTTCACTTCCGAGGTTGGGTCCTTCTTAGCCTTTAGATAAAGATGGTTTCCATCTAAAGACTTCCTTGTGGTTTTTTTTTTCTTATCATTCTAGAAAAAGAACATGCAAACATTAGCCACTAATAATTTTTGAATTAAAGTTTATGTAGTGAGCTCATAGGTCCATGTACTAAACCCAATATCTCTGATACCGTATGTAAAAAACCTACCCATACAACATAGTAAACACTTTAGTTTTTCACTTGAAGTAAATAATTTCAATTCCATAAAATATAGGGAAGGAAAGAAATATTATCACATCATATTTTGCACTTTGCATAAATGGAAAAAATAAACATTTCATAATTAAAATAACATTCCTTTACGAATTGTAAAAGAAACACATCTTTTCAAATATAATTTTCATATATGATTTAAAATCAAGAAAATAGATTTACAATTTACAAATAAGTACAAGGCTGGGACTTCCTTATATAGATTAATTTTTTATTTCACAAGCCTCAACGTGTCATCTACAAGAGGGAGAACATCACCTAAGCGTTATACCTCCAACCACAGATCGACGATCCCTCATACACCTTCCAACTAGAAGTGGCCCTATCCTTTACCATATGAGTTTCTAGTTTTGTGTCCTACATAACCTAATATGGTCATACAACTATATAATTCTCTAACTAAGTATGACACTACTGACTGGTTATGTAAATCTAGAGCACAGTGAACTAACAAGTGCAAGCAAAGACTTTTGCACCTACTTTGGCCAAAGTTTGAATAAGATTCAACCACTTCCTTAAAAAGTGGAGTTGTACGTTCACCAACCTCTAACTTGACTTAGAAACCTATAATGACTTATGGTTAACTCAAACTTATTGTTTGACCAAATAGTTTGACTTTGCACATAATTTTTGTTCGTAGAGTGATGACTTGCTAAGTCAATACATGATTGGGTTGGTTATTTTCTCTGACTTTGAACACCCATGTTACGTACTTGTAACATCTTGGGTCTTGGCTACTATCACTTGTTCAAGTCCTTACTATTAACCGAGAAATTGACTACTTCCCTATTTTTAAGTAGTCTAAATAGACATGAGGATAAAATGTCATTAAATTGACCATCCTGGTCTCAATCTAAAATATTGATAATATATCTAATAAATACACAATAATATATTTATTTTTGATTGAAGATTACTTTGTCATAATAAAATATTCATTTTTTCTGATTTTAAACTTATGGTTTTGTTCACAAAGAACACCATATTTAAATTATGCTATCCATGATAACATTATTTTGTTTAAAAATCTCACAAGAATAACTAACTTAAAATATTGAATATTCATCAATAAGTTTGTTATATACGCTATCCAAACTTGGACAACTCAATTGAGGGAACAATTGTCCAATCTCGTTATTCCTCAATTATTTGACAAGTTTATTCTTTATACAAATTCAAAAACAAATTTCATTATAAAGGCATATATACATCATAGTTACAGGACTCGCCAGGACTCGACGAATCCCAAGCCGAGCACCCCTGGTCGGGTCCTGGGAGCCCAAACGCGGACGTGGCCTCATCCGGCCGCGTCCTAGACAGACTCGTCGGACACGTCGGTGAGTTCGGACTCACTGCTTCCAGGTGAGTCCTAAGCCTGGGACACGGTCAGTAGCAGCAAGTTCAATTTATTAAAAAAAAACATAAAAAAACTCAACTCTTTTATTTATTTTTTTGACTTATATTGTCTCCTTAGCCCTAAAAGCAACCTCATTTCATTCATTTGGAAAAATAGGAGGAGAAGAGAGAGTTGTGAAGAAAAAGAAGAGATCGTTGTAGGGCAACCAACAAGCTGTTGAAGAGAAATCCAGGGTGTGAAATCATTTGGGAAGCTTTAAACCAGCAAGGAGGTGCATCAAGAGCTCATTACCAACAATTGGGAGGAGTTTTTATTGCATTCCAAGCTAGATTTAAGAGGTAAGTTTGATCTTATTTGGTTTTTTTGTGTTTTGTTAACAAATAATTCATTGTAATTTGTAAAATCATTGTTTTTAAAATTTTTGAGTTTACATTTTTTTTTTTAACAAATTTACAAACCCTACTTGCAACTTAAATAATTTTAGAAACCGTACTTGTTATTGCAGCCACTTTCTTGCACAAATCAAACCATATTTTCACAATGTCTCAAACCCTAGGCAGAAAAGACCCTGCTCGGAAACATGCTGAAATATTTCCTGGAATGAAAAAAGGAGAGGCAAAATATAAATATTGAAAAACAATATATCATGGAGGCATAAACAAATTGAAATATCATATTGCACGCATACCAGTCCATGATGCAGTGGGTTGCACTAAAGCACCTCCTGAGGCTATTCGTGAAGTGCAAGTGCAATTAGAAACATTTGAAATGCAAAAGGAAATGAAAAAGAGGCAGAGGCAAGAGTTGGCGAGTGTTGGACAGGGACTTAGTGTTGTTGGAGATGCTTCTTCCATGCCTCCATACCGTCCTAGCGCTAGTGCTTGTGCTAGTGCTTCTACTACTGCACCAGCTATGCGTACTACTACTAGTAGTAGTAATACTACTCCTGTTATTGGCATTGCTACTACAAGTGGTAGTGGAAGTGTTAGCATTGGACCTAGAGTTTGTAAATCTAGGGTGGACTCATATTTTGTACCACGCACTACTCCTGGTTCCCAACCGTCGCTTGAGAGCATGGATTGGAACAAGGACACACATGATGCAACCAAGAAAACAATTGCATACTTCTGGTACTATTGCACCATTCCCTTCCATGTAGCCAGGTAATTCTTTTTCGTTTAATTGTTTTAAATTTTATATTTAAATTTTAGAATCTAGATTCTAGATGTATTTCATTATCGAATTCAAATTTAAAGTTAAAAACTTAAAACTTTTCATTTTACAATACTTATCTAAGTAACTTATTAATTTATTTATGACATATTTTAGGTCTCCTTTTTGGCAAAACATGGTTGATGCCATTACCATTTGTGGGGCGGGGTTCAAAGCCCCTACTGAAGATGAATTAAAGGGCCCACTTTTGACTCAAAAGGTGGCTGATGTAAAAGCACAATTAGAGGAGCAACGCTTGTAGTGGATGAGGTTGGGTTGCACCATCATGACTGATGGTTGGACCGATAGGAGAAATAGGACGCTGCTTAATTTTCTAGTTTCCTCCGGAGGTAATTGTACTTCCCTCAATGCATTGATTAATTTGAAATTTGAATTTGATTTAGTGATTAATAATTTAATATGGCTGATTCATGTTATTTAATTTATTGAATAATTGGTTTTTCTTATTTTTTCAAGTGACACCGTCTTCATCAAATCTATTGATGCTTCCACCCAATTCAAAAATTCCACATAGCTTTGTGAGTCTATAGAGGAGGTGATAGTTGAGGTGGGTGTATAGAATGTAGTTCAAGTGGTGACAGATAATGCAATAAATTATGTTGTTGCTGGTAAATTATTGATGGAGAGGCACCCTACTGTATTTTGGACTCCATGTGCTGCCCATTGCATTGACCTCATGTTGGAGGATCTTGGCAAGCTCCCATAGATCAAAACATGTGTGGATGCTGCAAAAAACATTTGAAAATTTGTATACAATCACACATGGGTGCTTAACCTTATGAGGCAATACACGGGGTTGAGGGAGTTGACTCGTCTTGGCATCACTAGGTTTGCAACAAATTTTATCACATTGCAATCCTTGATTCAGTCAAAGGCAGCTTTAAGGTGCATGTTTGTTGGTGAGGAGTGGTCTTCCTCATCCTATGCTACAAGCACTGCAGGGATTGTTGTGGTTGATTGCATTTTTTATGAGCCAGGGTTTTGGACACTAGCGGAGGAGATTCTAAAGGTAAAATTTAATTCTTCATTATGTTTTAATTTTTATTCATATTTTACTTTTATTTGTTTATTTTCCTTCACACTTACTTAAGTTAATGTTTCACAATGTTTGCACTTTGCAGTTTACTGAGCCCTTGATAGTTCTCCTGCGAGTTGCTGATGGGGAGAAGCCTACAATGGGCTACATATATGAGGGCATGGATAGGGCCAAAGAGGCCATTAGATCCGTTTATGGTGGAGTTGATGAGAAGTATCGTCCCATTTGGGAGATCATTGATAGGATATGGCAACACCAACTTCATATGCTCATCCATGCAGCTGCATGTTTCCTTAATTCGGCCTTCCCATTTAGACGTTATTTCTGTGTAGATAGAGAGATTCTTAGTGGGATCTACTCGATGATAGAGCGGATGTTTCCTATTGTTACTACACAGATAGTGCATGAGATAGATTCCTTCACTAAGGCACAAGGAGACTTCTTTGCACGTCATTTGTGCAAAGAGAGTAGGACGACATTACTGCCAGGTAAAAATATATTTAAGGGCATAATTTTCATCTTTTTATATTATAATTTATTATTAAATGTTGAAATTGAAACTTGAAATGTGATTGATTTTGTTTCTTTTTCTCATCTCAGATAGGTGGTGGGAGATGTTTGGTTCTGATACACCAAACCTTCAAAATGTTGCCATTCATATATTGAGCCAGCCATGCAGTTCATCTAGTTGTGAGGGCAATGGGAGTATGTTTGAGCACATACACTCCAAGAAGCGCAATATAATGACAGTGGAGAGGATGAATGATTTGGTATATGTTCATTACAACCTTCGGCTTAGATACAAGAAGCTTTTTGACCACGACAACACCCCGATCAGGCTAGAGGAGGTTGATCCACAGTTTGAGTGGATCATTGAGGCTACAAATGTAGTATTTAGTGATGAGGACCTTGATTGGGTGGACCAGGCAGAGAGAAAGGCTGAGGTTGTAGCCATGGCTAAGGAGGAGGCTAGAGCACGAGGAGACACAGTTGTTGTTGGTGAGAGTGGCATGGAGAGTCAGACATAGGCAGAGACTATGGTTGCAACTACTACATCATCGAGGACCCTTAGAATCCTTTGTAGGAAGGATGTTGGCTCCACTAATCCATAGACTTATGGCTATTTTTTTGATATTTCATATTGATATGGAACATTTGATGTCATGGATTTCATATTCCATGAGTTTTGTATACATTTGACTATATTTATATATCTAAGTATGTTATTTCCTTCAACAGCTTGACTACAATTTGTGTTGTATATTTGTGTATGTGATCAAATTTGCTTCTATTTAATGATGTTATTGTGTCTTTAAGGTTTATTCAATAAAGGGTGCTTGAAACAAGTTTTAAATCCTTAAAAATCTCTAAATTTCTAGGGTTTTTTCAAAAAAAATCATTTTGCCGAGTCTACGTTGAGTCTGAGTCCCCTGAGTCGAGTCACCCTAGCCGAGTCTGAGCCGAGTCCGAGTCTCATTACTATGATATACATACATGTTTGTATATTTGTCTCTCAATGAGAGCATATATACTTACATATATGAATATTATTGCTTTTAACCCAACGAAAATTATAAACTCTTATTGAATAAAATAACTTTAAAAACTCAATTCAAAGATCATTTAACTATTTTATCATAATTTGTTGCCTCTAACAACAAGAGCTGTGAATAGTAAAATCTTTAAAACTCATGTATTATTTCTTCTCAAGAAAATTGAAAAGAAATCTTTCATCTTTTGACTACAAAAATAATAAAATATAACTATTTGCTTGCATGGGAAGGCAGAATATTAAAGCCAACAGAAGATTGAGAATTTTCCTGAAACAACAACAAAATGCTCTCATAAACCACAACCTGTATCACAATTTCTACACCCTTTCCCACAGAATGGTGAATAATACTAATGAAAGGACTTTGCTCCCTCTAACCGAAGCTTTCTAAGTCTTCAATTTACTTTTATTTAAAAATCCAAAAACTAGAACTTAGAAAAGATTTCAATCTTCCAAACCAATCGTACTCGTCCACAATACTATGATGAAGAATTTGGACAATATAGACTTATAAAATCCTTTATACATCTCCCCCAAAAAAGAGATAATCCCAAAAAAACTCTTTAAACACTACTAGCGACCTCTTTACACCCAAACTTGCATTTAATTTAAAACATAAAATCTTCAATTGGGGGACCCCATATTCATTCAAGAGTATTCTAAAAATGAGAAGAAAATGTCTTTTTTAGAGGCTCCAACAACTTTCAAAAGATTATTTTAACTCTTTTTACTCTCTTCATTCTAATGATAGATCACGGTGTGTGATTCAAAACATTGATGCAAAAATAATCACATAATCGAATCCAGAAATTTGGTAACAACTATCAATATGGATTGTGAAAACTTATTTATCATTAACTCTCAAACAACCACGATTTTAATATGGTTTTTAATGGTATTAAAATTCAGTTTTAATCGCCACTAAGTGGTTGATTAAATCATTAACAAAGACAGTTTAAAATGCATTTTAAAAATGTTTGACCATTCCTTTCTATGCCACTCATTACAACAACTTTAAAACAATTTGAATAATAATCAAATAGCAAAGTATTGTGGCCTCTATGTGGTCAATAATATGGCTTAAAAGCCAAACATAATGTCACATTTTTAAGCCTTCAATAGAGACTATATTGCTTCTCGAAGAGCTTCTTTTAAATAATGATTTAAATTATCTTATTTAATATGGTTTTTAATGGTATTAAAATTCAGTTTTAATCGCCACTAAGTGGTTGATTAAATCATTAACAAAGACAGTTTAAAATGCATTTTAAAAATGTTCAACCATTCATTTATATGCCACGCATTACAACAACTTTAAAACAATTTGAATAACAATCAAATAGCAAAGTATTGTGGCCTCTATGTGGTCATTAATATGGCTTAAAATCCAAACATAATGTCACATTTTTAAGCCTTCGATAGAGGGTATATTGCCTCTCGAAGAGCTTCTTTTAAATGATGATTTAAATTATCTTATTCATGCTTTTACAAGCATGATATTTGATAAATAAAATTAACATATATTATATAATATATATATACATATATTATTTTATTTTAATGCATTATACAGATGTATATCGATAATAAAATATTGTGTATATATACATACATATATAAGTATGTTTATATATAATTTAACAATATTTCAAGAGCAATTATAATTGACTTTTCTCGTTGAACTGTCAAAATTACTTAATTGATTAACATCAACCAACATATCATATTGACAAACACTTTATTACTTTTCTTTTTTTAAACGACTAGGTTAGACTTAACCTAGCAACTTGAATCAACATAACTCACACATCGACTTGACAAAAGACTTAGGGTAAACCTATGTAGAAAATGCGAGAACACAAATGGCATAAGTTGATTTCCAAAGTCAATATTCTCTTCTCTTGGATGATACCCTCCCTCTCTCTCTAGAGGGCAAAAATAATCTTGCATTTCACTTAGAGAAACATTCACATAGTCGTGCTAGAAGGATCCCCTTAATAACATAATCATATATGTAAGATGGCGACGATGACATGCGCGAGCAGGAGCCAACGGCTCGTCCCGAATTTGAACAATGATGGTGCACTTGGTTTGGGCGCAGATCAGGTGTCATGGGTTGTTGGGGTGGCCTGTGGGGGCCCTCCTGTCAAGTGCTCTCCTTCTAGCGTGCCTCCTGACGGGGTTTCGGTGGTGTCCTCTTTTCTGTTCGTGAACGAGAACAAGATTGGATGATTAGGGCATCAGTTTGCGGATGTTGTGTCTCATGAGGTCGTGACCTCTCTGGTTGCGACGGGCTCTAAGTTTGCTAAGGGTTGTGGGCTCCTGACAGAGTGTGATGGTGGGGGTTCTTTTCCGTCTGGGGCTGCTATTGTGGGATCTGTCCTTGGTGTTGCTACACATATGGATGTCCCACCTCTTGTTCCAACTATTGGGGGTTCCTTGGGCGGGGTGTTCAAGTCCTTCTCTGTGGTTGCCAAGGTGGGTACTCGACCTCTTGCTCTGGCTCGTCGGCCTCTACCCTGTGCTCGGGATTCCCCTGTTGTGGTATGTGGAATTGAGGTAGTTGAGAACAAGGATTATTATTTGAAGCAAGGCGTGGTCTACAGGTTTAATGGCCTATGGCCCTCCCTCCCCGATCTCCATGACTGGGTGTTTATCTCCTGGAAGTCAGTGATCTCTAGGGAGATTGAGCTCTGCCCTAGCGCTAGGGGTATCTTTATTGCTACCTTTGCCTCCTCCGCGGAGCGAAGTTGTGTGTTGGATAGGGGGTGGATGCAGGGTATTCATTCTTTGTCCATCAGGCCTTGGTCTCATTCTTTCAATCCCCTTATGGAGTCATTGAATACCAGACCAGTTTGGGTTCGTCTGCCAAATCTCCCTCTTCAATTTTGGGAGGAGTCATGTTATGAAGCTATTGGTAACACCATTGGATGCTTCTTAATGGTGGACTCTACGACTAGAGAGCTTGGGCATACTACGATAGCTCAGTTGTTAGTGGATTTGGACATCTCCAAACCTCTCCATGGTGATGTAGTCTTATTGCTGGAGGACAAACCTTGGAAGCAGCTCTTGGACTATGAGGGTCTCCCCTTTCGGTGTAGGAGATGTTTTTTGGTGGGTCATTTGGCCTCTACTTGCCCTCATGCTCGCCGTAAGGGCACTACGACTTGGTGGAAGGATGCTCTCTCAGACCATCTCATGGTGGGTTCTCCTCCTTCGGGAGCTTCTTCTGTGGAGGATGACACTATTGTGTCTTCTTAGGAACATGTTTCTACTCCTCTTCTGGCTATCCCTTCCATGGAGCCACTGTTGGCTCGATTTGCTGACGTTGTTATGACTGAGCCTGTCTGAACATAATTGAATGCCTCTGTTGGTCCTTTGATTGATCTTGTCTCCTCCCTTGCTTTTGTCATCTCACTCGCTGAGTGGTAGCTCTTTGCCCTTGGTGGCTTTTGTGGATCTGCTACTCTTGCCTTGCTTTGTGGACTTGGATGTTGAGTCTTCCTAGTCTATGGTGTTGAGGAAGAAGAAGGAACTCCCTCGATCTATCGCTACTTCGCGGCCTACGACCTTAAGGGTGTCAATTTAGTCCCCTATGATTTTGGGGTTGTCTAGTCCTCGTTTGTGGTTTGACAACTATCTGTCAACTATTTTTGTGTGTGGTTTGTCCTCTCCTAGCTCATTCCTTGTTTGAACTAGCTCTTTTTTGGCCCTTTGGGCTCTTTGTGTAAAGGATACAATGCCCTGTAAATGCTGCTTACTTTATCAAAGACAATCACATAGTCGTTAAAAATTACACATAATCCTAATATTGATTTAAATAATGTATTCATTCAAAGGCAAAGACATCTCATTGCATTCAATTTCACCATAATGTTAAATGTCAAAATGCATATCATTATACATCCAAAATTGTATTTTAATGTTAAAGTTAAAGTAAATTGGTAAATAAAAAATGGGGTGTAACAATGATAATGTTGTTAACCCTGGTCTACAAGTAAAACCATTATTGCATGATAGTGTTGTTTTGTTTTCTCAAACAAGAGAGAAAGAGGCATTGCTTTCTCATTCAAAAATTATGAAATACATCATAAACAAGCTATGTGTAAAGTATTCTTTTGAATCTTGATTTTTTTGCGACACCTACACATCGTGCAAAAATTTGCACATCATGCTACCATCTAAAAGAATTCTGATAAAATTTAACATAGTGCTCAAAATACACTATAGTCTTCAAAATGTAAGAAAAAATATTCTTATAGAAATATTAAAATCTATTATTAAAGTGTGGGCTAAGATGAGTTCAAAAAATAATGATATTACCAAAATAAGAAATTTTTAACACTACATCAACATTGAATGATCATACTAACAAATTAGTAATAATAAAATATTTGTTGCATAAGACTTGTGAAATAATCAATTTGACCATATTATTCATCAATTTTTCAAAAATGACAAACATGTACAAGATATTTTGAACAACTAGATATCAATTCTTCTTTTTGAAAGATGTCTTTGAGTTCCCAATTTTCTTACAAAAATCATCACTCAAGTTGGCAATACACAGTTTTTTGTTCTTGTTATTCATAAGGGTTCGCATGAGTTTGTCATTTTTGAATAATTAATATGATGAAATCAGTTATTTCACAAGTCTTATGCAATTAATATGTTAATTGTTATTACTAATTTGTGATTATGATCATTTGATGTTGACTTAGACCAAGTATTATCTGCTATCATAAGGTGGATGCCAATTAGCATTTCCCCTTTTCAATTGTAGATGGAGATCATCACCCAAGAGAGGGAGGTAGATCATGAAAATAGGGCAATTATACCATACTTCCAAGAACCCACATAATTGCACAAATTTGGAAATTGATTGTATATCAAACATGTAGTCATAAATATATAGAGGTCTACTTGAATGTCATCCTAAGATTGTAAATTAAGCTTTCATTGCCTTCAAATGGTTCAGGAAGTTTCTGTCTGATGAAGTTTTCATTTTTTTTGAAGGTGGTTATGTGCATCATTTAGTATCTAAGTTTCAATTAGTCCAATAAGCTAAACTATGTTTATTTGGATTGTGCTATTTTGAACTATGATATTTTCTTATTGAGTTTTATTTGATTTAAGTTTTAGGTTTGGAGCCATTTTTTAAAATATATGATCTCATTTGAAAATTGCTCAAGTTTCTTTATGGAAGGAAGATGGGCACTTTAAGTTTTCATAGGGCTATAGCTAGTAAAGCTAACCCAATACTGGAATCTCGAAGTTATTTGTTCACCATTAAGCATTTACATGGAGTGGAAAGTAATTTTTGGTGGGCTCTATTACAAATTTTAGATGGACGAAGGGATTTCTCGGAGAGAGGAAAATGCCTTTAGGAGCTTTTGGTTTTAGGGTGATTCATGACATTTTTGCAAAGCTATTTTGGAGAAGTTGTGGAGGAGGAACTAGTAGAAGAACAAAGTATTTTAAGCCACTATTTCATGAGTATATAGCTAGACTTCTTTTGTTTGCATAAAAAATTTAAACCATCATTCCTTAATCTATTTGTGTGTTTACATTTTTTTATTCATTAAGCTTCATACTACAAATAATGATACTCTTTCACTAATCAATGAAATAATTTTGTTTAGGTATTTGATGTTTTTTTTATATTTGATAAAATTGGGTTTTGAAAGGGTTTGAACCCATGTATAACAAAGTAGCATACAAGAAGATGGGACAAGTACCATGAACTATGAGACAAACATAACAACTCAACAAAGTAAAATAGAGAGATACAATTATAGCCAAGATGCCAAACACAACAACCACCAAAAGGTAAGAAACAACAAAGATCCAACCTAGGCAATGCCAAACCCAACCTTATTCAATCTCGCACCCTTCACTCTTGTATGAGATTGGGAAATAGATTTAGGAAGAGCTTTCTTCTACCTTTGTACAATAGTCTTAGAAATATCATCAACTAATCAATAGAACTAAGAGAAGTAGAGGGGATTCCTCTACAAAGGCCCTAACTATGTGTACAATAGAGACAAAGGAAAGGTAAATCAAAGTAGGTTAAACAACCTCTTCATGAGTAGGCTAAAACAGATCTAAATTTGATGTCATTATAGGATGAGTAATCGAAGCATAAGGTCGTTGGGGCTCACCAATGTAATTTGATGGAGCAACGAGGATAGGACTCAAAAAAGTCACACCAATTGCAAGAGAACCAAAATCTTGAGAAGAATTGGCATCCCAATAGGGGATTGTCAACTTGAGAGTCAGAGGCATAAATAGTCAAGTGATCTTCATTGTCAATCTTCCACCACATCGCAACACAGTTGCACTGAGAGTGGAAAATCAACAACCAAGTGGTTGATAGTAAAGCAATGTCAACATTTGAAGGGGACACCCTCATAATCAAGCAGTTGAGTCTAATGCCCATTCCCAAAGACTGTCATTTTGAAGAGGCTTAGAGATATCATTATCCATCAAGATTCGAGCAAATGTAGAGTGACTCATATAGGAAGTGGTAAAGTCAACCTTAAAGAAACGACCAATAGAGTTGCATATGGCCTCATAGCAAGAATCTTTCCAAAGCTAGAGAGGAAGATTCAAAAGACAATTCTACACAAGTCGAACATTGAAGGGTTTAAAATAGGGATTGAAGGAAGTAGTTCAAGGATTAATTGAGAGAGAGTACTCTCCCCACATCCACAATTTGTTTTCAAGCACCAAATTCCTATCCTTTGAAGAGTCAATAAGATACATTAAATAATCCCCTAACACAAGGGAATAGATTGATCTCGCCCTTGACGATAAGATTATAAGAATCCAAGACCCGTTTATGTAAATTAAGCAAGGTAGGCCAAATATTGTTAAATCTACAAACCGAGTCCCTATATATAATATATATATCTTCATTTCCCAACACATCATACCCACAAACCACCATAGGGGAAGATTGTGCATAGGGGATGGATCATAGTTCATCCCTCTAAGGGTGAGCATTCCTGGAACCAACAATTGACACAAAGTTTTGATGACGCATCCTCACAACTTTAGCACCAATAGGGTGACCAAGAGAACCACTCCTTATAGCAAGCTTACCAACATTACCAATTCTATCTCCAATGCAATCGCCAAAAACTCGACCATCAATACGTGAAAAATTTGAAGTTAGGTCAACGCCAAGTGCAAGAGAGGCACTAGATGCTCGATTGAAAATAATTTGAGCTAGGAGCATTAAGCTCAACAAAATGTCGATCAAGGGAAACATTCTACAAAGAATCAACCACCTTTCCAATTGCATCACCTTAGTTGTTACACACCCACACACATATATATTCATAAATCATATAAAAATATTCTTGTGTATGGTATCGGTAACCATGTTGGACATGTAGATAACTAATGGAATTGTTTGAATAGCACTTCATATTGTTATGTATATAAATTAGACACTTGATATTGATTTATCAAGCATTTGATCATCCTATAAAGTTATATAAATATTTCTCTAAGCATATATGTGTGGGGTAGAAACCATAAAAGCAATGGAAGCGTATGAGCAAGGGTTGCATGTTGAGTTTTTGTAAAAATGAATTAAGTGCTGACATTTAAAATGATGAGGTAAATCTAATTTATTTTCAACCATAAAGTAGAAGTAAACATAATAGGTATGGAGATTCGACTTAGAAGTTGAAGTAGAAAACTATTAATTAGAAATGGTGATAGGTATTTGCTTGGAACAACAATAATAGTGTAATACCATATGAAATGGCCTTAAACATAAGTTAGTCACTACAACCATACTCAAGAAAATGAGCCCTAAGGTTAGCTCACTCGATCTCAAACGCCACTTTAGGTAACCCAAGTCATGACTTCCAACTTCTATTTTGCACGTAATGTGGATGAGATTCCATTGCACATCGCTTGAGAGTTTATAAAGGGGCTTGCCCTATAAAGAGTTATAGGGCTAAATTATTGGACTAAACTCTTGATTCCTCTTCGTAAAAAATAAAAAATAAAAAAATTAACCACCTTGTATGCCCCCTTCCAATTTGTTGGATGGAACGAATGTAATAAATTTGGATAAATTTGGAGAGTTAAAGAACTATATACAATTATGTAAGCTTGTAAAATACAATATGTATGAAGTTCTCAATTATAATAGGTAAAGCATTAAAGCATAGAGAATAATAAGCAGCAAGGTGCCCCAAAGTAGGGCCGATCTGAAATTTGGATCACCAGTTTGTATCAACTCCAATACCCTGAAACCTGAAGCAAGTCTGAAACACAGATCTGAACGCTGTCTTCTTGAGAAAATCTGCTCTGTTTGTCTGTTGCAGCACCCAAACAGGGCCTACAAGACCTGGCAGCAAAGGTGTGTGGTGGTGGAAGGAGTAAATTACTGACCTGGTGATCAGTGCTGGCTCCTGTGGGTTTATTTCGCCCTTCCAAAGACTTTTCTCACGCCCTCCAGCACTGTGGAGGTCTGAAAACCCTAGGTGCTGTCCCAAAAAGGGCGCCCAAGTCCACAACCCTAGGCACAACTTAAGCAGATGCTGTTCAAACCAGTGTATGCCTCTGAATATAGATGAAACTCATCTCCTTTCCAAGTGCGTAAGCTGATGTGATTGTGAAAACCTACCGGCAGCACAACTTGGAAAATAATTCCAAAATCATGTCAACTTCCAGATGATAGCGCTCAGCCTGCAAAACACACCCTTATACCAGCTTGTGTAGGCACCCAGGGCGCAAAATTTAAATTTTATTTTATTTATTATTATTGATTAATTTTTTTGTTTATTTAAATATATTTAGTAGGGGTGATTAAAAACACCTTTTAGGATTGCTGGGCCAACCCAGCTAGGGTAGGGATATGACAGAGGAATACAAGAAAACAACTAAGTATTTATGATATTTGTTAATTTATCTCAGGATTCAACTGCATAGTTTTTGAGTCAAACTCATTGACCCATAGTGATTCACAATTTCACACAAACCTAGCTCTCATGAGAATGAATGGTTCACTGAGCACTCATTGCATCTAGGTGAATTGAACTAAGTATTATACCAATGTCAGACAAGGGGAAATGTAATCAGGATTCAGAACTACAAAGTATGTTTCCTATCTAGAACTATTGCATGCATTTTAAGTAAACTAGATCAGTTTCCATGAGAGTTCCACAAGAGGTTCAAAGCATCTCAGCCAGCACTGAGAACCCAGCAAGAATCCATAGAAGAAAAGGTTACAAAAACTTTAATTTACTATCCTGGGTGAACATGGGAATGGCAAGTTCAGTTACTTAAAAAACATGTTAATAACCATAGCAGTAATGCATAAGTCCAGAATTTTTCTTTCATGTAATTATGGCCCTCTCAATTGGGAGTAAGCGCATCTCAGTATCATACAACCAATTAAGCATAAAAAACATGTTAATAACCATAGCAGTAATGCGTAAATCCAGAATTTACTATCCTGGGTGAACATGGGAATGGCAAGTTCAGTTACTTAAAAAACATGTTAATAACCATAGCAGTAATGCATAAGTCCAGAATTTTTCTTTCATGTAATTATGGCCCTCTCAATTGGGAGTAAGCGCATCTCAGTATCATACAACCAATTAAGCATAAAAAACATGTTAATAACCATAGCAGTAATGCGTAAGTCCAGAATTTTTCTTTCATGTAATTATGGCCCTCTTAATTGGGAGTAAGCGCATCTCAGTATCATACAACCAATTAAGCATAAATCAGGAAATCATAGCGATATGTCTTCAGGGCTTTATCAGAATGGCCATTGAGATTCCCTCTGTATTTTGAGAAAGAAAGCATGGACCTAATGGGTCCCATGGATTGACTGGAGCAATTTTCTCAGCTGGCAAAGCTTACAAAGCTTAGGAGTAAATTTCAAAGATATGATAACATGCGAAACAAATTTGCTTTTACTGCTATAGTTTACTATGCATCTGCACGAGAAAATCTGATAAATCACATTTTAAAAAAAAATACAGCATGAACTGGATGCTTTTGTTTGATTAATATACATTCCCTGAAACGTCTGAGAAGGAATTACAAAATTCTATAACCCCACAGCAGGCAGCAGCTCAAATCCTCCCACTCCCCACCCCCCAAGAAGCAGACTCCACATTCTCAGATAAAAATTATATTTTGCAGTTTTTAAGAAAGACAAATCCCATGAGATCACTTCCCTATTAAAAGCAGGAGCAGCAACTCCACACACAACCCCAAACCTGGAATGGTGAATTCTTGAATTTTTTGTAATCTTTTCAATTCTTCTCCTTAGGTATAGAAGTGATGAAGGTCCATAGATTAATGTAAACAGATACCTTTAAAGTTAACAAACAAAAAAGAGCAACCGTATGTAACACTCACAGGAGTAGCATATTTCCTAGATCAAATAAGCACCAAAATGCCTGCAGTCAATGGTGCAAACACATTCAACCTGTTAAAAGTTGCTAGCAATAGTTTCACCATAAGACCATGCAGAGATTTAGTTTAAACAAAACAGCCATTAATATTCCAATCTATAAACTGCAACTCCAGCTGGGGCATTATAATAGGACAGATGCAAAAATGCTAAAGAAGCATGTCAAAGTAGAAGCATATAAAATGAAAATCTTCTACATGTTGCACTTTTTGCTTTGATGTTTGTAAATTTCCATAATTACCTACATTTAATAGAGCATAGAATCAAAAAACAATCATGGAATTCCCTAGAACAAACCAGAATATTCATAAAGGTATACATAGCACACAGGATCTAAAAACCTTTCCCTTCATGAATGAAATTAAACAGGAGACCTGCTATAAAAGATACAAAATATATTTATATCTGCTAGTTGCAAAAATACAAAACATACCTCTCATCCTACAAGATGTTCATATCATATTACAAATAAAGCATCATTTTAGTCTACTAACATAATCAGAGGCTTTATAAATAAATTTGCTGTCAGCCTTGATAAGCAAAATTAAAAGGAAAATTGACTGCAAAAAACCTGTTCATAATAATAAAGACAAGCCTTTTATCACAAGTTACAGAAATCCGCAAGTACAAGCCAACAAGTTACCAACCCTTCAATATAATGTCAGTTGCAATCTGATACTACAACATTCTGACATAGCAATCCAAGAAATCTATTTATGGCAAAGCTTTGCCAAGCATAGTTGGTATTCTTCTTGCAATAAAGCTAAATGTTTGGAAGCATAATAATAAAAATAAGCCTTTTAACATAAGTTACAGAAATCCACAAATACGAGCTACCAAGTACCAAGTTACCAACCATTCAATCTAAATAAGGTCAGTTGCAATCTGATACTACAATATTCTGACATAGCAATCCAAGAATTCTATTTATGGCAAAGCTTTGCCAAGCAGCATAGTTGGTATTCTTCTTGCAATAAAGCTAAATATTTGGAAGCATAATAATAAAAATAAGCCTTTTAACATAAATTACAGAAATCCACAAATACGAGCTACCAAGTACCAAGTTACCAACCATTCAATCTAAATAAGGTCAGTTGCAATTTGATACTACAATAATCTAACATAGCAATCCAAGAAATCTACTTATTGCCATGTGTAGTTGGTACTCTTCTTGCAATAGTGCTAAATGTTTGGAAGCATAATAAAAACACTCCTTTTATCATAAGTTACAGAAATCCACAAGTATGAGTTACCAAGTACCAAGTTACCAACCATTCAATCTAAATAAGGTCAGTTGCAATCTGATACTACAACATTCTAACATAGCAATGCAAGAAATCTACTTATGGCAAAGCTTTGCCAAGCGTGGTTGGTACTTTTCTTGCAATAATGCTAAATGTTTGGAAGCATAATAATAAAACAAGCCTTTTACCATAAGTTACAGAAATCCACAAGCTACCAAGTTACCAACCATTCGATCTAAATAAGGTCAGCTGCAATCTGATACTACAAAATTCTGACATAGCAATGCAAGAAATCTTACTTATGGTGAAGCTTTGCCATGCGTAATTGGTACTCTTCTTGCAATAATGCTAAATGTTTGGAAGCAGCTTCCATCTCAATAAGCTGCTGTGTTTGCCACTTCTGATCAAGCATTTCAACTTCTGTGTCGCTCAGTGTTGGCAGCTCCCTTGTAGAAGAAAATCTTTTAATCATTGAGAAATCAATGCCAGTGGTTCTCGTAGTGTTTGAAGAACCTTGAAGTTCTTTCTTTACCATATTCACAATCTCATACTTGAACCCATCAAAAATGTCCAGCAACTGACTCTTGAATATGCTCAAGTTCTCTTTGCACAGCTGATGTTGATCAGCCGTTACAGCGCACGAGGTTCCATTTACCATGTCATTAGAAACATGATGCGGTGTCAAATTTTCCCTCACAATTGTGGTTGCTATTCTTCTGCTTCCATGGGGCATTCCAGAAGCATCATTAGGTGTCAAATTCCCCCTAGCATCATGATGACCTGCAGCTGCAACCCTCCTCCCGTCAGACAGTCCCTCAGCAACATGCCGCCTTGAATTCTCCCCAGCATCATAATGACCCGCAGTACCAACCCTCCTCCTTCCCTTCGACACACCATTCGAAACATGCTGTGTTGAACTATCTCTAACATTGGACTGTTTCAGTGCAGTGTTTGAATCGTGCGGAGTTGAATTGTCCCTAACATTGGACCTTGACAGTTTCAATGCAGCATTTGAATCTTGCAGTGCTGAATTCTCCTTATCACTCGATTCATTTTCACTCTCCTCGTCCTCCTCGGAAGAACCCTTCTCTTCTCCCACATTATCCTCAGAAGAATCCTTCTCTTCTCCCACCTTCTCCTCGCTTCTCTGTGTGCCTGTGCCTGTGCCTGTGCCTGAAACCCTGTTTCGCACACTTTCAGCGATATGTGAAGTCCCCTCCTCCTTCTTCTTAGTCTTCATCTTTTTCAATGTGTGGGGCTGTGTCAAATTCATATTGTCGTTTTGCTCACCTTGATCATGCCCCTTCCCTTCTTCATCATCGCTTTCGTCTTCGTCTTCATCTTCCTCTTCTTCTCCATCCTGCTCCTTTACAGCCATGTCCACAACTCCATTTCTCTTCCTTTTCACCTCTTCTCTCTCTCCCCCTAGATCCACCACAACAACCTTCTTCTTTTCATCCGCTCTTGCATTACCTCCTTTACCCGCTTTCTCACTACCAACCTCCTCCTCATCTTCCCTATTTCCCCAAACTTCCTTCGACAATCTATACACAGTCTCTTCATGCGCATTCTTAAACCCAACAAAACCTTTATCCTTAATCTTGTCCCTAACCCCACCAAACTTCGCCTTAAGCCCCCTTAACTTATTATACAGCTGATCGTGACTATAATCACCATCCAAATCCTTCTTAACAGTCTCATAAAAAATACCCATATTTTTGGACAAACCCTTACCTTTTTCGTAGCACGCCACAAGCCTCTTTAGAAACGCGGCCTCATCTTTAGGATTCCATATCGGACCGTTCTTTTTTGCAGACTTTTCAGCTTCCGGAACCGCCGTCGCTTTCCCCTTATTATCTTCATGCGCAGGTTTCTTCGATTTCTTGGACGAAGGGTTGGTCCCCTGTTTTTCTTGGAGCTCTCTGGGGCGCTTGATTGAAGAAGAGGGTTTTGATGGGGTTGAAATATTGTTTTTATTTTTTGGGGGCGGGCTTTTTTTCTGTTGTTTGATTGATGGTGGAGTAGAGATTTTCTCAGTATTGCCCGAATCGGATGATGATTCGGCGGTGGCAGAAGAAGAATCCTCGGAAGAAGAAGACATTTGCTGGGAAGCGGGATTTATGTTGTAAACTTTATTCACGTTTTCATTCATTGAATCAGAAGACTCCATTGCTGCAAAGAAAAATTTATATACATAAATTGCAACAGGGCACACAGTGATCCAACTGAAAAACCACAGAAACAAAATATAAAAGAATGAAAATATCAGTGGAAATAAAACGGGAGACAATAGTAAGTGGTTTTAGGTTAGAGGTTTTAGTTTAGGTTTCGGAGGTATAAGAGGTTTTTAAAAGCTGGTATTGACTAAACGAAGTGAAAAGCGATTTTTTTATTATTTTTATTTTTTATATATAGAAATAGTTTTATTTATATTAATTGTATAAAGCTTTTAAACATATTTTTTATACATAGAAACAGTTTTAATATACTATTTCTATTAATTGTACAAAGTTTTTAAATATATAATATTTTATACATAGAAATAGTTTTATTTATATTAATTGTATAAAATTTTTGTGGAAAATATAACAGAAACAATATAGTAAGAGGTTTTAGGTTAAGTTCAGGAAGTAAAATTGAATGATCAAGGGTTTTTAAAAGTTTGTATTGACTAAAAGAAGTTGAAAGCAAATTTTTTGTTATTTTTATTTTTTATATATAAAAACAGTTTTATTTATATTAATTGTATAATTTTTTTAAACATATAATATTTTTATACATAGAAATAGTTTTATTTATGATAATTGTATAAAATTTTTGTGGAAAATAAAACTAGAGACAATAGTAAGAGGTTTTAGGTTAGGTTTCTGAAGTAAAATTGATTCATAAGGGTTTTAAAAAACTTGTATTGACTAAAAGAAGTGAAAAGCCAATTTTTTATTATTTTATTTTTTATATATAGAAATAGTTCTATTTATATTAATTGTATAAAGTTTTTAAACATATAATATTTTTATACATAAAAATAGTTTTATTTATATTAATTGTGTAAATTTTTTGTGGAAAATAAATCCCGAAACAATAGTAAGAGGTTTTAGGTTAGGTTTCTTAAGTAAAATTGACTAAGAGTTTTTAAAAACTTGTATTGAATGAATGAATGAATGAAAGATTTTAATGACATCCACGAGACTAAACAGTCTAAGGGACCAAGATAAAACCAGGCCTACTCTGTCTTCATGCTCTTTTGCAAGTCGAGTCTCCTACTATTAATTTTGACTAGAAGGCTAGTTGTCTGATTAATCTTGTCTTCCCCAAAGAGCTGGTGCATATTATCAACTTTCAAACTATTTTTGTGTTGAGTACAAATGTCCTCGTAAGCGGTGCATTCCATGATGAAGTGCCATTCCGTTTCCACAGTCCCCTTATTGCAGAAAATACAAATTATTTCTTCCCAAGTTTCTTTGGGTATCTTCCACCTACCGGTCTCACACCTAAGGTGATGTGATCCAGTCCTCAATTGCGCAACTAACAACCGTGCTTTTCCTTTAATAGCTGCACCTAGATAAGTTTTTTCACCATGATCCTTTTACGGGTTAAACTCTTTGATATAGTAAGTTTTTTTACGCCCAATCTGATTTGCCCACATGGCAGTTCAAAAAATTTCATTCACATAGCTTTTTATTTCACTATTGGTGTTAGGACACTCTTGCAAATTGATGTCCCACTTGTTCATCCACTTGTTGTTCTGCCTCATCCAAGTTTTTTTCCTATGATCTAGCATCTCCTTGTTGATTAAGAGAAGTGAAAAACAATTTTTTTTTATTATTATTTTTAATATATAGAAATATTTGTATTTATATTAATTGTATAAATTTTTTAAACATATAATATTTTTATACATAGAAATAGTTTTATTTATATTAATTGGATAAAGTTTTTAAAGCAAGCTTTTGGATTCAACTGATCAAAAAACATACACAGTTGAATCCAAAAGCTTGCTCTAAATACTTCATGGACTGTGGAAAAATCATACCAACTAAAGTTTTTGAAATATAATATTTTTAAAAATGAATAGTTTCTATATTATCATTTATAAAATAGCGTTATTCATATTGAAAAAGGAAAATAATCAATTTTAAAGTCTACACGAGGTTACAATTCAAAGTAGAGTGTTATAATAATAAAAGCAAGTCACTGAGTAGCAAGAGCAAGGGCAGAGGGAAGAGGAGGATGAACTAGGTCATTCAGATTGCCCCATAGATTACTTGTTAAAGTAAATAAGATAATCACCTAATCTATTAATTAATTAGATCTCATTTTTATTTTATCACGCATAAGCTATTAGGAGTGTCTTTTGATTTTAATGTTGTGTTTTTTGTCTCATAGCATAGGATGAAGACACTTGTCATGATTTATTTCAATCCTCGCCAAGGTTTCATCTAGGGTTGTTTTTTCACTTTTTTTCTTTTATAAGCATTCATTATCCAAATTTATCAAAATACAATTTAATCTAAGCATAATACAAAATTTCAATCATGAAGCCTTTTTGGATCAATTCAGTTTTCAAAGTTGCATAACTCAATCAAGGTGTTTTAGATGCAAGTGATTTTTAGAAGATGTGGGATATATCAATCAACTCCAACATGGTATGAGAGCATCAACTATGTGAATTCTTGTTTGTTTTTTAAGAGATTTAGTCTTGAAAAAAAATTGGCTCATCTTGGAGCAAAACATTAATCATCTTTGTGTTCAGAACAACCAAAATCCTTAAAATTATCTATCCAAACACTCAAATCCGAGCAACTGAAAAATGGCAAAAAAAATTAAGAGCTTCAAATCTCATGCATAGAAATATGTATGATTATATGGATTCATACAATCGTACAAAGTGTACAACAATATGCCAATAATTATAGGTTGTAGGTCAAAAAATAGTAGTATGATAAATCAGACAACAAAAAAAATACATTACTATTTTATTTTAATTATGTGATATGCGGGTGTTTGATGCGACAAGTTTGATATCATTCTAACATTAACCCCTGCACTCGATTTTTTTTCGCCAAGATCAGTTGCTATTGTTGGGATTTCAAGTGTCATTTTTTCCCCTTAATAATGGAATGTTTTTGCGAAGGAGCTAATGTCATAGCTCTCAATCCCCTTGTATTTGATGTAAAGTACGACAATCTTAAATTCAAAACATCGACAAATACTTTAAATAAAATCAATTATATTTAAAATATAGTCGTCATCTCATTCATTTAGACATCAAAGAAACTAGTCGATTCCAAAACAACGACAAAAAGTCGATAAGATAAATTCATTTACAATCCAGTATGAATACATAAAAGTGTCATATTACACAATTTAGAATTCTAAATACAGTAGATGATAATAATATCAGTTACAAATTCAGACTTAGGCATTCAGTCGCCTTAAGCTCTTCCATACATAATAAAGAATACATAAATCATAAAGAAGATGCCATTCGTTGATCTTCCATCCAAAAGAAAATCTTCAAATAAGAAGACGAGAACAAGGATCGGGCGCTTTTTCCACCCAACCTCGAAGCTTACGCTTTCGCGGAATTCCTTAGTCAATCAAGAAATACCCGACCCTGCACAAATTGCTTAGCAAGAAGCAGTCTACGAGCAAGATGTAATCTAGTGGGTGCCTAGTATAACTAGTAATACCACAAGCATTTTCATTTTTCTAAATCATTTAAGAATAAGCAAGTTCGATACTAGGATATGGTAGAGAGTTCAATAATTCCATCTATTTCAATGGTCCTTAAGTTACTTGGCCAAGTAAAATGTCATGCACGACAAATAAAGTAGTTTTGGAAAAGCAAAACTACACTCTCTATTTACCCATATTCGGCACCCGTCCTGGAAGGTAACTTTCCCAAAAACATAACATGCACATTCATTTATCAAGCATGCATGGTTCCATTCAATAAATATAATCTTTCAAAAATAATTTAACCACAATCTTGTTTCAACCAAAAATGGTACTATTGCAATTTTTCATCATTTTAAATCACGGGTAACATTAAATCGGTATTTAATTCAAACAATAAAATAATAAAAAGAAGGTGTATCTCAAGTATGTAATCTAAGTACATATTTAATCAGGAATACATAAGCACACATTCTTTCGGTTCAATTACTCATTAGATTCATCTTCTCTTCAATATAATCTTTGTCTAAGTCGTTTCCTTTCGAATAATTATATCTTTTCTTTATTTTAATTCTTTTTCTAGTTTTTGTATTTCCATCAAAGCATTATCTTTTCAAGATCATAAACACTTCCCATTACCACTTCGATTTAGTAACAATTTAATATCAATCTTAAAATTGACAAATTTCACCCAAGTTTTTCAATCAATTTTAAATACTCAAAGATATTTAATCTTTTCAATAAAAATCTTATTTATTCCATAATATTTCATTTGTATAATTCTGTAATTATTTCACTATCATTCTGTTTCTTTTTGTTTTGGAAATTTATCTCATTCCGACAGTTTTGATTTTTGGAGTGTTTCCAGATCTAGTTTAAACATACATTTTTCTGTGTGAATCCTTTCCTAAATTCATTCAGCTATTTTTCTATGCTTTCAAATTCAAATTCTTTCTACTAATTTTATGTTTCAATCTTGTTTGAAGAACTTTTGTTTTAACAGTGATTCTCAGTTTGGTATTTAAAAAAAATTCAAACATAATTTTTTTATAACAGTCATGCTTTAATCATAGCTTTGAAATTCAATACAAATAAATAACTATTTCTTTTAATTTTCACTCTATTCCTGTCTTTATTTCAAAGAATTTTCAAGATCCTACCTCGAAATTGTCTGGAAATGAAATTTTGGTGAATTTCCTCTGCTTTTTCTGTAACTTTCTCCTCTGTTTAGATGTTGTTCAGTCTTTGTATTCTACCTTCTTTCCAACTGGCTTTTATCTTCCTGTTGGTGTCTCCTTGCTGCCTGGGCGCGTGTGTGGAGAATGTGATCTCCTTGAGATAAGGCCGCACCTTATTCCTTGTTTTCCCCTGTTGAATCTGTTTGGTGTCTCATTGACTGTGATGGGGAATGGAGTGATCTCCCCCTGAATGCCTCCCAGCAAGCTGCGCCTTTTACTTTCCCTTCCAAGTGCGTGGGGAGGACTGGGGAGCCAGTCCCTGACCGCGTGGAGTGGGAGGGTTGGCCGCACCTTTACCAGGCCACACACATGCTTCTCAAACTGGCCGCCTCCCTCTCTATTTCTTATTCGTGGTTTGGTCCCTCCTACGTGGGGTGAGTGGTGTATATTTACTACTGTTTTTCAACAAAATTATCTCTTTCTTCCTGTGCGTGTGGGGTGAGAAGGTAGAAAAATTTAGTAGCAATTCCCTGTCAAGACAAAAGAAAATGGATTTTCTATGTCTACCTCCCAAACAGTAATTCTCCGTTTGTGATAATACTCTCCTCTTCTGTTCTTTTGCTCGAGATCCTTAAAATGGGTTTTTCTGTGTCTTTCTTCCCCAATTCGAAATTCTCTCAGACTCCTTCCTCTTTGTCATGGATTGTTTTTGTTATCAACACAAATGAGTTCCACAAAGTATTCATTGATCTCCAGTTCAAAACTCAAACTTAGAGTTTCCAATTTCTGATTGCTTCTTAATTAATTGAAGATATTTTTCTT
Source organism: Sequoiadendron giganteum (assembly GCA_007115665.2). Classification (NCBI taxonomy): domain Eukaryota; kingdom Viridiplantae; phylum Streptophyta; class Pinopsida; order Cupressales; family Cupressaceae; genus Sequoiadendron; species Sequoiadendron giganteum. Next base: position 639,500,072 of record CM021107.1, read on the forward strand.
CAGCTTGTTAAACTGAAGTTCTTTTTGAATGCAAATTCCAATGTGTACGTAATTTGTTTTCAAACTGTTTTCTATTTGATTCCAATAACTCCATTTAGCTATTTTTGTTCAATTCCTAAATTTAAATCTTTTCTTATTTCATAATTTTTAATTTAAAAACAATTAAATTTATTAGCCACAACTTTATTCATTTAAAGTTTATTAAATTTTGAAATAAGAGCTAATTCTATTTTAAATTTTGAAATACAAACATATTATTTTCAATCAATAATAAAATATTTAAACAAGCAATCCAATCATTTAATTTAAATCAATTTCATCAAATTTAACTAAATCATCATTTAAATCACATGCATTTTTCACAATTTTGAGAAATTACATTAAAACTAGATTTAAAATTTACAAACATGATAAACGCAAAATACATTAAAATATTATCTATGTGAGTGTGTGAGATTCCATCAACTCATAAACGTCAATCATCTAAACAACTCTACCTGATCGTTGTTCTCGCCTTCAATCACGTTCACCTGTTCCTGCATTCACTTGCACTCGATTTTACATTAGCAATGACAAACCCCGAAATTAATATAAATGCATTTCAAATCATGATAATTGCATTTCAATTTAACTTTCATTAAAAATATCATTTAACTTCAATCTAAATAGCGACATAATGATTAATAACTACATTTAATAAATCAATGAAATCTATACGTGACATTTGAGGGGCTTAACCCTATAAGTAGTCAAGCTACTATCGAAGCCAATGGCATTGTTTCCCATTAAATCACCTAATGAGACCATAAATTGTTCATCTCTATCTTCTTAATAAATTAGTTTTGAAGTGGATTTGAGTAAGGTTTGAAATATTTTTAGCTTGTTTATGGTAGAATGTAAAGTAGATGTTTGGTTTGTTTTTAGCACTCAATGTGATCCAAATTTCTTCTTATCTTCTAACATGTCTCCATGAGTATGTGTAAGATTCTATAATGTTGGTAAACAAATTATTAAAGAAATTGTGTCAAGTACAAGGCTAGGCTTTGGAGATACTAGCAATATAGGGCTCCAGATGCATTTGAAGGGTTTGAAGACATTGTGAGAAGCTACAACAAATTCATCCAAACTATCAACACACTCTAAAATTTTTGAAGGGTGTTCACACCTTATTTTGTTGTGTCTAAATTTTTCCTTTTCTACTCTTAAGGTTTGCATGTTGTTTTTTATTGGCATAGGTTTATAATTAATACAAGAGATTCTAAATGGGACATCTTGCCAAGTTGTACCTTTGGTGTTGTGTTAGCAAGATGAAAACCAAACATTGACTAAGTGTTGTGTTTTTTAGGATTTCAAATTTTTGAGAGCATCCATCCTTACATGCCTTTCCTATCACTGATGAAAACCCATCTTGAAACATTGTGAAATTGGTTAAGTGTCAAAGTTATTGACGTTTCAAACTATTAAGGTTTCCTTTGAATTTTATGAGGATCATATTCTATGGAGACTACCCTTTTAGTTTAATTGTCTTGGTATCTATGTGTGTAGCATTGAAAATTGTCACGCTTGACAATTTCATAGTACTAGGTTTTAGCTCCCCCCTATGTGCTTGGACCTAATCATGCATTTAATCTTTTCATTTTATAAATATCTTCAGAAAATTAAAAGATGAGATTGAAAATAAATATTTAATATTTAATAACAATGTTTAAGGCCCTAATAAGGATGGGTCTAGACTAGGGAACCCAGTGCCCTTTGTCTAGCCTATTTTGGCTAAAATTTAAATATGTCAGTGTCAGCATTTTAATATTTAAAAATCCAATTTCATTTGTCAATTATCGATATTTGATTTTTGAAAAATTAAAGAATTGCATATAAATACAAGTCATTTTTATCGATTTAATTCTAAAAAAGGGTAAGCATTTTTATCGAGCAAATTGAAGATCCTAAAATCAATCAAGGCAATTCAAGGGAAAAATTAATATTATTATTACAATGCTTTCATCAATCAAGATCAAGCTTGCAAGACATTAGGAAGAAAGAAGAAATTATGTGCAAGAAGCTATTATGATCAATGATTTAATTTTGTGAAGATGTATTGAGTTATCCTCTACATGCTAGTTGCAACAAACTATTATGCTTTATGAACTAGCATTTTGCAAGTCTATCAAGCAATCAAGGCATTCATCAATCAATTATTGTGGTAAATTATGGTGTGAAATCACTTCATAAAGGATTTCACAACAAGGTAAAATTGTCATTTATCATTTATCATTTATCATTTTAGTCAATTATCATTATTTTGGCTTTTGCTTGACCTAGGGCATGCCCTCTTGATCATCAGAATGCCATTTGTTGTACATGGAGGTAGAAATACCAAAATGGGGTTTGACTTAGGCAAGCCCCTATACATCACAACCTTCCCTCCTCTTTTCATGTGTGTAGATTAGATCCAGAAGTTTTGATAATGGAGAGTCATAGAAAAGATGGAGTAGACTGTAACCTACATCTCAGATTTTTCATACCCAAAAAATAAGCATCTTGGTATAGGGCACACAATGCCCCTGTGATCCTAATAAAATGCTACTCCTAATGTGAGATGCTAGATAAAAACTAATAGTGCAATGAGAAGAAGTAACAAGATAAAAGGGCACCTCAATAAGATTAGCCTAAGAAAATGGTGAAACAAAGGAGTAAGATAAAAACAAATGATGATTTAAGTGTGTTATACCTTTCCTTTGCTGCTCCTTCCTTGGTTGGCCCTTTGATTCTTCAAGAATTGTGTGCTCCTTAGATGGCAATGAAGTTGAATGGATGTAAGATGAATTGATGCAAAATGGATTGATGATATAAGTGCTAAAATGGACGAGAGCTTGAATGGAAATTTTGCAAGAGTTTTGTTGCAAAAGACTTGATTCTCCAAAATGAAGGAAATGAGAGGATATTTATAGGCTAATTGAAATTCTCTAGAGAATTCAATAGTTGGAATTGATCCAATAAAGATCAAGATGAAGGGCTATGGTGAGTTGAGGACTCACAAGCCCTCACATCTTGACATGTGGAAGGTGAGATGTCCTAGGGTGGAGTGATGTGGAAATGAGGTGGAAGGGAAGTACATGAGGTGGATCTTGGGGGATGAGAAGATTTCCTCAAAAAGGAACTTCTTGTCCCCAAATGAGGATGACAGAGACTTTTGAGGAATTTTAGAATTCCTAAAAAATCTCCATGGGAAAAGGGGAAGTGTGTGGGAAAAATAAAAATTTGCATTCAATGGAGGGTTCATTGGATAAAAGGAGGTCTCCAAAAAGCTGGAGATTTGTCACATGTGGGAGATGTGACAAGTCCAAGGTTCTAGAAGCCTTGGGCACATGTAAAATGACATGTCACATTTGCATGGGGGATGAGGAAAACCTTGGGAAGATAAAAGTGAATTAAAAATTCACATGGGGAAGAGGGGAACCTTGGTTAAATAAATGTGAATTAAAAATTCACATGGGGAAGGGAGTCCAGGCTAAAAATGGTAAGTAGGAAGGTTGACCAGAAAATGTAAGCTAAATGTGGCTAATGATTCTGATTAAGGTTGTGCAAACACAGGATTAGGATAATTAATGAGAGATTAGGGACAAGTGGGAGATTATGGAGGATGTGATACTTAATCTTGATTAAGTGGTGCAAATCCTAATCACAGATTAATTAATTTAATCTAGATTAAAAGAGAGTTATGGAGAATGTGACAAGGAGAGAGAAAAAGAGGAATTAAAAATTGGTTTTAATCCAAATAGGTTAAATGACTAAATTAAATAATTTGTCATGTTTATTTAATTTAGAGAAGACAAGGGGGTAAGGTAAAGTATTTAATTTATTTAATTAGATACTTTAGGAACCTTAGGCAGAAAATTAAATAATGATTAAATAAATTATTTAATCACTATTAATGAAATAGATGAATAGAATAGATGATTTTGATCATATGGAAGTGATCAAATTTGGATGTCTACATTTTTCCCCTCTTCGAAGTACTGTTAGAATAACCATGCTTCGAAGAAAAGAAAGTGTAGATGACTTTATAGAGGAAGTAACTAGAAGATGATGCCTCGACATGGGGAAGAGGACCTGAGCTGTCCAAATTAGTAGGGAAATGGATGAAGATGCCCCAATCTTGGAAGGGGTTGACTATGGCAGGGAAAATGGATTAATGTGAAGGGTATGCCCCCTCAAGAGGACGACGGGGGAAAAGAGAGGGGTCCTAGGCGACCTCTCGATAGGAAGAAATAGATGGGATGGTTGGAAAGAGGGCCAAAAATTAGAAAATTTTGCCCCGAAAAGTGAAGGGATTAAATCAGAGGAATAAAAAGTTAAAAAATACCCCTTAAAAAGGGAGGGAAAAGAGAAAAATCTCTCAATAGGAAGAAATAGAGGGTATGGTTGGAAAGATCTTAAAAAAAAGCAAGTTTTCTTTTTGAACGAAGTCGATCCGACGCACGATTTGCAAATGGCGACCCCGGGAAGAAAAAGGGAAAAAAAGTGCTACAAAGGGGCGTATTTGCCCCATTGCAGAAGGGCGGGTACGCCCCGGGAGGGCGAGTCCGCCCCGGGAGGGCAAGCACGCCTCGGAAAGGGGCGAGTTTGCCCTGGGAGGGGTGAGTTCACGCCGGGAGGGTGGGTACACCCCGGAAAGGGGCGAGTCCGCCCCAGAAAGGGGCAGGGCCGCCTCGGGAGGGTGGGTCCGCCCTGGAAGAGGTCGGGTCCATCTCGGGAGGGTGGATCTGCCTCATAAAAGGGTAGAAGAGTGGATGAGTGATGAAAGATGAAGGGATGATGGAAGGGGAGAAAAGATGAGAGATGAGACGATGAAAGGGAATATGAAGATGATGATGTAAGTTGATGAATGATAATAAGCGATGGGAGAGAAAGGCAAGCACAAAATAAAGATGATGTTGCCCTAGGCAAGCTGCAGAAGTGCGGATACGCCCTCGGGATTGCTGTAGAAGTGCGGATTCATCCTCTTGAGTGTTGCAGAAGTGCGTATACACCCTCTTGATTGCTGTAGAAGTGTGTATACGCCCTCCAATTGCTGCAAAAATGCAGATACGCCCTTCTGAGTGCTGCAGAAGTGCGAATATGCCCTCCTATTACTGTAGAAGTGTGGATATGCCCTTTTGATTGCTGCAGAAGTGTAGATACGCCCTCCAAGTGTGGATACGCGCTCTAATTTACTGCAGAGGGGCGGATGAGTGATGAAAGATGAAGGGATGTGGGAAAAGATGAGAGATGAGATGATGAAAGGGGATATGAGGATGATGTAAGTTGATGGATAAGCGATGGGAGATAAAGGTGAGCACAAATGGATGCGAGGACACAGATGATGGAGTGTTGTTTGATAAGGACATGATATATCCAAACACAACACAAGGATGGGGAATGACACATCCTAATGAGGATGAAGATGAGGATGAGTGTTGTTGACGAGGGAATGATACATCCCAAAACAACACAAGGATAGGGGAGGATACATCCCATTGATGATGAGGATGAGGATGAGTGTTGCTGATGAGGGAATGATACATCCCAAAACAACACAAGGATAGGGAAGGATACGTACCGATAAGAGTGTTGTTGATGAGGGAAGGATACATCCCAAAACAACACAAGGATAGGGAAGGATACATCCCATAGATGATAATGATGATGATGATTGGATCAAGGCTTGTAGCAAGGCTAAGACCAAGAGTGTGATTAGATTATTGGAATGGAGGAGGATGGGGGAGATATGGAAAATGAAACGCAATCCTAATGCAATTTGCCATCCGTAGAGCATTGATTTTTGCTATAGCATAAGACACCGAGCGTCAAGGTATGTAAACCAAGATGGATTAGTGTCCAATGCATAAAACAAACACAACAGACAAGAAGGCTATTCCAACACCCCAAAATCGTGATGACTTTGGTTGGGCCAGGTATTGGGATAACCACAAGCACAAAAGGATGTCCCAGCGTAACGCAAGACCATAGGGGTCTTGGTGGGTACTACGTGGGACAACCAAGAAGACAGAAACAAAGAAATGAGCAAGACATGCCCCTATGCTGACTAGTCAAAGCACACCATGATATGATGGATCAAGGCGACCATGCAAAGTGATGATAGGTAGCTCAAATGATAAACAAAAGCCAAAAGCATCGAAAGATCACAATTAAATTCAAATGTCCTTTGCATAGGATCAAGATGATGGATGCGTTTGATGAGGTCTATTAGGAAGGATACATCCTGTTGAGACTGATGACGGAGGAAAGATTGGTTGATCGACATGACGCGGGATAGCAGAAACCGATTGGATCTTGTGATACAGATGACCGTTGTTTGTAAGCACTAGCTAGGATAGGGACATTTTTGACGACACGACAAGATGATGAGACATAAGGCGACAAGATGATAAAATGATGAGATGACAAAATAGACACACCCTAAAGACCTAGGGGCTCGAGGGTTGATCAAAGATCAACCTTGCCTACGTGAAAGCGCAGAGCCCTCGTAGTTTAGGAAAAGACCATGGTAAAGGAGAAAAGAGGAAAATGAAGACCTCGATGGATGACAAAGACCAGATGGAAAAAAATGCCCAGGGGGTGGACCAAATGATTGACCATGCCTACATGAAAGCGCAGGGGTAACATAGTGTGACACAAGGCCAAAGACAGTCGATGGAGGATGACAAGACAAACAAAAGATAGAGCCCCGGGGGTAGATCAAATGAGCGACCTTGCCTACATGAAAGCGTAGGGGCAACGTAGTTCGACATAGAGACCGACAACAGACAATGGATGATGAGATGACCAGGATAAATGGATAAAAGGATGGAGTCGATATGATGAGACAAGATAGACTTGCAAGATTGGATAGGACAATGGTTGATATGTGTAGGATGTGAAGCTTAGGAATGGGATTGGTTATCATTAGAATATGAAGTTGAAAGGTGAGACAATGGATAGATGAGCGATGAAGGTGTGAGAAAGATGTGGTAAATAGATAGGAGGGATGAATTACAATATGAATGGCATTGGGTTGAATGCGGGTAGCCTAGAGCTAGATACCAATGACAAGGGATAATAGAGGGAAATGGATGGAGGGATAAGAAGATGCTTGGGTAGGGTGATAGATGAGATGAAGATTGAGAGGATATTGTTAAGATAGGAATGATGATAGTGAGATAGCATGGCATTGGATTTCATGAGGGTAGCCGATAACTAGATACCAATGACAAGGGATGATGAGATAGAGGGAAATGGATGGATGGATAAAGATGGGGAGATAGAAAGATGCGAGGATAGGTGGATAGAGGGATACAAAATTGGAGGGATGAAATGGATTATTGGATGGATAAATGGATGGGAGGATAAGGATTAAAAGATGGAAAAGGACTAGTGGATGAGAGTATAGGAAGATAAGGATTGGGAGATGGTAGAGATTACTAGATGGATAAATAGATGGGGAGGTAAGGATGGGAAAGATGGGGAGATGGAGAGGATTACCTAGAGTAATGGATGGATGATGCCTCAAGGACCAAGACATGAAGAAGGAGATGCTCCCACTCTAGATGTGTCATGCATGATGAGGCAATAGGGAAGGATAATAGAAGGATGGGGAAATAAAGGAGCGAATGGATATGGATTGTAGTAGGATGGGAGTATAGGAAGATAAGGATTTGGGAGATGGATAAATGGAGGGGGAGGTAAGGATGAGTAGGATGGAGAGATGGAAAGGATTACTTGGAGGGATGGATGGATGATGTCGCCAAGGACTTCATTGCAAATAACGAGATGCCCCCACTCTAGATGTGTCATGCATGACGAGGCAAGAGGGATAGCAAGATGTGTTTAAGGAATATGATAGTGTATGGATAAGGGGAATATATGCCAAGAGATGTCCAACGCATGTATATAGGTTTTCCCCTATCTTTATCAAGATCACAAGGAAGATAGGTAGATGTAGGAGATGGAGGAAAAGAATGTGTAAGTGGATGCTGCCCCCAATCGTGGAAGGAGACTAGATGGGGGATTTACACATGATGCCTGTTTGCCAGGTTTTCATCATGGTACTTATCCAAGGTGCTTGTTTGCCAAGTTTTCACCATTGGATGAATGATTTTTTTATTTATTTTTATTTTTTGACGTTTTGACTTTTTGACTAGGATACAGGTGAAGATGGATGAGGATAGGGATATGGATATGCATAGTTAGAGGATATGGATTCAGAAGACATAAGCATGAATTTCTAGATGAGGTAATAAGAGCCCATGTTTGAATGGACTATTCAGATGTTGGTACAACCTTATTAGACCGGATGGTTTACGCAAGAGGATGGATTAAAGGAATTTGATGGGGGAGATATGGGGGATAGTGGATGGGATGTTGGAAAGTGTATGGATGGAATGATGGAGTGGATGTGTGATGGGGGAAGGTGTTCGGGACCAACATTGGCACATGTGGTAGATGTGAAATGATAGGAGGGTTGATGGGTGGATAATGTTGCGATAATGGAGGCATTGGGATAGTGAATTTTGGGATGTAGGGACCCAAAACAGATTTAGGAGATGGAGGATGTAAAGGATTTGTGGGGGAATAGCAACTTTGGATGTCATTATGGATGTTTCATTTGAAGGTATGGTACCTTTTTTCTTTGGGATCCACATGGTTTTGAGTGTTACTTTGGTGGGCCTTTGTGGCCTTTTGGATTGATTGGGATTTTAGATTCGATTTTTCTGTTCTTCAACATGTTTGTGGAAGGGGATATGAGGAGCTTTAGATTCATGTGGATGTGTGGATTTATGTATTGTTGCTTTGGCATCCAAAGTTCTTTTAGTAGCAAGGGGATAGATGCGAGGAGATGGATGATGGGGAGCGATGGAGGTAGGGTTATAGGGATTACATGTAGATGGAGAATGCGTAGGTATGTGCCTTTGTTGATCTTGATTAGGAGTTATGAAGGTAGGAGTTTTATGTTGTGTACGAGGGAGAGGATGTGGATGAATGAAAGGATGAATAGGATAAGATGAAGGAGGTGATTTTGGGATATAAGGACCCAAAATAGACTGTGTATATGGAGGATGTGTGGGAGTTGATGGAGGGATATAAGAACCCATAGTAAATGGAGGATGAGAAATGATGGATGGAGGGACATAAGGACCCAAAATGGATTGAGAGGATGAGGGAGGAAGATGGATGGTTGTTTTTTGGTAATATGATGGAGGAGGGGGGATGGTGGCATATGACTTGGTAGAACGATGGGAAGTACCTCTTGTGCCTTTAGAAGAGGATCATTTAGGATGTACGAAGGTTGTACCAACATCTTTAGAGTGTGGGTTTTGGGAGATATATCCAAGACCATGTGTACCTGGATGTTCTTTGACCTGAATGGGTTCTAAAATACCTTGCTCATGAAGGCCTAAACCTTTTCCTTGATAGTTCATGTTCTCAAGCATATTATCTATGGTAGGATGCTTATTCTTTTGGAAACATGATGCGAGTGTGTTAGCAAGTGGAGGAGGAAAGGTGGTGCATAAACGTTGTTTTGCTTTTGCAAGAAGACCACCATGGATGCATGTAATGTTACCAAGGTGATACAAAAGTGGCATTGGGATGGTAAGACTAGATGGCGATGAAGGATTGTGCGATGGAGATGAGGGGATAGCAACATCAGGAGGAATGAGTGATAAGGGATCATGAGAGGAATTGGGGAGTAAAATGGGATCTAGATGTATGGTAGTGGATGATAAGGGCTCATGAGATGGAGTGATTGGATCTTGAAGGCAAATGGGATCATGGGATGGAGTGGAGGAGATAGTGTGATCTTGAGATGGGGTGGATGGGAGGATAGGATCATGACTTGGTTGAGGATATGGATCATGAGATGAAATGGATGGAAGACTATGTTCTTGAGATGGAGTAGATGGGATGGATTGATCTTGATTTGGAGGAGGGGATATGCTTGTATCTTGGCATGACTCATCTTGTGTGGGATGTATGATGATGGAAGAGTCTTGGAGGGACTCCTTAATTGGGGGAGATAGGAGGATGGAGGATTCATGAAGGTCATGGGATTGAAGTTTGTGAATATTAGGAGTGGGAGGAGGGGATTGGATGTCTTTAATGGATTGGGTGGATCTAGGAGTATAAGATGGAGATTTGATGGATTCGATGGGTTTGACTGGCTCAACCATTTGGACAATGTTAGGAATGGCGATGGGTGGGATAGATCTAGGATGGAGGAGGGCCTCATCACTAGTGACAGTACATGATAGAGTGGGAGGGCATGATGTCTCTTCTTGCATGAGTCCTTGGGCGACATTTGGAAGGGATGTAGGATTAGGTAGAGTGATGGGAATGGATGGAGGATTAGGATTAGATGTGGGGATGTGATTGGATGGAGTATTAGGAGGAGATGGAGGATTAGGATTAGATGTGTGGATGGGATTGGATGGGGGACTAAGAGGAGATGGAGGATTAGGATTAGGGATTTATGGATTAGGATTGGATGTGGGGATGGGATTGGATGGAGGACTAGGAGGAGATGGAGGATTATGATTGGAGGAGTGGATGGGATTGGATGTAGGACTAGGAGGAGATGGAGGATTAGGATTAGATGTGGGTATGGGATTGGATGTAGGATTAGGATTAAGAATTGGAGCATTATATGAGTGGATGTGTGGATGAGGATTAGATGTAGGACTAGGAGGAGATGGAGGATTATGATTAGGTGAGTGGATGGGACTAGATGGGGAACTAGGAGTGGTTGGAGGAGATGGAGGATTATGATTAGATGAAGGATTAAGATATAATGCGGGAAAAGGGGGAGTTATGTAGGAGGATGTAGATGTTGGATTAGATTGGGATGATTGGGATGGTGAGTGATAGTAGGAAGATGTAGATGAAGGATTAGAGTGGGGAGATGTGGAATTAATGTAAGGGTATTGGGATGGGGGATTGTGATAGGAAGGTGTGGATGCTGGATTAGAATAGGAAGATTGAGGTGGTGGACCACCATAGGAAGACATGTATGGTGGGTTAGCATAGGAGGATATGGATGGTAGATTAGGATGAGAGAATTGAGATGGTGGATGAGGATAGGAGGAATATTGGGATGGGGGATTGTGATAGGAATGTGTGAGTGTTGGATTAGGATGAGAATATTGGGATGTGGGATTAAAGTAGAGGTATTGGGATTGTTGATGATGATGAGGATAAGAGGAAATGGATGTTGGATAGGATAGAGGTTGAAAGGGAGGACATGATGAATATGTCGATGGTGAGGATGTTGGATATCCCTTGTCAAGGGTAGCATAAGAACCATTATTAGATGTGGATGAAGGCATGGTGGGATAGTTCGAAGAAGTAGTGGGATTTTGGGAGGTGATTGGAGAGAGCTTACTAGCAATGATAGCGTCAAGAGGATCTATATAACAATCTTCATGATCAACAAGATTTTCGTTATCGTCATCAACGGAGTTAGGATTCCCCTTGACTACTATTATTGGTCGTGAGAGAGGGGGATAAAGATTCATGATGGATATAGATTAGAAGGAAAGAATAGATGATGGATAAAGAACTAGGATGGATTGAAATCTCATATGGGGATTGGATGAAAGCTCAGATTAGGATTGGATGAAAGCTTAGATTAGGATGATGGGATTGACGCTTAGATTAGAACTGAATTGGGGCTTAGATTGGGATTGGATTGAAGGATATGATAGGATTGATTTGAAACCAAGATCATGGGTTTCAACTAGAGGACGTAAGGTGTTGACAATTAGATTTTTGCCAAATTTGGCAGTTTTCAAAAATTATCAAATTTTGCCATTTTAGGAAACTTCGTAGGAATACGTTTGAGAGTCCAAGTTTTTTTCAAAAAATACCCAATATTAAGATATGATGAATTGCCCACTAAAATCCAAAATTTGAGATGTTGATTCAAAGTTATTAACGAAAGTGTTTTTTTAAAAACTAGAAAAAAACACTAAATTGTGATTTTGAGGGTCAAGATGAAACTTTGGGGGTTCGAAAATGTGCTAAAAAGGGGTCCAACCTATCATCAATAGCTTCAGAATCCACATGCCAGCTCATAACGCAACCACCCATAAAATTTCAGCCAAAACTCACATCCGAGTCAAAAGTTATGGCCTCCGGAAGTTTTTGCATAAAAGTCAAAACCTTCAAAATTGATAATTGGAATGTATCAATTTGGTGATTTAGATGAGGATTGGTTTGATTGGATCAATTGAATGTTTAGGATGATCAAATGGTCAAATGGAGGCTTGGGGTGTTCGAACGGAGGTTTAAAATGGTCAAACGGATGAAACTGGCCGTTCAACAGGGCGTATACGCACTTCTGTAGTAAAACTGCTGAAACAATGGGGCAAGTTCGCCCCTCTATAGTGGAAAAGGCTGAAACAGCAGGGCAAGTTCGCCCCTCTGCAATAAAATAGCTGAAACAATGGGGCAAGTTCGCCCCTCTACAGTAAAACAGCCGAAACAGTGGGGCAAGTTCGCCCCTCTGCAGTAAAATGGCTGAAACAGTGGGGCAAGTTCACCCCTATGTAGTGGAAAAGGCTGAAACAGTGGGGCAAGTTCGCCCCTCTGCAGTGGAAAATGCAACTTGGTTTGGATGAGGGATTTTGGCAAAGACTTAAAATGATTCAATGACAGTTTGACTTATCAAAATTCACTGGTTCTTCACACAAAGACACTTTGAACAAGCACAATCCTATGATTAGTGTTTTAAGGGGTATGGTCGGCAAAGGTCTTACTCTAGGATGAACAAAGTTTCTAAGGAGTCCTTGATATACGCTCGGTACGTGAGGCACAAACCGTGAACACCAGTCCATCACAAGCGTGAGTCGGGAACCCCAACGAATTATTGAAAGGCTCGGACCAACTCTTCACGTTTATCTAGGTATCACCCTAGTTTCAACGCTTCTCTAATTACACCGCAACTGGATTGAGGTACAACTTTGGCTCTGCCCCCTTTATATACCCCGTCGGTATGCATGGTTGGGATCGTCCCTTAGGGTGATGAAATCCCCAAGCAGGTCCCTCTAAGAAGAAAACACTAACCGTTTCCAACTACCCCCTTTGGATCTGCACAAAAGTGCAAAGGGAGAAGATGAAAATGAATTAATGTTCCTTAGGGTAATACAAATAAAACAAACACAGCAAGCAACCAATTTACTTTCCCCTAATTATACTAAGTAAATAGATAAAACAATAAGGAAAGATTTTCAAAAAATAAAACAAAGGCCCTACAAGCAAATGTTAGTTGTTTATCTTTTGCCCCTTTTGTGATTTGCAGCAAATCTAACTTCACTCACCAACAAACAGGATTAGTGGATTAGAGCACAAAACAACAAAAGAAAGAGACAAAAATGAAATGCCATTTTTTAACCTTCTCGAATGTGCTGTTAAGGGAAAATTCGCCCCTCTGCAGTGAAAAACGCTAAACTAGGAGGGCGTGTTCGCACTTCTGCAGCAAACAGTAAAAAACATTGAATAGCAAGGGCGTGTCCGCACTTTTCTGCAGAGAACAGTCAGAAACATTGAACAACAAGGGCAAGTACGCCCCTCTGCAGAAAAATAGCAAGGGCAAGTATGCCCCTTTGCAAAAAAAATAGCAAGGGCAAGTACGCCCCTTTGCAAAAAAATAGTAGACAAAAAGACAACAAGGGCAAGTACACCCCTTTGTAGAAAAATAGCAAGGGAAAGTACGCCCTTTTGTAGAAAAACAACAAGGGCAAGTACGCCCTTCTACAGAAAAATAGCAAGGGCAAGTACGCCCCTCTGCAGCGTCCGGGAGGGCAAGTCTGCCCCTCTACGACCTGAATCTGTAAACAAGCTAAACAACAAAAAACGTAAAAGGAAGAGACCCCTTTGTAGGTCCCACCGAGCGTGCCAGAAATGTGATCCTAATAAAATCTACTCCTAATGCGAGATGCTAGATAAAAACTAGTAGTGCAATGAGAAGAAGTAACAAGATAAAATGGCACCTTAATAAGATTAGCCTAAGAAAATGGTGAAACAAAGGAGTAAGATAAAAACAAATGATGATTTAAGTGTGTTATACCTTTCCTTTGCTGCTCCTTCCTTGGTTGGCCCTTTGATTCTTCAAGAATTGTGTGCTCCTTAGATAGCAATGAAGTTGAATGGATGCAAGATGAATTGATGCAATATGGATTGATGATATAAGTGCTAAAATGGATCAGAGCTTGAATGAAAATTTTGCAAAAGTTTTGTTGCAAAAGACTTGATTCTCCAAAATGGAGGAAATGAAGGGATATTTATAGGCTAATTGGAATTCTCTAGAGAATTCAACAGTTGGGATTGATCCAACAAAGATCAAGATGAAGGGCTATGGTGAGTTGAGGACTCACAAGCCCTCACATTTTGACATGTGGAAGGTGAGATGTCCTAGGGTGGAATGATGTGGAAATGAGGTGGAAGGGAAGTACATGAGGTGGATCTTGGGGGATGAGAAGATTTCCTCAAAAAGAAATTTCTTGTCTCCAAATGAGGATGACAGAGACTTTTGAGGAATTTTAGAATTCCTCAAAAATCTCCATGGGAAAAAGGGAAGTGTGTGGGAAAAATTAAAATTTTTCATTCAATGGAGGGTTCATTGGATAAAAGGAGGTTTCCAAAAAGCTGGAGATTTGTCACATGTGGGAGATGTGACAAGTCCAAGGTTCTAGAAGCCTTGGGCACAAGTAAAATGACATGTCACATTTGCATGGGGGATGAGGAAAACCTTGGGAAGATAAAAGTGAATTAAAAATTCACATGGGGAAGAGGGGAACCTTGGTTAAATAAATGTGAATTAAAAATTCATATGGGGAAGGGAGTCCAGGCTAAAAATGGTAAGTGGGAAGGTTGACCAGAAAAGATAAGTCAAATGTGGCTAATGATTCTGATTAAGGTTGTGCAAACACAGGATTAGGATAATTAATGAGAGATTAGGGACAAGTGGGAGATTATGGAGGATGTGATACTTAATCTTGATTAAGTGGTGCACATCCTAATCACAGATTAATTAATTTAATCTGGATTAAAAGAGGGTTATGGAGAATGTGACAAGGAGAGAGAAAAAGAGGAATTAAAAATTGGTGTTAATCCAAATAGGTTAAATGAATAAATTAAATAATTTGTCATGTTTATTTAATTTAGAGAAGACAAGGGGGTAAGGTAAAGTATTTAATTTATTTAATTAGATACTTTAGGAACCTTAGGCAGAAAATTAAATAATGATTAAATAAATTATTTAATCACTATTAATGAAATAGATGAATAGAATAGACGATTTTGATCATATGGAAGTGATCAAATTTGGATGTTTACAACCCCTATCCTTGCAATTCATACTCATTTAAATATTGTCATAAGTTCCTCTATGTATCTCATTCTCAAATATAAAGCTATTTTGTTAGTTTTTATTTTTATCTATAAGATAAATTACATTAGCTAATCTAGGGTTATATGCCAAAATAGGCTTGTTTAAAAAACATCAAATTTATCTCATTTCTACAAATCAAGAGAACAAAAACCATTGGAGATTGGCTCTTCCTTGTGGAAGCAAGCTAATTATCAAAACCTAGTTGATTTATGTTCAAATGCAGATTCAAGTGAGAAGAAGATAATTCTAGTTGGATCTAGGATCACTTTTCCTAATTCACATTTTGTTGAAGCTAGCATATCTAGGACACTTGCAATTTTCTAATTTTACAACATAAATTTTGAAAATTGATTCAAAACCTAGGTTATTTGAAGATCTTATTGTTTTCCATTTTCAAAACTATGCATTAACATTCTTTGATCATTATACATTAAATAAAAAATTACATAATTTTAGATTTGATTTTTCCTTATTTAGGGCTTAGATCTAAGTTATTTCATTGTGATATTGGAATATAATCCTAGGTTGCTTTCATTTGTCAAAAGTGTATGCGTATTTTAGTAAAAAGTATCAAGAAAGTAAAGAATTGTATAGGGTTTGCATTTCAAAAGATAAAAAGTCTTTCTTTTCTATGTTTTTAAAGATAAATTCAAACAATTAAAACATATTAAATTTTAAAAATAATCATTTGAATATAATACATTTCTTTAAAATATAAATTTTATTCATGTGTGTGTGTTTCACATAGAAGATTTTGGTTTTTACAAATTTCTAGAAATGTGTTTGCATCCAGACTTGAATTTGTGCAACATCGCACCCTTAGACGTTGTAGTTAGCTTCCAAAATTTTAAACTATTAAAATATTATCTCTAGTCTAGGGCATCCATCACCCCTGACTAGTCAGTTTGGCATCAAAATTTATGTGTGAAACCTTGTTTGTGGTCTCTATTCAAATATAGTTCTTGTTTTTTGTAGTGGGTCATGAAACTTCCATATTTTCTTATGCATTACCTATTGGCCCTAAGTCACGTAATTCAGTGCATTATCAATGAAAAAATGGCAATGTC
Source organism: Sequoiadendron giganteum (assembly GCA_007115665.2). Classification (NCBI taxonomy): domain Eukaryota; kingdom Viridiplantae; phylum Streptophyta; class Pinopsida; order Cupressales; family Cupressaceae; genus Sequoiadendron; species Sequoiadendron giganteum. Next base: position 639,516,563 of record CM021107.1, read on the forward strand.
ATTATTCTTATTTTTCAAAAGTTTGGGTTGATATAGCAAAATATGGCTTGTTTAGAATTTTTTGGGGCACTACCTCAAACCCCATTCCATGTCATCAAAAGGAATGTACATTAGCCTTCGGTTGACCAATAGTTTTTCTACTTATGAGAAAATCATGGTGCAAAATAATTAAATCAATGATACACTAGTGTCACTTTACCTAATCTCCATTCTTCAAGTAATCATGAAACTCATGTTTGTCCCTCTCCCAATATCTCTCATTTTTGTGAGGATATCTTGTGCAAGAGGATGCAATCAGTAGTAATTGTTTTGTCCATCTCCCAATATCTCCCCTATTTGTGAGGATATATTGGTGTAAGAGGATGCAATCATTGATACATTACCTAATCATGAAACTCATTTTTATCTCTCCCCTAATATCTCCCCTACTTGGGAGGATATTGTAGCAAGGATATAATCGTGTATACATTTTCTCCTTCAAATGATAGCAAGGTGGCTTATATAAATGAAAATCATCAACAATTAGTTAAATCGGTTGAAATAAATCCACAAATGATTATTGGATCTCCTCTCACTATTGGACCTCCCTCTAAACCTCCTCTTATTACCTTTAGTTCCTCATGGCCATACCTAAACTTGTAAAACAAATCACTCAATGTAATCATGTGCACTAAGATGTGTTGCAACAAAATAGTTATCAAATAGTTGATCACACATATAACATTAGAAATAATAAGAAACCAAAACAAACTCCAACCTCCACTCCATTTTCTCAACCATGTCTTCCCCCCACCCAACCTTCTTCAACATAGTGGCAAAGAGTATGAACTTGTTGAGAAAAATCATAATACTCCTTGGGATTGATATCTCTTTGGGATTGAATTCAAAATTCAGTTACACACCATGGGACGCTCCAAGAGACTTCACAAAATATTGATATCTCACCTTCTATCAAACAAAATTATGTAGCATCCTTGTTTGATTGTACACAAGCAACAAGGTGGGGTATTACTTTCTCTCAACATGAGTTACCTCCACTTGAGGTCCAAAACCAATAGGAGGCTCTAATGTCGATATTGATTGCTATTAATAAAATTGGGGTTAGACGTACTCTTATTGGCAATGGACCGGGTCTTAATTTTTTTAGCATTAACCTCCTAGATAAGCTTGGTGTGGATAAGAATCTCATACAACCAAAGGGTAAAAGTACAAAGTTGTGTCACACTTTTATAAAGGAAACAACCAACATTGATCCAACTTTTAAACTTGAATCACTAAAAAGTGATATATATGTTTTGAATTTTGAAATGATGTAAACTAATGAAATATTTATTTTTTAGTATATTTTATGTTTATATTTTTTTGAAAAAATTAAAAAAATATTTGAATATAGTTTTTTATAAATTAACACTATAATTTAGTTGCTAATAAAATGTTGAAAAATGAAGTTACATGAGACGTCAATCTTTATATAGTAATTTTTTTCCTTCAATTTTTTTGTGTATTTATAACTTGAAACTTTAGGGCATGGATTTTTTTTTTCCAATTTTGATAAATATATATATTTTAAATAAATATTAAAATGTGTGTGTATTAAAAGTTAGTTGTTTCTCTTTAGCGTCAACTTTCATATTAATTATTTATCTAAAATAGAAAAAAAATACCATCTTGATATAGATTTTTGTATCTAGGGCATCATATTTTTTTTCATTTTTTTAATAATTTTTACTATTTTTCCTTAACATGGTAATCAACCTAATGTTTTGTGTTGATAACCTACATTTAGTAAAAATAAAAAGGAAAATGTAAATAACTAGAAGTTGTTCAAAAAATGGCGAGCGACGAGAACGGGAGCAAGGGTACGAGTTTGAATTCCTTTGTTACAGAGGGTGAGGGAGATGTTAAATTTGAGGACAAGGCGGATGGGCTATGCTTGGCTAACGAGTTGTGGATGGCTGACAGATCACGGGCAGCTGACGATTGGGTTGTAGTTGGCATCTCTTTGGAAGATGGTTTTGTTGGTGTTTTTGGGTTGCTGATCGCAACAAATTTCTTATTATTGACTGGGGTGAGGTTTGGTTCTCCCATGCTAAATGGATTAGTTGGCTTCCTTCTTTTTTCCTGTGTGGGTTTCCCTTTTCTCCTTGGAGGACTATTGTTGGAAGTCAATTTTTTGTCAACAGTAGGGTTCATTTTGGCGATTTTTGTTGTGGGTTCCTACTTGGAGCTCTTGGTTGTTGGTGGGCTCATTTTTATGCTACATCATTCTATTGGCTTTGTTGTGTGGAGGCTTTTGTTGACGTCGGAAGGGTTGTTGACAGTAGTTTCATTGTTGATGCTGGTAGTTGTTGTGGGCAGTTGCTGGGAGCTCGTGGTTATTGGTGGGCTCATGTTTGATGTGTTTGTTGTTGATGCTACAAGCCTTTATTTACAGAGGCTTTTCTTTTCCTATTGTGTGATCCCTCTGTCATTTGTGGACTTACTTGGGGTGAGGTATGGTTTTCTTTTTTTGGGAGGGTGTTGGGAGTTTTGGCTATCTCTTATTCTTGGCTGGCATGTCAAGGAGGACGAGGTGCTTAATGGATTGGTCGGATCTCTTCACTTTTCCTGTGAGGATTTATTTTATCTTCCCATAGGGCTACTGATGTTGGAAAGTTTGTTGTTGCTAAATTTTTTTCTTGGCAGTTGCTTGGTGCTTGTGGTTGATGGTGTCGGTTCCCTTTTGAGGGAGTTGTTGATGGTTGAGTTGCAGCAAATGTTGGGCTTCTATTGTGCTTGTTGGGGGGCTTTTATTCCTGTCTCACCTAGGGCTCTATTTTGGAAGAAACTTATGCTGCCAAGGGATGTTAGGTCATCCCTTTCTACTAAAGCTGCTAACCATTAGATTCTTCAGTTGTTGTTTCCTATAGAGGGGGAGATTGCTCCTTTTGAGGTGGAGCATTGGTTTCTTTTGAGCTGAAGCTTGTATGGCCTAGAGAGATGGGGTTTTGGTTGTAAGGGTTTTCTTATCATCCTTACCTATAGAGGGGTTCCCTCTCTTTTAGAGGTGGAGGTGGGGCTGGATTTTTCAGGTGGATTGGAGCTATAAGATGGTCGATGCATTGATGTGTTCGATTGTGCTTCCCAATACCCCTATTGAGGTGGGGCATTTGGTTGTGCTGAGTGGTTGGTTTATTGATGCCTAATTGATTTAGGTTGTGCTATGTTGGATGTTTTGGTTGTGTTGCTAATATGTGGTTGTCATTGATGCCAACACTATTAACATTAATGTTGCTTAAGGCTGTATATGTCGAGGAGATTGAGAAAATTGTAAAAAATATAATACAGGCAGCCATTGGAGCTGAGAAGGTCAAAATTTTGGAAAGCTCTGTATGTTGAAGATTTGAAGGTGCGCTTCAAATGGTTTATTGCTAAAGCTTTCTAGTATGTTGTCCGAAAGTTTCAAAGGTTCACATAAAGTTTTGTGGAAGTTATGAAGATCTGTGGGCCTACAGTTATTCAGTTTTTGTAGATGATGTTCTTGGTTGAAGTAGATGAAATTCTGGTAATTTCATGTGTTGTGTATGTACTTGTGACATTCATGGATGAGTCGAGATCATGCTCTATCCTTGTTTTACATTTGCATTGATTGGAGTGTTCGTGATCGAAGATTTTTTTGATGTGTGCCCGAGTTTTCATGTTCTTAGTCAATATGATGATGTTAGCATGTTGTGGATCCATGAGGATTAATATTTTATTGTTTGGCATGTTTGGAGGTGTTTTTTTGGGTGCTCACTATGTTGTGACTAACTTGTGTTGGTGAACATTGAAATTTATTCATGTATTAAGGCCGACAGTTGTAATTTATTCTTTATTTTGTGGCCGACTGAATAGTGGATGTAAATCTGTGTAGTAGATATATATATGAGATTGTTTTCCTCATTTAGAGATAAGTTCTCAAGTGTACAAGTGATGTACATGTGTGAATAAAGGTCAGATCATTCAGAGCAGAGTGTGGAAGAGATTGAGCAAAGTGTGGAAGAGTTTGTGGAATTTTTTGTGCGCCTAATCGAAACTGTAATCAGGCTTTTGTAGAAGCTAATTTCTTAGTTCAACTTCATCAGATGGATTTAATCTGATTACTGTATGTAAGGTAGTGAGCCTTACCTTTGATTAGTGTGCTCTAGGTAGTGTGCCCTTCCCTTTGAGCAGTGTGCTCTAGGCAGTGCGCCTGAATGAAAGTGCATTCCCTTTTGTTCTTCATTATACTTCTAACAAGGTATAATCTTGTGGACTAACATCCACCATGGTCCCCCCCCCCCTCAATTGTCTATCCTTGTTTTTCCAACAATTGGTATCAGAGCTAGTTCCTCCAAAATAATCTTAACAACTTGAGGTGATCTGAGATGGAATCATTCAAGAAGGATAGTCCTAGATTCAATGGTACAAACTACTCTCTATGGAAAATCAGGATGGAGTGTCATTTGAAGTGCATTGGTGAACCTTTCTGGCAGATTACACAAAATGCATATACTATTCCTCAGAATGGTCCTTCCTCTGAAGATGAAATCAAGCAAGCAAAAATTAATACCAGGGTAGTAGAAACATTAGTGAGTGCTTTGATAGATTTAGAGATGAGAAATGTGATAGGATTGAAGACTGCATACCAGATTTAGAAAAAGCTAGAAAAATTGTATGAAGGAGATGCACTAGTGAAAAGTGCTAAGCTACAAAGTCTAAAAGGCAAGTGGGAGAGCTTGAAGATGAGTGAAGATGAAAACATCCTTTCCTTCTTGCAAAAGATAAATGAATTAGTGATGGATATTAGATGTGTCAGTGGATTACTCTATTTGACTCATACCAGGCCACATATACTGAATGTTGTGTGGATGGTTGCTAAATTTCAAGCTAATCCTAAAGAATCTCATGTGACTGTTGTGAAAAAAATTTCAAATATCTGAAAGGGACAGTTGATCTTGGTCTTTGGTATCCTAAGGATGATGATCTTATCCTAAGTGCTTTTACTGATGCTTATTGGGTAGGAGATGTAGATGACAGGAAGAGTGCCAGTGGTGGTGCATTCTTCTTAGGAATGAAGTTGGTATCTTGGCTAAGCAAAAAGCATAACTCAGTTTCATTATCTATTGTTGAGGCAGAATACATTGTTGCTGCAAACAGTTGTACCCAAGTATTATGGATGAAGCAAATGTTGAGAGATTTCAAAATTGAGTATGAAGAACCCATTGCCATATTTTGTGACAATTCAAGTGCCATTAAAATTTCTAAGAATACAGTGTTGCATTCAAAGATAAAGCATATATCCATCAAGTATCACTTCTTGAGAGATAAAGTAAGTGACAAAGAAGTCAGATTGGAGTACATACCTACCAAATAGAAAATTGCAGATATCTTTACCAAGTTGTTGCCTAAGGATACCTTTGAGTACCTCAGAGGCAAGTTAGGGGTGATTTCCCCTCTTGATCAGAACTAAGATGCAGGTATTTGCATCAATCTATGAATTCATAGCCATATCACATTCCAGATTGATGTTGTGGTGGCTCCTACTCAAGGAGAGTAGTCAGATGATTCAAATTTGTGATCAAAGTATGTGTACCTTTTCCATTGATGTCAAAGGGGGAGAGAAACAATGTGAAAAATGTGGGAGAGCAAAGCAATGAAGGAAACAAGAAAGAGTGCATAATCTCATGGGGAGATTGTTGGAGAAGAGTTAGTTGGGTTGATGGTATTATTTTTCACATCATGTGTTGCCATCAATGCCAAAGGGGGAGATTGTTGGATGTTGTGGTTATTTTTTTGATATTTGGTTGTCATTGATGTTAACACTATTAGCATTAATGTTGCTTAAGGCTGTATATGTCGAGGAGATTGAGAAGATTATAAAAAATATAGTATAGGCAGCCAATGGAGCTGAGAAGGTCATAATGTTGGAAAGCTCTGTATGTTGAAGATATGAAGGTACACTTCAAAGGGTTTGTTTTTGAAGCTTTCTAGTATGTTTTCCAAAAAATTTAGAGGTTCGGATAAAGTTTTGTAGAAGCTATGAATATCTGTGTTCTTACAGTTATTCAATTTCTATAGATGGTGTTCTTGGTTGAAGCAGATGAAATTCTGGCAATTTCATGTGTTACACATGTACCTGTGACATTCATTGATGAGTCGAGATCATGCTTTATCCTTGTTGTACATTCACATTGATTAGAGTGTTCGTGATTGAAGATTTTTTCGATGTGTGTCTGAGTTTTCATGTTCTTGGCCGATATGATGATGTTAGCGTGTTGCGGATCCATGAGGATTAATATTTTATTGTTTGGCATGTTTGGAGGTGTTTGTTTGGGTCCTCACTATGTTGTGACCGACTTGTGTTGGTGCACATTGAAATTTATTCATGTATTAAGGCCGACAGTTGTAATTTATTCTTTATTTTGTGGCTGACTGAATAGTGGATGTAAATCTATGTAGTGGATGTATATATGAGATTGTTTTCCTCATTTAGAGATAAGTGCTCAAGTGTACAAGTGATGTACTTGTACGAATAAAGGTTAGATCATTCAGAGCAAAGTGTGGAAGAGATTGAGCAGAGTGTGGAAGAACTTGTGGAAGTTTTGTGTGCCTAACTGGAACTGTAATCAGGCTTTTGTAGAAGCTAATTTCTTAGTTCAACTTCATCAGATGAATTTAATATGATTACTAAATGCAAGGCAGTGAGTCTTCCCTTTGAGCAGTGTGCTCTAGGTAGTGCACCTGAATGAAAGTGCATTCCCTTTTATTCTTCATTAAACTTCTAATAGTGTATAATCTTGTGGGCTAACATCCATCATGGTTTTTCCCCTAACAGGGTTTCCACTCATAAAATCTTGGTGTTCATGTGTCTCTGATGTGTTGTTGATTTAATGCTTGCATTGTTAATTATCAGATCTATTATCTAAGGTTAATTAATGTTGTATAAGTTTGATTTTGGTAACAACTGATTCACCCCCCCTCTTAGTTGTCTATCCTTGTTTTGCCAACATGCTCGAGAGTCATAACGGTTCAAGGTCCTTGATAAAACCTGGATGTAAAAGGTGGAGGGTCTTGTTTTTTTATTGGGATTCATGTTGCCCTATTTTTATTTGTTGCTTGTCTATTTTAGGTAGTTGTTTGTTAGTCTCTTAAGGTTTAAGGTCCTTGTCAAAACCTAGTTGTTAAAGGTTTTAAGGTCCCTTCAAAGCCCGTTTGTTGCAACATGGTTTGATTTGAATATCTATGTTTGGTTGTTGTTGTTGGGATATGATTTGGAATTTGGATTATTTTTCTAGCAACATCTTTCCCTTGTAAAGGGTTTTAGGTCCCTTCAAAACCTTCTTGTAATGATTTTCAGGTCCCATCAAAACTTTCTTTTCTTCATCAAAAACTAGAAGTTGAAAAATCAAGTTTTTCAAATAATTTTATTTTTTTGGTAAATTGGACTCAAAGTGGTGCTAAATATGCATTTAGCCAACAATTTTAGTTGGAAAAGTTGTGGACATATATAACTTAGCTAGAATGAATCTTACAAGATTATATGTTTGACCAAAATTAATTTATAGTTAAAAATACTTAAATTCACTTGTGTTGATAAGTTGGTTGAAAGTGTGACACAACTTATACTTTTACCCTAGATAAATATTTCTATTTGTAGCTTTGATAATGTTGGTAGGCAACCATTAGGAACAATAACATCACCTATTAAGGTAGGATATGTGATTTTACCTACTCTTATCCATGTCATGTCAAATAATCTCTCATACACTCTTCTTCTTAGTAGACTGTGGATTCATGTCATGAAGGGAGTCTTGTTTACTCTTCACTGTGAGATGAAGTATGAATATAAGAACAAGATATACATGGTTAAATCAAATACAAAAAATTATAGTTTACAAATATAATGCAAGCATAATGTACTTCCAACTCTCTTAATAATTTTATTCCATCTTAAAAAATGGAACCATTACATTCCAATGATAATGATACTATGAACGAACTCTTGGGTGATGATTGGGGGTCTTTAGATGTTACACCTCCTTTCATTGAGGATTCAAATGTGGTAATCAAATAAAAATAATGCTTCATATTTAAATAGATTCTTTGGTGATGATTGGGGTTCATTAGATTTTATACCCTCCTTTGTGGGAGAGTAAAGAGTCTCACAATGTCAACCTAAAGATTCTTGTGTTTCATTTTCTCAATCTTCTTCTACATCAACAAGTCCAAAAACACCATCGAGCGTATGGAAAGCAGAGAGCTTTGTCCTCGGAAGAGGAAGGCAACGAGGGTGCTAAAGGGCAGAGTGAATCTTGGTAACTCGTTCTGAGTTAATTAGAGTGTATCTCCTTTCTTTTTTCTGTAATGGTTCTACAATTATGTTCTATCCATCTCGGTTGAATGTCGGGGGTCTAGTCTAGTTTAGGATGTGGTGGTAAATAGCTTTATATTGTAGGGTGGTTGGTTTCATTCTCAAACAATGTTTTGAATGTAAGTCTGAGTTCTTTTTTGAGCTCAAAGTAGATGAACAAAGATTTATCGTAAGATGATATGTAGGTTATTTTCACAATCTTGAAGAAACATTTCTATTCGTAGGGGGTTTTTTGGGTGGTAGGTGGTTTTTCTTGAAAATAACGATGTACTCTAACTTTACTTTTGAATAATACAAAATCTTATTACCGAGCAAAAAAAAACAAGTCCAAAAACGCCATCTTATGATGGTGATTGGGGCTCTTTAGCTTTTGTCCCTCATGTGTTGGTGATGTATAACCTTAAAAATTCAAAACCTAAAAAGGATTTGCATTATTACAAAAAATCAATTCTTCTCATAAGCAATTAAACAAAACTTCTCCATTTGAATTGGAAAAGTATTATGGGCTTGGATTTAAAATTCTTTCTAAAAGTGGATATAATGAAGATATGGAATAGGGAGCTAAGGATCATGTGAAGTCTACACCATACCTTTCAAAAATGGGTTTAGGTTTCCAACCTTCTCCATCTTCATTTCATACTCCATCATGTCTACTATATTGATAACATCTAGTGGTAATAGAATAAGATTTTATTCACAAAAGGAAGGATTGTATCCTACTCCTTATCCTTTATCAGAGCAAGAGCAAGTTTTTCGAGGCTTTTAAAGTCCCACTTGATTACTCTTCCTCTTCCAACATGTAAGAAATGTTATTAAAAACCTCTTTTTGTGCATATCATCGAGTGCATGGTCCTTCAACAATGAATGTCAGGCCTTGAGTAATAAAATACAAGAACTTATTGATTGTGGTGCTTTTCCACATGATAATGCACCTAATCATTCTAAATAATAAGGTTTTATTCTATTGTGTTTCTCCTCACTATTTGGTATTTGTAGCTTCATATGTTTTCTCATTCCCATTCATGGTGGTACAATCTTGTGTGCAACCACATTCCTTTTATGGTAACAACACAATAGTCTCTTGTATTTTTGTCCTTACATTTATACTGGGAGGCAAGGATAACTAGTTTTGGGAGCTATGTATTATTTTTAAGGATCCTCTCTCCCCCTTAGTTTCCTTAAAATATCACCATAGCAAGTATATTGATATTTTAAGGGTGGCATATCATCCTATCTATTTTTATTGATGTCTTGTGAGATTTGACTTATTAGCATACCCCTTTAGTGGTGGTGTTATTTATAACGCCCCCTAAGGTGTGGTTATCAATTAACTCCCCACAATGTTAAACCTTTATACACTGCCTAAGGCATGGTTGGAAAAATAGTCTATGGATTTGGTATAACAAAGATTATTGATTTATGAACTTGAGCATTTTTACATGGCCATCTAGCATAACTCAACTTACTTTCCAGTAGAGCCATGTGTCTCATGAGTAATTTAGCATAACACATCATTCTAATCCTTATGAGAGCATTATTTTGTCTAACATCATATTTGAGAAATGATGTTTGTTGTTTGAGATAGATTTAAGACTAAGGTATCTTTACCTTACTGACTCAAATAATTATTAGAGTACTAATCTTGTGTTTATGTTTTATTTTGATTATATTTGTATTGTGTTGATTATGTGTTTGCTTTGAATCTTTGGTGTGTTTACTTTGTGTATGGTATCATGTTTTCCTTGTGTCTTTCACGTGTTTGCTTTATGTATTGTCTTATATTTTCTTTGTGTCTTCATTATGTTTTCTTTTATATATTTGTTATGTACGCTTCATGTTTTTCATGATATGTTGCCCTCATATGTGTGTTCTATTGTCCTTACATGTTTTTTCATATGACCTTGAGCTTGGAGGCTAGTGCATCCCCTACATTTGATGTTATCTTATCTCTTCAATGTTTGGATAATTGAACCCTTCCTAGATTATTCTTACCTTAGTGTGAATTTGAGTGTAAGTTAATACTCTCACTAAAGTGGGGGCTAAATATAACATTGAAAATTGTCACCCTTGATAATTTCACACTAGGTCTAGCTCCTCCTATGTGCTTGGACCCGATTATGAATTTAATCTGCCTATTTTATAAATATCTTCAAAAAATTAAAAGATGGGATTGAAAATAAATATTTAATATCTAATATTGATGTTTGAGGCCCTGAAAAGGATGGGTCTGGACTAGGGCATCCAATTCCCTTGTCCAACCCATTTTGGGTAAAATTTAAATATGGCGGTGTCAGAATTTTAATATTTACAAATCTAATTTCATTTGTCAGTTATTGGTATTTGATTTTTGGGAACTTAAAGAATTGCATATAAATACAAGTCATTTATATCATTTTAATTCTAAAAAAAAGGGCTAGCAATTTTATTGAGAAAATTGAAGATCCTAAAATTAGTCAAGGCAGTTCAATGGTAGAATTAGCATCATTATTACAACACTTTCATTAATCAAGATCAAACTGGCAAGACATTAGAAGAAGGAAGAAATTATGTGCAAGAAGCTATTATGATCAATCATTCCATTTTGTGAAGATGTATTGAGTTATCCTCTACATGCTAGTTACAACAATCTATTAAACATTTTGTAACTAACCTTTTGCAGGTATATCAAGAAATCAAGGCATCCATCAATCAATATTTTTGGCAAATTGTGATATGACATGATTTCATCAAGTATTTCACATTAAGGTAACATTATTTATCATTTATCATTTCATTCAATCATTATTGTTTTGGCCTTTGCTTGTCCTAGGCATGCCCTCTTGATCATCCTCATGTGTTGTACGTGGAGGTAGAAATACCAAAACGATGTTTGACTTAGGAAAGACCTTATACAACACAACCTTTCCTCTTTTCATGTGTGCAGATTAGATTCAAAAGTTTCAATAGTGGATAGTCACAAAAGACACAAAGTAGATTGTAACCTGCATCTCAAAGTTTTCATTCCAAAAAAGAAGAATCCTGGTCTATGGCATCCAACATACTTATCCTTGTAATTCAGACACAAATTTTCATCATAGGTTCCTCTTTGTATCCCATTCTCAAATATTTTTTTAGTTTATGTTTTCGTCTATGTGATAAATTACATTTTAAGATCTAGGATTATATGTCAAATAGGCTTGTTAAAACAAACATCAATTTTATCTTATTTCTACAAAAAAAGAGAATATAAACCAGAGGAGATTGGATCTCCATTGTGGAAACAAACTACTCATCAAACCCTAGTTGGTTTATGTTCAAATATAGAGTCAAGTGAAAAGAGGTTAATCCTAGCTAGATCTAGGATCACTTTTCCTACTTCACAATGTGAAAACACATGAAGAGGTACTATTACTTCATCTCCATTATCCCTAATGTAGTAATCCAATGGAATCCCAACATAATATATTCCACACCCATGGTGAATCAAAGGGAATAGAGTGTGTCCACCTTTTAGGAGATGGACAACTTAGGGGACCCTATTTTGTTCTTGGTTTATTCAAGGAAACCCTAGAGATCTCAATCTAATGATTCAATCGAGAGAATGTATTGCTACAAGGTCTCCTTGGGTGTGATTAAATGAAGGGGGGCTCACCACTAAGAAAATTATTAGAGAGAAAGAAATGCAAATGATATGCAAATCTAACTATGTAACCTAGGAAATCAACAGTAGCCTATCATGGCCTCTTATTGGCTAGAGAAGCAAGGGTTACTAAACTTTGGTTAGAAGGGGATTCCCTTAATATCATAAATTGTTTCCTAAAGATTAATCCATCATCTTGGTCTATAGCCCATCTGATTAATGATGCTATTTCTATCATTAATTCGTTTGATTAGGTGAGAATTACTCGCATTTTTTGGGAGGCTAACTTGCTTGTTGATGGGTTCGCTAATTTAGAAGTGATGACTCATAATTATTGGAATACTTATCAGTCATGCCACTTAATCTTTAGAATATATCTAATTATGACCAGTTGTCATGTCAAGGAAGCAGTTAAGAGGGGAGAAAGGTTATTTTATTTCTTTTGCCACTGGTTTTTGCACTGAGTTCAATGCCTTCTCGTATAATTATTGTTTTTTAGATGACTTTGAGATCATGGGCTGGGAGTTGAGGTATGGTAGTATTTGGTTTGTCAAGCTCAAATGAATTATGGGTTTATTTGCTTTTCCTTCTGGTTTGTTCACTTAATCCTTTCTGTGTACAAGAATAAAGAGCAAGTTGTGCGTAGATTGTTGCAATTTGTCATGGGAGGTGCTCGTTGTAGAGTGGAGCTGAGATCTTGTGATAAAGTTTGTGGTAATAAGCCCATCTAGGAGCATTTGGGGAAGGGTGGAATTTTCCATTATTTGTTGAGGCTTCATGATTCTGACCCAGAGGTGACAAAGGCTTTTGTAAATGGTTGGAACAATAGGGTCTTGCGTTACCAAGGTGTGGAGTTCAACATCACCGAGGTTACTAGTTTTCCTTCGAAGGATAGGAAGTTCTATAGGGACCGGGTAGCGGCCAAGACTTCCTTAGAAAAATTCTTTAAAGGCTCAGAGAAGTAGAAGCTGAGGTTCATTGGTAGTGGTGGGTATGCCCGTAAATCTATTAAGTCACTTTGGAGGGACATTATTCTGGCAATTATGCAATTCTTCACTCTGGAGGGCAATTAATCTTTTATCTATGGCTATCATTTCATGTTACTTAATCACTTCCACCACAAAAATCTGGTTTCATTTCCTTTTTACCTCCTTACTTCCATGGAAACTAGTATTGAGGATCATATGAAGAACCCTAGGAAGGCTATTCTTCATGAAGGCCTTATGAGTCTTATATTTGATCATATTAAGTTGAAGGTGTTGTCGGCTATCCCTAAGCTCTCTGCTCATAAAAAAGGTGGCCAAAAAAATGGGTATGAAACTGGTGAGTCAATAGATGGATGGGAGGGGGACTCTTAGGATGAAGATTATGATGAATTTTTGGACCTGATGAGGGTGAGTTTGTCAATGAATCCAAAGACTCTAAATCATGGTCAAAGGGCTATGAAATTGATACGAAAAATGAGGGAGGTCATTGTCCCTTCAGTGAAAAAGAATGTGAAGGGGAAGAAAAGGTATCCCAAGAAGGGGAAACATGTTATCAAGTAGGGTGTGGATGATTTAAAAGGTTTGGAGGATTCCCCTATTCCTGTTGTTAAAGGGGTTTCGGGTGATGTTATTGAGGGAAACAGGCAACCAATGGAGGATATTGGGCAGGAGAATGAGGGTTTTGTGAATTCCAAGGTGGTTGGTCCTAGCTAGGATGAATTTGAGTTCCTTTTTGGCAATAATGTTGAACAGTTTAAGTAGATTGATGTTAAGGTGGAGTAGCTTGAAATTCTGGCTAATTTGGCCGATATCCCAGAGAAGCACTAGGTGAAAGTGGAGGTAATTGATGTTGAGGAATCCCCTATAGATGAGGATTTAAAGGACAAAGAAGGGGCTCAGGAAGAACCAAATGAGAATGTTGATATTCCTACTATTTAGCCAATCAATTGGGAGGAGATTAATATGGACCTATTTTGTAGAATGGCAAAGGATGACACTCGTAACTTGCTCTCTCTCGTGAAGTGGATTTTCCTTGGAAGTGAAGGAGCTTAATTCTAAGCTTAAAAATTGGCAAGATTTTTGTGTGACATTAGTGAACTATAACCAAAATGAATGGACAATGAGAGGTAAGGTCAAGAAAATGAATGTTATTCTTGATAAATTAGCTGTAGACATCGACAAACTTGGTAAAAGCCATGAGGAAAAGTTGACCTCTCTAGAAATTTCTATTCAAAGGATTAATGAGGAGCGGATTTTGAGTATTGAGGAAAGAATCAACAAGATTAGTAATGATTTGTAGACTACATATCAAATCAGTAATCGGTCTTTAAAAACTAGTGCTAAGGGCCTGTCGGTTTTGAATGATAAAGCTATTAAATAAACTAGTCAATCTTTGGATTTGGGCGAACATGAGGCAAGAATTGTTGAGGTTAACCACATGAACTTGGAGGATAAGAATGAGGATAACGGTCCCGATGAGGAGAATAATTTGGAGGTTGGTCCTTGCCTGTGAACAAGGAGCAAGACTAAGAAAAGGGCAGCCATTACGTTCCAAGATCTTCAGGATTTGGTCGAGATGCAGAATAGGGTCATTGTTGAAAATATGGACTCAACCAATGTACTTGATAAAATGCTATAGTTTTTTGCTACTATTTTTGGTTGTTTAGCCTTAGTATTATTGTTTTGTTGTTGGGTTCTCTTGCTTTATATTTTTTCAACTTTTTTTTAATTTTGTGGGCTGCGGGTATTGCTGTTTATTTCTTTTTAGTAGCTTTTCTCTATTGTAAAGGGTTTCAAGGCCCCTTCAAAACTTGCTTTTCCTAATAAAAAACTATGTAACCTAGGAAATGAAACTTGAAATCAGAATGATAAACTATGAATAAACAAAGAAGTACGTAGAAGACTAGAGATGCCTGCAACAAGGTCTACAATCCTAAAATTATGACTTTTGATGTGAACTAGGACTCATATGCCAAAATGGGCGATTTAGTCCCAGTTTAGGGTTTTGGGTTGAATCTGGGATCTACAACTAGTAAACGGTAAACCAGGATCTACAAGAAATGATTGAAAAGTGGTATATTGGGACTCATACACCCAAAGTGGCAATTTAGTCCCAATATCAAGGTTTGGTTAAAACTCTGGTATCCTCTAATGATCTTTTTTAGCTTCTCTCTTGTCCGATATCCGAGTCTGAAACTTTGAATTTTGGCATGTAGGTGGCTTTTCATGAAGATAACAACTTATTGATAAATTTGACATCTTTGTTCAATATTGCAAATTTATCTTCAAATGTTCTTCAAGCCTCAAAACACCTAGATTTGCAATCACACATGTAGAGGGAGAAAAATGTTGATTTGTTAGTGGATAGGAGTTTGCCTTTGTCAAACCTCATTTTGGTAATCAAACCTAGAAATGAAATGAAATAGAATGAAGGAATGATGAATGAAAAAATATGTTATGTTGAAACTCATTAAACCCTTGCAACAAAGGCTGAAAATTTGTATGAAATGGCTAGCATGAATGTAGATCTTGAATCTTAATTGTTGATATGAGATAATGTCTTTGAATGCTTGCTTGAATCATGAAACCTACATCACAAATGTTAGCTCAAAAACAGACATGATGCATGAATACTTTGACATGATGCTTGATTCTTAAATTGATGCTCCAAAATGCTTGATAATTAGCTCTTGAATGCTCTTTATCTCATAAATTTTCTATATGAAGGCTTGCATAAAATTTTTAGTTCTTGTTAGGAGAAAATATGTGAAATAACATTGTATTTATACTTGTTTATGCCAAATTTCCCAAAATTACAACACTACAAGCTGACATCATATCTAGGAGCATAAAATCCCACCAAGAATTGAATTCAAAATAGGTCCAAGCTAAAGTGGGACTCATATGCCAGTTGGGGCATATGAGTCCCAGTAGCCTAGGCTTGAGAAACAATTTTCAAGAAGTGTTAAGTTTGATGCCAAATTCAGGATTAGGCCTCAAAAATTAGGTGGGACCTATATGCCCAAGGTGGTGTATGAGTCTTAGATCACTAAAGCTGGAACACACAACCCAAAAACATGAATTATGATTGGTCATTAGTTAAGTTTTGGGATTATCCTCAGAGAAATACATTAAATAAGGCTTGTGGATGCAAAATAGGATTGAATAAGGCATAAAGAAGCCCAATTTTAGTAGGGAGGGGCCAAACAAGTGTGAAAATGTAGAGGGATACATTTTTCTACACTACACATGGATTTATAGAACATGTGATAATCAAGTTTGTATTATCCCCCAATAAATCTAATGCTATGGCATTTACCTAAACAATTTGTACGATACCCCAATTTATACTCATGGCCTAAAATTCTAGGTCTAGTTATATACAAATATTTAGACAAGTGATTGAATTATTATTTAGAAAGTGGCCAATGATTCTTGTGTTTAGAAAAGTAGTTTCTCTTTGTGTGTCATGAAATATGTCCTGCAAGGTTAGTATAACACACCTTCATGGAATGCATTATTTAAAAGGAAATCAAAAGTAACAATTAAATGAAACTACAACCTATCCTTCTAACTCATCACATGGCTCTCTAATCTTGAGGTGTTGATGTTAAAGGCAACCACATGAGTATACTTCTAGATTTGATTTCAGAGATTAAATTTAAATATAGCCTCAAGTCTATTTAAATTTTTATATAATCAATTTGTATAAAGAGGCGCTTTAATTCATGACTAAATGATTAAATATTAAAAAGTCATAATAAATAATTATTATTTATTTAAGCCGACTTCATTGAAAATCGCACCCCTTCTAGAAAAGTCATATTTCTTCTTGAGGTCGACCTCTTAGGTGAAGAGTCACATCCTTCCTCATTTGCATGTATATATACTTGTTAAATATCTCTCATTTGGCATGAAGTCAAGCAAGTTCATTCAACATTAAAGGAGGAGTTTGATTTGAGCAGCATATCATAATTTGTAGCAGTAGGTCGATTGAAGAAGAAACATATTATCTATATATTCGCATCTAGGAGAGGTGTTATTCATTGTCCTAAGAGACCTTGTGTTAGGTCTGAATTGTAAGCAGATTTATGCTCTCATTATTATCAATGTATAAGAGATATATTGGCTGGGTTTTTCTCCCTCGGGTTGAAGGGTTTTCCTAGGGTATTGGCTGTGTCATTGTTTCATTTTGAATTAATTTTTGCATTCTAATTTGATCATTAAAATCTAACATGGTATCAGAGTGGGTTTGAAGAAGATCTTGATCAGATTTGTGCATTGCAACGATACTCTTTATTTTTATTCCTCATCTTTGTTTACCTCTATCTCTCTCCGTCAAGATGGTGAATGGTCTTAAGATTGAGGATAGGCTTGAGGGAGCATAAAATTTCACTTCGTGGAGATTCAAGATCATGCTCACCTTGGAGGAAAGTGAATTGGCAGAATTTGTGGAGAGCTCAGCCCCCAAGCCTATGGATGAGGAAGAGAAGGCTTGGTGCAGGAGCACCCCATAGTTCATCTAGGAAGGTTGTCTAGAAGGTTGTTAATTGGCAATTTGTTTTAGATCAAAGGTAGCATTCTCTTTCTAATTCTTGAGTTTGTGCCTTAGAGGCATTTGAGAACATGTAATGTGTTAGCATAGGTCATGTTGACCATTTGTTAGATTGTGGTTTGGCTACAAGGATGGTTGAATACCTTTGTAGACCTTCCTAGGTGTTAGTTTCTTTAAAATTTGACAAATAAGGCCTATTGGAAATACCACAAGCGGCCATGGAGTAGTTAAGATCAAGCTCAACTGCTTTAGAAACCTATATAATGTGTGTCTTGACCTGAAAGGAAGGTTGGAAGCTTTTATATTGTTAAACATTCATGAATACCATTGAGGACAGTGATAAGGTTGCATGATTTTCTGTGTTTTGTCTTGAATTTGTGTGGTCAGGAGCAATCATGGCACTGTGAGATTGTTATAGCATGTAGTGTAGTGGTATTTGAAGCTTTGTGTGGTAGTACTTAGTTAGTGTGTTCAATTTTCAAGTGTTGCTTTGTAATTAGTTTGTTTCTTTGAAGTTGCTGTTCTGACTGGCAAGTTAGAAAGAATGGAGGTTTAGCTCACATTCCCACTATAATTAGTGTACGGGCCTTTGGGAGTTGTGACTAGACCCCATGAATGTAAATATAGTAGGGTTAGGAGTGGTTAGGAGTCAAGGAGTCACTGTGGAATTCTTCTCCTAGGCGAGCTTGATAGTGCCTGGCTAGGAAAGACAAGAAGTGCAGAGCACTTGACTTGCAAGGGTGTCCATCTCCTGGAAATTCATGGTGTGGAGAGGGAAGGTGTATTCCTTGCCAAGGCCTAGCAAGAAGGAAGGGACTTCATCAACTTGTTTGGTGAGAGGAATCCTTAACAGTCTCCAAAGAAGACAGGAAAAGACCCAAAATAACCTAAGTTCTTGATCATTACCAGTTGGAGGGACTGTACAGGCAGTTGAAGGCCAGGATCTCTACAATCTTCAAGTGATAGACATGAAGAACAAGGAACCCAAAGGAGAAATCAATGTTCTTTGGTAGACCTTGGTGTATTAGTGTGATTCCTCGGAGAGGGAGACCTAATTGGGTTTTTGGGCTAGTAGTCTTTTTAACCCTAGATGAGGGTTTGGTGAAAGCGATGGCCAAAGGAGGCAAGGTGGACTCTCTAGAACCCTGTTGTGATGGTGTGAACCTATTGGAAGCTACTCCACACCCCTGCAAAGATCAAATTGAGTGTTGTGATTAGGTTAGCCTTTAGGGAAGATTAAGGGCTAAGGAAGAGTTAGAGGCATTGCACCAAGTTTGACTTGGTAGATTGAATTATGATAGTAGTGGGGTTGGAAAGGTGAACCAAGGGAACCTAGACAGGCATTAGGTCCTATAGGTTAAGGTGGTGGAGTGTGACACCATAAGGATCTTCCAAGTGAGACCCAGAGCATGGAACAATGATTTTTCCATCCAACCCTACCCTATCAAGGCTCTATGGAAGAAGAAAGATATTAGGGCAAAGAAGATGCTAGTTGATTTTGTTAAGGATCATATTGTTCCTATTGTCTCCAAGTTAAGGACTACAAGAGATATGTTCCAAACTTTGGAGGAGATGTACGAAATCAATAACACAAGCCTGGCTCTTACACTGAAGCAACAACTCCGTCATTTGAAGATGGCGAAAGGAGAATATGTTATTGCCTAAATCATGAGAATAACCTAGTTGAGAGATCAACCCTTGTCTATTGGAAATGTTTTTAATAGCAAGGACTTGACCATGTTGGCTCTTAATGGTCTTCCTTCATCTTGGGAGTCTTATATTCAAGGAATCAGTGCAAGATTGAAACTTCCCAAGTTTGATCGGTTGAGGGCGGATTGTATTCAAGAAGAGTCTAGGTTGGCTGCAAGAGGTATTGGGAAAAGCTCCATTAATGAAGACATTCATGTTATTTCCACTCAATCCTCAAAGAAGAAAGGGAAAGATGGGAAGAAAGGTTATTTCAAGAGAAATAGAGATAAAGGAGTTGATGGTGGCCCCACATTCAAGAAGAAGAGGGACCTCTCCAAGGTCCAATGTTTCCTATGTGAGAAGTATGGTCACTTTGCAAAGGAATGTCCTACCAGGCCTAGGCAATAGTCCACCATTGCAAATGTTGATGAAGTCTCTCTGTAGAAGGATTCACGTGAATACCCATTCTATTCAGCCTTGTCAAGAAATGTAACTACCAACACCAACACTTGGCTAATTGATAGTGGTGCCTCTTGTCACATCACCGGATTTAGGGAGCATCTATCTGATTTGGTGGAGAAAGATTCTAGCAAACAAGTCATTATTGGGGATGATGCTAGCTATTCTGTAAAAGGAGTTGGGACCTCATCTCTTCACTTGGATTTTGGTGCTTCCTTAAAATTGGATGATGTACTATTTGTTCCAGGCATCAAGAGAAACCTTGTTTCCATCTCAGCCTTGGAAGACAAGGGTTACCAAGTTGCATTTTCAGAAGGAAAAGTTCTTATATGGGCAAAGAACTCCAACATCAAGACTGCTTAGGTGATCGGAGTTAGACATGGGTGCCTCTACAGGCTATGCACCTATCCTTTTCAGGCTCTAGTGCATGATTCCTCAAGTTAGTGTGATATTTGGCATCGAAGATTGGCTCACCTTCAATTTAGTGCTCTACCTATTATGGAGAATATGGTCACTGACCTTCCTAAATTCAACCAAAAGCATGAAGGAACCTGCAAGGGCTGCACTTTGGGTAAGAATACAAAAGTCCCATTCCATAGTAGTGAAAGTAGATTCAAATGTGTTTTAGATCTTATTCATTATGATTTATGTGGTCCAATGTCTGTTGCTTCTTCAAGTGGTTTCTTGTATTATATTATTTTTATTGATGACTACTCTAGAAAGACTTGGATTTATTTCTTGAAATCTAAAGAATCTAAGGAGATATTAGAGATATTTAGAGAATTCAAAGCTTAGGTGGAGAATTTGTCCGGAAAGAGGATCAAGGTCTTGAGATCCGATAACGTAGACTTCTATTATCTTCCGTAACTTTTGGATTGAAGTAGGGATTAAGAGGGAGTTCAGTGTTCCTTATAATCCTCAATAGAATGGTATTGCAGAGAGAGAATAGATCTATTGTGGAAGCGGTCAAAGCCATGATTCATGACCAAGAACTGCAAATATCTCTTTGGGTTGAAGCATCCAGGATTGCTGTCTATGTTCAGAATAGAAGTCCTCATAGGATCTTGGAGAATATAGCTCCTGAAGAAGCATTCTCAGGGGTGAAGCCTTAAGTAAGTCATTTGAGGATCTTTGGATGTCCAGTGTATGTTCATGTACCAAAGGAAAAGAGGAAAAAGTTGGAACATTTTGGCAAGAAGGGAATTTTGGTAGACTACAGTGAGACATCAAAAGCCTACAAAATCTACATTCCGGGTCAGAAGACAATTGAGATGAGTAGAGATGTCACATTTGAGGAAGATGTTACATTCAAAATATCTAAGGGCACTCATATGGAGATCGATGATGAAGAGCCTCCTTAGGATATGGAAGTTGACCATGTTCCTGAGATTCACAGGGAGGCTCCAGAACCTAAAGGAGATGATGATCCAGTTGAGCCCTTGGAACCTACTGATGGACCTACAAATATTGTGATTGGAAGAAAAAGACCTCTTTGGGCTAGAAAAATAATGCAAGAGGCCAAAAGTTTTGCAGCCCCAAGAGGAACTTTCAAAGAAAGTAAATAACCTAATAAGTTCTCCAGTTATGTAGCCTTGATGAGTCAGATTATTGAGTCAGAGCCTTCCAGTGTTGAGGAAGCTTCTAGTCAATAGGTTTGGAAAGATGCTATGTCTGAAGAGTATCAATCCATTCTTGAGAATGATGTTTGGGACATTGTTCCTAGACTCGAAGGAAAATCTGTGGTGTCTTCTAAACAACTCTTCAAGATCAAGCATGCAGCTGATGGGATTGAGAAGTACAAGGCCATATTCATGGCTAGAGGGTTTTCACAAAAAGAGGGAGTTGACTATGAAGAAACCTTTGCTCCAGTGGCTTGTTATACTTTTGTCAGAACCATTATTGCTATTGTTGCATCTAGAGGATGGAAAATTCACCAAATGGATGTAAAGACTACATTTTTGAATAGTGTAATAGAGGAAGAGGTTTATATTGAGTAGCCTGATGGATTTGAGGTACATGGGAAGGAGTCTCGTGTTTGTAGGCTGGAGAAGGCCTTGTATGGTCTTAAGTAGGCTCCTTGTGCTTGGTACGAAAGGATTGATTGTTACCTGTTAAGCTTGGGTTTCTCAAAGAACGATGCAGATTCAAACCTCTACTTCAAGGTAATTAATGGTGAAACATTGATTTTGGTTTTGTATGTTGATCTGATTATCACTGGAGAAGAACACATCATTCTGAAATGTAAGGAGGAGTTAGCTTCTGAGTTTGAAATGAAGAATCTTGGTCTCATGCATTACTTTCTTGGCTTATAAGTTTGGAAAAAGCCAGATGAGATGATTCTAAGTCAAGGGAAGTATATCATTGGCATTCTAAAGAGGTTTGGTATGATTGATTGTAAACCTATGTCTACACCTATGGAGACCAACTTACATAAGTTGAAGGAGGCTGCAGCTAGCTCAAATCTGGTGGACCCCATGATGTACATGCAGTTGATTGGTTCATTGATGTATCTAGTTAACACTAGACCGGATATCTGCTATGCAGTGAGTGCACCTATTTAGTTCATGTGTGAACCAAGACAGCTACATCTTGTTGCAGCAAAACATATCCTGAGATTCTTGTGTGGCACAGTTGGATATGGGTTGAGATATTCTTCAAGTGTGGATTTGAAGTTGCATGGTTTTACTGATTCTCATTAGGCAGGGTATGTCACTGATCAGAAGAGTACCTCTAGATGTTGCTTCAGTTTGGGATCTGCTATGATATCCTAGTGCAGCAAGAAATAGTCTTCAATGGCATTGAGTACATTAGAGGCGAAGTACATTGCAACTTGTGTGGCAACTCGTGAAGCAGTGTGGCTTCAAAAGCTCCTTATAGGACTGTTTGGACAATCAATGGAGCCTACTATCATTCATTGTGATAACCAAAGCTGTGTGAAGCTATCTGTCAAACCTGTGTTTCATGACAAAACTAAGCATGTTGAGATCAAATACCATTATATTAGAGATATGGTATTGAGGAAAGCTATTTAGTTGAGGTATATCAACACTGATGAGTAGATGACAAACATTCTCACCAAGCCTCTCTCTAGGATCAAGTTTGTGTACTTTCAAGATAAGCTTGGTATGGTGGAGAATCAAGCCCTAGCTAAGAAGGAGTCTCAATATCAGTGATCCTCTTTTAATGCATTTCTCTATTGAGAGAGATTTGAGATGCAAGCCCTTGATAATTCATTTCTCCTTGAGATTTGAGGTGAAAGCCCTTGTTTCCACCCTTTGGGAGAGCCATGGTGAATGTCATGTGTGTGACTCCATGAAAACATCACGTGAGGGAGTCTGTGATGACTTTATTGTACTTGTGTTTCACCCTCTAGGAGAGCCATGGTGAATGTCATAGTGAGGTGACAACATCACATTGAGTGATGAGCACTTGTACATACCATCTATGGAGGTAGCCATGATGGTTGATATCACGATGAGGTGATATTTGATATCATGATGAGGTGATATTATTTCACGATGAGGTGATGAGATCTTTTCTCTAATGGATGTAGCCATGTTGATTGAAATCACAATGAGGTGATGTGTCTTGTACAGGTGGAAGTATTCCTCCCTAGCTGAGAGGGAGTGTTGATGTTAAAGGCAACCGCATGAGTATACTTCCAGATTCGATTTCAGAGATTAAATTTAAATATAGCCTCAAGGCTATTTAAATTTATATATAATCGATTTGTATAAAGAGGTGCTTTAATTCATGACTAAAAGATTAAATATTAAAAAGTCATAATAAATAATAATAATTTATTTAAGCCGACTTCATTGAAAATCGTGCCCCTTATAAAAAATTCTTATTTCTTCTTAAGGCAGACCTCTTAGGTTAAGAGTCACATCCTTCCTCATTTGCATGTATATATTCTTGTTAGATATCCCTCATTTGGCATGAAGTCAAGCAAGTTCATTCAACATTAAAGGAGGAGTTAAATCTGAGCAGCAAATCATAATTTGTAGCAGCAGGTCGATTGAAGAAGAAACATATTATTTCTATATTCACATCTAGGAGAGGTGTTGTTCATTGTCCTAAGAGACCTTGTGTTAGGTCCAAATTGTAAGCAGATTTCTGCTCTCATTATTATCAATATATAAGAGATATATTGATTGGGTTTTTCTCCCTTGGGTTGGAGGGTTTTCCCAGG
The DNA here is from genome assembly GCA_007115665.2 of Sequoiadendron giganteum. Lineage (NCBI taxonomy): Eukaryota > Viridiplantae > Streptophyta > Pinopsida > Cupressales > Cupressaceae > Sequoiadendron > Sequoiadendron giganteum. The sequence goes on from CM021107.1 coordinate 639,540,434, forward strand.
GTATTGGCTGTGTCATTGTTTCATTTTGAATTAATTTTTGCATTCTAATCTGATCATTAAAATCTAACAAGAGGAATCCTGCAAATTATGCTCTCAGATCTTGTTTTTATTGCATAATAACCCTCAAATATTGACAACTCAAGAAACAAGATGTTTAAAATGAATCTACATGCCTATTTTTGGATTTTTCAATAACTTGATGTATAAAAGCTAAATGATCCTAGAATGGAAATGATGTTAAAATTTAAGTGTTGAGATGATGATGAAGATGAAATACAAATGCTAAATGGAAAGTGGAAAGAACTAAACTATCAAAATGAAAATGCCATTACAACATTAAAAATGAACTAAAAATGCAAACTACACTAAAATGTCTTCTAATTCTCTAAAATTCACACTAGAATTCAGTAACATAAACTTTCCTAATCTTCATGTTATGAAATGTTGTAGCAAGGGCTCTATTTATAGATTTTTCAAGCCTCAAGGTGATGTGACAACAACAGACGATCCAAATTGTGATCCTGTGGCATCAATGATAAAGCATCAAGAGGTTAGAGGGAATAAGGGAGATGGTTCCCTTCCATAAGAGATAAATTGCCAAGTGTAGAAAGGAATCACAAAGCAAGAGAAGCCACGCATCTCAGGTTGTTCAAAATTGGTTACAAATTTGTTGAGGATATTCCGCATTTTTCAATTTATAAAAATTCATTTGTGACACATGATGAGGTGGTAGGTGAGTTGGAGGAGGTTAGAAAACAGTTGTAGAAATGTGCTTAAATTGGATTAAAAATTCAATTTAATAGGAAAGGGTAAATTAGTAAAATGACAAATAAATTCTTTTTGCATCTTAACTAATTTTGGAAGAAAATTCTAAATTCGAATTCAAAAATCCAAATTTAAAAGGAAGAGGGGAAATTTTTTTTAAATAACAAATTGATTAATTTGTCCTTTTAATTAATTTTAGAAAGAAAGTGAATCTTGAAAAGAGGAAATAAAATACGAACCATATAAATAAATTTCACAATCTATTTATAATAGTAGAGGAATTTAGAATATTAATCAAATAACCAGTATTTAATTAATGTGATACTTAGACCATTTTTGCGTGCATACATTTTTCCCCTCTTTGAAGTGATGTGTGCAGCCGCATTGCTTCAAAGAATAAATTTCTGGCCGTGATGATAAATATTTTCAACATGCCCCGGACTCTGATTTTACAGCGATGATGAAAGGATGCCCCCTCAGGAGGTGAATCAGGGATTTTTGATTTTTTGGTGATTTTTGAATTTTTTTGATGATTTAAATGATTTTTTGATAATGTGTTGATGATTGATAGATTTGATAGAGATGACTTGATTTATCTCCCAAAAATTAGAAGAGATTTGTTGCACTGCTGAATAGTTGATAAAAGAGCCCCTTTGAAAAATAAAATGCCACCATTATTACCCCTTAATTAACCTTTAAAAGGGGTAAAAGGTAAAAGTTGAAGTCATTTGTAACCTTAGCCTTTTGAGAACTTGAGAGCCTGTAGAGCAAAGATGGATAGAATTCCTCGCCACACTCACCGATTTGAGTGTGTTCGTCGTCACCAGCATTCGACTGCGTATGGACCACCTTTGGTATGTACCCCGAAACCGTTTTTTTGAATTTTAAATTTTGAATTTTGCGCCTTATAAAATGAATTTAAAATTTTGAATTTTCTCATGTACACATAGAGTAGTTGTTTTAGCGCATAGGGCACCCGTTTCAGTGTAGAGGGAGCCTATAGTAGCGCATCCCACTAGGTTTAAACCCCAAAATTAGGTCGGCACATCCAACTTCCGCTTTAGCGCATAGGGTTAAAAGTTTAACGCATCGATTAAATAGCGCATAAGGGTGATCAAGTCACACATAGGGTTGATTAAGTGGCGTATCTGAGAAATGACGCATCAGAACCTTGTTTTGGCGCATAGGTGAAATAGCACATTCGGACCTTGTTCCACCAAATCCAAGAGATCTTCTAGTGCATAGGGTAAATCAGTGCATAAAAACCCTGTTTTAGTGCATCCAACCAAAAATAATGATTTTGATAAATTCCTCCTAGATTTTGATGATTTTTGATCATGTCAGCTAATGATAGTATGATGTTGATTGATAGGTTGATGATCATCCTCATGATAGGTGAGGAATGATGAATTAGGATAGGTTGATTGATCGATTGCTCGATTTGATTAATTATCATCCTCATGATAGGTGAGGAACGATGAAAAGATAGGATAGGTTGATTGATTGATTGATTTGATTGATTATCATCCTCATGATAGATGAGGAACAATGAAAAGATAGGATAGGTTGATTGATTGATTTTGATCTCATGACAAATGAGAATCGAATGATAGGTTAGGTGTTCCTTGATTTTTGATCAGAATCTCACGCGAGCCGATTTGATTAGATGATGTGCTTGATTGATAGGTTGATTGAATGATTTGCTGACTTGATGTTTTGATTTGATTCTAGGAGGGTGGCTTGGGGAACCTTCAGGTTCGCTAGTGCTTTCTAGGGATGTGGGACATGATCCCACAACTGACTTTGACAGATTGTGCCATTATAGACTAGTGTGGTTTGAGCTCATTGATAGATATGCCCCAGTACCAGATTAACCGGGGCTACTAACAACACTTGCGAAGAGGTGGCATAGCGACCACAACACCTTTCACTTACCAATGGGAAAGATGACAGTGACCTCAAAGGATGTATATCAGATTCTACAGATACCGGTTATGGGGACCTTAGTGATGTACGGTGCTGAGGATCAGGGAGGCATAGATGCCATATGTCAGATATTTCATGATGACCAATTTCTTGGTTATGAGGTTCCATGGCGGGCTTTACCCTGCGTGCTAGCTGGATTTATTTGAGGATTTCTCTGCCCTGATCATAGGTCAAAGGGATTCTCAGTGGGTTGGGGTTGATTGTTGGAGAGCATGATTTCTCATGGGACAATGTATGCTTGGGGTACGTGCATGCTGGCACACTTATACCATGATCTACACTAGGTAGTTTATCTTCAAGCAGGGAGTTTATTAGTGGGGTGCACACTTCTTCAGCTCTAGGCCTGGGAGCACATAGCGATTACACGACCAGTTGGTGATAGGGTATGGGTAGTAGGTCGCCCATATGTTTTTGGATATTTAGGGCCACTTGTCCAACATAAGCTGGGAAAATTAGAGTACCAAAGGCGGGTCCTAGATGACCTAGATACTATTATTTGGAGACCATATTTGGATTGCAAGGCATGGTCCTCAAATGGTGCAAAGCTTCCGTTCATGTTTTGTAGTCGATACTTGATAGGAAGGACACCATATATTTTGGAGAGATTTATGTTTGGGAGAGTTCACAGGTAGTATGATCACATCCAGGGGATGCCACAAGGGGTAGCACATTATGCACGTCGGTGATAGGGATATACCAGAGTGGGGGCTGACGATTGATTATGATGCAACTAGCGCTAAGTTTTACGAATTACAACCGATTTTCTAGTAGTACCTTCCTCAGGTTATAGACGCTCAAATGCTGATCGACTATGTAGAGTACTTTCATACTCATCCATTTCTGTAGATATCCAGTCCAAATGAGCGAGCACTAGCTTTGGATGCAGGGAGGGGAGCAGGACCAGTTGCACAATCCATGGGTGGAGATGGAGGAGGAGGTGGAGGTGGAGGAGGAGATGATGGTGGTGGTGGCGTTAGAGATGATGGGGTGGTGGAGATGATGGGGGAGATGGTGATTATGAAGGAGATGATGGAGGTGGTGGTGGAGGAGTGAGTATACCAGTCTTTGGGGTTATCCCCAAGAGGCGACGGTCGGGACCAGCTGGGAAACAACCACTATTTATACAGATTCCATCTCAAAGACAACAGGCTCAGATTGCTAGTCTACAGGGGCAGGTTCAAAGTTTAGAGACTCAGATACAGGCATTACAGAGTTAGCTTACCCAGGCTCAGGCACATGCTCTAGCTCATGTTCAGATGGTATAGTTGCAGGCCTAGGTAGCCACACTAACCATAGAGTGAGATGCTTCCAGGAGGCAGGTAGAGCATGCCATGGCTATGGCTGATAGGGTACAAACTGTAGATTAGGGTATAAGTACGGTCGATTTGGTCAAAGATCTCAAATAGTCCACCAAGGAGGTAGAATATTACAGAGGCTGATACCATGAGGTTGTGCCACCAAGGCAGAGGGTGAGCTATACCAGATCTAGATCAAGGTGGACACATTTGCACACTACCAGCAGAGGGGTTACCCAACCACTTCCACTAGGAGGACCTCCACCACCAAGTATAGGACCATCAGGCGTAGGACTGTCGGGGACAGGGCCTTTAGGGACAGGGAAGGGACTGGCCACATCAGGTAGTAGTACCATCAGATCTCCTGGAAAGTCATGAGTTTCATTGTGATTTATAGACTTGGCCATTGTGCCACATTTTTGATGTATCTTATTCTCAGATTTATCATTGTACACTTGACACTTTTTCATGAGTTTATATGATATGCAGCGACAATTGATGATCTTATGTGTTGATATTTTATTATGGATGTATGCATTTAATTTACGTTTTATATGATTATGCTATGGATGTATGTATGGATGATGATGATTTTATTATGGATGGATGCATTTATGATATGAATGAAATGACATGAAATGTGATTTTTATTATTTTTCATGTATATTGATGTATGGATGCAAATGATTTTATTATGGATGGTAAATGGATAATTATGGATGGTTTATGGATGCAAATGATTTTATTATGGATGATTTGTGATGTATGTAGGTGTATGGATGTATGATTCTTATGCTATGAGATGAATGTTATGATGTGAATATGTGATGTAATTTTCCATGTTTTTGGTATTTTCTATTTAAATATATGAAGTATGTGATAATGTTATGAATGCAAATGTGTTGAGATGAATAATAATGTTATGAATGATCTTGATGTGACTGTTTTATGCTTTATTTTTGGAAATTTTCAAATGCAAATGAATGTATGTTATGGAATGCAATGAAAATGCCACTAAATGATATTTTTGTTATGTCAAGTATACTCAAATCTTGTAGAAATAAATAACATCAACCTTGAGGATAACTAGCTTAGAAAATATATAGTGTAGATGCAAACTAATATGCAATGCAATCCTATCCATGCAATGTTGGCAATCTTATTCGTTGTGCATATTGTCATCATTGAGTGTTTTATTATGTTGAAAGTTAGTACAAACATTGATGGCATAAAATAGACCATGATGACCTGAGTACAAATTTCATACAACTTCCGTTGAGATTTGATAATGCAAGATAACATAAGTATCTAGGTATAATAAGACCGAGATGACTTGAGTATCACTCATGTAAATAAACAAGAGTTAATCATGTTCCTATGCAAATACATAATGTCATCAATGATACTTTGTAGAGCACGTCCCACAACAATTTGCACAATAGTAATAATCAACTCACAATCAACAGACAAAGAAAAATATCATTCTTGATCATAGTGCCTCTAGTTTTTGACATCATCGAGGTAGTCCCGAGAAATGATAGCAACAATCACAATATATTATTTGAACATTTTCGTTAAGGTGATCCAACCTTGATTCAGAAGGTGATCCTCTAGTGATGAGATGATTTGGTTTGATGTTGATGTTTTATTTGGTTTGATTGATTGGATTGGATTGATTTTAGATATTCAAATTTTGAAATGGTTGTTGCAATTGTTTTTTTGATGTTATAGTTTGCTGATTGCTTGCCTGTTTACTTATACCCAACGATGATTTGCCCCTAGTGAGATTAGGATTTTTCCCCCAGTGAGAACAAACCAAATTTATTAAGGATATGTATAATGAGAACCAAGCTAGAGTGGGATGACCGCATTAGCTAGATATCAACATGAAGCTTGCTATGAGATATGCATGAATGCGCAAAGATGGCAGAAGCGGATGGTCAACACACGCTCGAAAAAGACGAAGAAGCTGACTTATCACAAATAGTGCCTGTTTACCAGATCTTCACCATGTGTTTTTATTGAACTTTTTAGATTTTTATAATTTTTTTGCTGTTACCAAGACGCTTGTTTGCTAGGTTTTCATCAAGGCAACCATTTTTTTGATTTTTCACTTTTTTTGTATTTTTTGTATTTTTTGATTTTTTTGATTTTTTGGTTTTATATGCTGTCACCAAGATGCCTGTTTGCTAGGTTTTCATCAGGGCGACAATTTTTTCAGGACTTTTTCTAGTTTTTAGGATTTTTTCAACACTTTTTCTACTTTTTATGATTTTTTCAGGACTTTTTCTACTTTTTATGATTTTTTCAGGACTTTTTCTGCTTTTTAGGATTTTTCAGGACTTTTAACATGCACTGGATGCATTAGGTATAAGACTTCTTCAGGTGAAGACTATTCATTGGTTCTTCAAATAGATCCCCCTCGGGTGTAGATAGTTGATATGCTCCCGATCCAAAAACTGAAACCACAACAAAAGGACCTAGCCAATTAGGCTCAAATTTTCCTTTGTTTTCCCGGTCTTACTATTTGCGAGGATTTTCCTTGAGTACCAGATCACTGACTTGGAATGTCCTAGGTTTGAATTTGTGATTATAGCTTCGGGACATTCTTTGCTGATAGACTTTTAGGTGATTCACTGCCAGCTGACGACGTTCATCTAATAACTCGAGCTCCTACAATCTAGACACATGGTAATCCTCCTCTATAATGAGACCTTTTAGGGATACCTGAAGTGAGGGTATCTCAACCTCGATTGATAATACTACTTCATATCCATAGACAAGTGCATAGGGTGCAGCTCTTGTAGATGTTCAGATGCTTGTACAGTAAGCCCACAAAGCATGGTTCAATTGAACATGCCAGTCACGCCCAACATCGTTGACGGTTTTCTTTAGGATTTTTAGGATTGTTTTGTTTGAGGCCTTAGTTTTTCCATTCCCTTGAGGGTAATAGGGTGTAGAAAACCGATGCTAGATATGAAAATTTTCACAGAGTTCTTGTATGTCCTGATTCTTGAAAGGTCTCCCATTGTCAGTGACAATGGATTGAGGGATACCATATCTACAAATGATGTAGTTTAGGATGAATGATGAGATCTGCTTCCATGTGATGGTGATCAGAGGCATGACTTCAACCCAACTTGTGAAGTATTCTGTGGATGTGATGATGAACTTGTGTCCATTGGATGAAGGTGGGTGAATTTTACCTACAAGATCCAACCCCCATTGAAAAAATGACCATGTTGATGCAAAGGGCTATAATTCTTGTGCTGGTACATAGATAAGATTGTCATGGATCTAGCATTTTCGACATGTCTTGACAAATTGAAAGGCTTCTCTCTATAGTTGGCTAGTAATATCCCAGGTGAAGGAGTTTCTTGGCAAGGGTTAAACCACTTGAATGAGTTCTGCAAATACCCTCGTGGACATCGCGTATAGTTGTTTCAGACATCATTTTCTAGACATCGCAACAGAGTTCCATCTAGACCTTGACAGTAAAGGACATCCACTATTATGGTATGACGGGCAGATTGGCAGATGAAATTTCATTTTTGGTTGTGGGAAAGATTGGGAGGAAGGATATTATCTTTTAGGTAAGCGTATATCTTTCCATAGAGGGAGGTATTAGCATCGTCAAGGTGACAAATAAGTTGGGATTCAGAGTCAACATAGGCAGGGGTATACAATTGCTCCACCATGAAATCATAACACCCATGTTTTTTCTGGGATTTGCAACAAAGAGGCAATAGTAGCCATAGCATCAGTAACCTTGTTGTCACTCCTTGGGATTTGACCAAATTTGATGTCGACAAAATGTTTCTTGAAGTCATCAATCATTCTCTTATAAGGCATTAGCTTGTCGTCTTTGGTTTGATAATCATTGTTGACCTGATTGATGACTAGTTCTAAATCCCCATAAACCTGGAGCTCTGTAATTTTCCATTCCATGGCTATCTTGATCCCAATAATAAGTGCTTCATATTCAACTGTATTGTTGGTGCAAGGAAACATCAAGCGATAGGATCTTGGAATAGTGTACCCTATAGGAGTGATGAATAGGATACCTAATCCTAATCCATGCCGAGTGAAAGAACCATCAAAATACAATACCCATTGTTTTGTTGTTACTGTCAGGACATCTGCATCTGGAAATTCAATATGAAGTGGATGATCATCATGAAGTGGTGCCTCAGCTAGCTAATCAATAATGGCTTTCCCTTTGATAGCTTTTCTGTCAACATATTGGATGTCGAATTCACTGAGCACCATTACCCACTTGGCCAGTCTTCCTGTCAGGTTTGCTTTGCTTAAGAGATACTTTAGTGGATCAATCTTAGCTATGAGCTTAACTGTGTGAGTCAGCATATAGTGTCACAATTTTTGGGTGGCAAACACTACAGCTAGAAAATATTTCTCAATGGAGGTGTAATTGATCTCATATCCATTCAAGGTTCTACTGATATAATAAATTGCTCTTTCTTTCCCCGTTGAATCTTCTTGTGCCAACAAGGCTCCCAATGATCGATCAATGGTGGCGATGTATAATAAAAGAGGCTTCCCTTCTTTTGGAGGTGCTAAACCTGGTGGACTCATCAAGTATTATTTTAGTTGGTTGAAGCCTACTTCACACTTTTCATCTTATCGGAAAGAAACATTCTTGTGTAAGAAAGGATGAGTCTTATCAGCTAGTTGCGAGATAAATCTTCTGATTGATTGGAATCTCCTGGAGGGATCTTAGCTAACTGATTTTTTTTGGGGGAGACATATCCATTATAGATTTTCCCTTTGCGGGGTCCACTTCGATACCCTTCTCTGATACTATGTACCCAAGTAGTTTTGTTGATGTTACCCCAAATACACACTTCTTTGGATTGAGATGAACATTAAATTTCTCCAGGCGAGTGAATAATTTGTCTAATATCTCCAAATGTCCTTCTCTGGTGTGGGATTTTTCCAAGAGATCATCCACATAGTCTTTCATGTAGGTATGCATCATGTCATGGAAGATGGTTGTCATAGCTCTCTGGTATGTGGCCATTGCGTTCTTCAACCCAAAAGGCATAACATTCCAATAGAAAGTTCCCCAAGGGCAAGTGAAAGCTGCCTTATCCTGATCTTCAGGAGATATCTTGATTTGGTTATATCCAAAAAAACCATCCATCAGTGATAACATGCCATGTCCTGCTGTCAAGTCCATAATGATGTCTATGTTAGGTAAGGGGAAATCATGTTTTGGGCAAGCCTTGTTGAGATCTCTAAAGTCAGTGCAAATCCCTATATTGTTATTAGGTTTCAAGATAGGTACTATATTTCATATCCACTCTGCATAGTCAATGGGCCTGATGAATCCGACATCCAACAATTTCTTTAGTTCAACTTTCACCAATAAGGCAATGTGTAGATGCATTTTACTCAACTTCTGTTTGACTGGTTTGATTCCTGAAGGAAGGGACAAGTGATGCATTATGAGGTCTGGATCTATCCCTGGCATATCTACATATGACTAGGCAAAGTTGATTTATCTCTCTTCGAAGAACTTGATGAAGTTGGGTTTTCCTATTTCTATCAGTGACTCTACCAAATGAAGAATTCTTGTTGCTTCTACACTACCAATATTGATAGCTTGTGTTGGTTGGATCAGAACTTTCAATCTCTCTTGGAGATGTTCAGGGAGATTGTCAAATTTCCCATCCTTTGGCGCCTCAAAAAGGTTTTCACCATCGGATGCGCTCTTTGTTTTTACTATTTCTGGATCTGATATTGCAATGGAATGGTTTTCACCATCAAATCTTTCTTCTGTTTCATTCATTTTGCACCTGCGAAACTTGACACTCTCTTGTTGTGAAGTCCTGCTCCGATGTTCAATGGTGGAGACTATTTCAGGATTTACAACATAGAGGAAGTTTACGATGGCCTCATCATTCGAAAAAGTGGGGACATTGATAGGTTTGGTTTGGTCCCAATCTATTAGTTCAAGATGCAGTAATGGTAGGGGGCCATTGGGTGGATTTAGGTCAGACGTTGTAAGTGTCATAACAACAGTGTTGTCATCAAACAAGGCTAAGATAGTCGACTTAGATTGAAATTAGGAAACCTGTTAACTATATTTTTTGAGTTTTAAACACTCTTGTCATCTAGTTTTGGGTGACTCATTCTTAGCTACAGAGATGGACTATGTATGTGTTGTAAATCACTATTTTAAACCAATTGGATCTCTCATTTAGAGCCGAGTTGATGCATTTGAAAAGAAAGGTGGCATATTTTTTAGCTTGTTTTTAGCCTTTGGATGCTCAAAATTTAGTATATATAGAGGTGCTCTCTCTACCATTTGTTACACACTTTTCATTTGAATTTATTCTTTATTTTTTGTGTGAGAGTAATTTGAGAGCTTTTTGAGACATAGAGAGTTTTTTTGTTATTTTTCAATTGTTGAGAGAATTGGTAAGAGGCTAGAAGTGGAAGATAGGTTGAAATTATAGGAGTAGCAAGCGAGCTTGTGGAATTGAGCTAGGGAGGAAGTAATATCAATAGGAGCTTTTAAAACAGGCACGTTAATTTCTATTCCTTTATTATTTTATGATTGAAAGGTTATTTGTTTATGTATGCCTTGTTTTGAAAGGATTGATTTAAATACATGATAATTTTCTTTGGATAAGCTTGCATGTTTCTTGGATGATTCTTATTTTGATGAAACCTTTTTATTTGGATTATTATTATATAATCTATATTGGAATTTATATGATTGTGTATCTATTTAAATTATATGTAGTTTGTCAATTCTATATGTATGTAGCATGAATTGTGAAATGTAGAGCATGTTGATGTCTTGATGTACTTTATATGTAAATGTTAATTGATATTGGTGGTAAGCTTGGTTATTCCCGGGGTTAGAATAATCCATGGGAAAGGGTGTAACCTAGCTATTCATGTTATTTTGTCATCACTTTCTTCTTTTTGGAATGTATGTTAAGAGTATGAATGGTCAAAACCAAATTGAGCTATAAGGGTGGGTGAATGTGTGACCTCCACTCTAAATTTTGGGTGATGGATACTTTGGCCAAAGTAGTGTAAGTATCCATTGTTTACACTATCAATTCACTGTGATTCGGGTTTACATACTAGGCAGGGATTGTCATGTACATGTAGGTTATAGCCACAATATGAAAGCAATAGATATGTAGGACACAACACCATGCTCCAAGAAGGTTAATATTATGAGGTTACCAAACCAATCTCTTCGTCGAAGGGTAGGGCCATCTTACCAGTTTGAAGTTTGAAGTGATGACAAAAACAAGGAATGATAGAATAACTGAAATACTAAGATAGATGCTATAAGAAATGATAATAATGAGAAAGGTAAGAGCTCAACTCATGAAAGGTCTAGTTCTCTCGCAAGCTCCACACAAACAAGAACCTACACACATTAGAGTGGGAAAAAATGTTAGGGCTATTTCGAGGCTTGCCGCAGTCAAACCCCCATTTTTGTGTTTCCACCTCCATGGACAACTAGATAGATAGAGAAATAAAAGTACAATAAAGAAAGTATGGTAAAAGGAAATATCAAACACTACAAAGAGCACTATGCTACTCAAATCCAACAAAAATGCAATAGTAAATGAATAATACCACCCTTAACCAGAGGAACTCAAGGCCAATGAGAGACTAATGTAACTTACAACCATGACAACATTGACGTGGCCACAATGACACCAAAGGAAGTCTAGCAAGACACTAAGTTGTAGCTTTTGTGGTAGATGTGAAGAATGTTGTGATTTTGGAATGGAAGAGTTGATAGTGTAGCAAGTAGCTAAGAAGTTTCAAGAGTATGCTCAAGAGTTGTGTATATGCATGAAGATTGTCAAGAATTGTGAAGAGATAGTGAATGAGAATGAGAGATAGTAGTTTTAAGGTGATTTAGGAGGGAAAGAGCTAGGGAAAACTTTAAGAAACCTCCCCCTCGACGCAGGTGTAAAATCCTGGCGAATTCGGTATACTTCCCGATGAAAAATATTAATTCTATTGGCGATTTTTTTCGTTTTATGAGAAAAAATTCCCAATTGGCGAATCTTTTATAATCCCTGGAAGTTCGTGGAAAATCTTGGCGAATTGCATATTTTTTTAATAGAATAACATATTTTTCATTGGCGAATAAAACCATTTTTCAAACCATAATTTTTTCCATTGGCGATTAAAACCTTTTTTCAAAGCAAAAAATATATTTTCATTGGCGAATTAAAAAGAATCTCAAAATAGTAAAAAAATCTAGTGGCGAAATAAACAGATATTCCAACGAAAAATCATAGGGGTCATTTGTTGAATGTTTGATGGATGACTGTAGTTGCATTCTGGAAGTAAATCTCTGAAGCACTAGACTTGCGATTTGAAACCTTCGGAATAACACTATAACCGTTAGATGTGGACATGTGGCGAGATCAAAGCTCATCGCTCATCACTCATTCTGTCTTTTCAATGCCTCGACATTGTACATTTCATTTGATTGAAATTCTCATTCTTTTTGAAGAAAGTGTGGTTGTCATACTGCTAGTGCAGGCAGTGGCAGTGATTAATGCCATATGTGATATGAACATCCGAAGCAATTTCTTGGACAATTCATAGCTTTAATGAAACAAGATTTATAATGATTTCATATCGTTTGAACTTTGAGTGAGCTTGTCAGCTTGTTAGCTTGAGGTACAGTTCAAGTTGGCACATAGCCAGACGTCAATCAAATTAAACATTTTAATTATACAGGTTGGTAGCAGCACTGGTGGCCCATAAATAGGGATAGTGATTCAGTGATTAGTAGATAGTGCCATAAGGGTTTTTATTTTCTAGGGTTAATAAGGATTCACAAAGAAGATGATGCAGTATTAGGGATACTGTAAATTCTCCTACCTACAGTTATGTAGTTACAGAGTAATCAGTAAAAGACAAATTTCCTTCAAGTTCAGAATGGGTGGAATTGGAAAGAAGTTGATTTGGTTAACCTGAATTTTCAAACGGGTTTTGAACCAGGATGAGGAGCTCTGATGGAGATAAGTGCTATCCCAATGTACCGAGGTTGCAGGTAAAAGATGGGAGCAAATTTGCTTCTCCTCCTATATTCTAACAACTCCCATTTCCCTAGCATGGCTTTGGTTCTCAAAGGGGATAAGTACATTTTGTATATTCACGACTCTCATTTCCCCAGGACTGATTTGAACCGCCTTTCCCCAACATGGTTGGAAAATCCACTAGCAGAAGCTTGGAATCATGAATTTATTTTCAGAGCCACATTTGTATTACGTTGTCACCAGCAAAAGCTTGGAATCATGCATTTATTTTTAGAGCTACATGTGTAGTAAGTTTTCAGAAGAAAAGTTTGGAAATTGGAATCAATTTGTAATCCATTGTAACAAGCAACAACTTGGAATAAATTATTAAATTTTTTCTATGTAAATTACTAAAGTGACACACTGACATATGCTATTTATACAAAATAGGAGCTACAGTGCTACTCGTCTATAAAAAGATATGTAATAATGTGACATTGAAATTCAGTTGCAATAAAATAAATTGTTGTGTTGTGTTATTCTTGATTCCTTGAATCTTCGTTATTCATTTACACTTAAGAGTAAAGAGTTGTTTTCTGAGTTCAGAACTTCAGTGTCTATTAATAATTTAATATATTCAAATCAATTTTTTTCTTTTGAGAAATTAGGTAATATACTTTATGTAATATGCACTTGATAATTCATGGTTATATCGGGCCATCGAGGGAATGCAATCATTCGTTCCACCAATGTTTATGTGTTACAACGATGTGCTTACTTTTGCTGACTCTATCGGTATATCAGGGAGCGCACCTTATGAGTTATGAGTCTTCCTTTGGGCCATCAGCGGGGCTGTGATGGGGGTTCCACCGATAAAGCATTGTTAGGCTGATGCCTATGGTATTGACTTTAAAACACATGTGTCATGTTTATTTTTTTAAGTTAATATCATAAATTACTCAAGTTTCAACCATTGGATGAACATTTGATGTATGGTTTTAGTTGCATTCTGTAATGAAATGCACAGAGCGATGGGCTTCCCAACTTAAACCTCCAGAATCACCCTATAACTGTTAGATTTAAAAAGATCAACGGTTAAGATTAAGAATTTGCAACTTGTAGACCTAGGACGTGTCATTCACTTTAATGTTCCAATTTCGAGAAAGAAAGCATTTAAAGCACTTTGTACTGCTAACTGCTAAGTGTCAACTCAGACTATCAAGTGATTAATGTTTATTTTTAAAGTTAATATCATAATTCATAAATTACTCAAGTTTCAACCGTTGGATGAACATTTGATGTATGGTTGTAGTTGCATTCCGTAATGAAATGCACAGAGCTATGGGCTTCCCAACTTAAACCTCCGGAATCACCCTATAACCATTAGATTTAGAAAGATCAATGGTTAAGATTAAGAATTTGCAACTTGTAGACCTAATATGTGTCATTCACTTTAGTCTTTAATGTTCCGATTTCAAGAAACAAAGCATTTAAAGCACTTTGTACTGCTAAGTGTCAACTCAAACTGTCAAGTGATTAATGTTTATTTTTAAAGTTAATATCATAATTCATAAATTACTCAAGTTTCAACCGTTGGATGAACATTTGATGTATGGTTGTAGTTGCATTCCGTAATGAAATGCATAGAGCGATGGGCTTCCCAACTAAAACCTCCAGAATCACCCTATAACCGTTAAATTTAGAAAGATCAATAGTTAAGATAAAGAATTTGTAACTTGTAGACCTAAAATGTGTCATTCACTTTTTACTTTAATGTTCCAATTTCGAGAAACAAAGCATTTAAAGCACTTTGTACTGCTAACTGCTAAGTGTCAACTCAAACTGTCAAGTGATTAATGTTTATTTTTAAAGTTAATATCATAATTCATAAATTACTCAAGTTTTAACTATTTGATGAACATTTGATGTATGGTTGTAGTTGCATTCCGTAATGAAATGCACAGAGCAATGGGCTTCCCAACTTAAACCTCCAGAATCACCCTATAACCGTTAGATTTAGAAAGATCAATGGTTAAGAATTTGCAACTTGTAGTCTTGTAGACTTGTAGACCTAACTCCTAAGACGCGTCATTCAGTTTAACGTTCCAATTACGCGAAAAAAAGAATTTAAAACATTTTGCACTTTGAAATTGTACAGTGATTTTTAAATTCTTCACTCTTTAGATTGCTCATTGCAGTGCACCACCCTGTTTTGGATTCCATAGTTCCACTTCCAACAACGCCATTGTAGTTTTCAAGAGTCGGGACTTAGAATCTGGGTAAGTGAAAGAATTCCCGCGGCTACGTTTCATCGTTTGACATTTCTTAAATTCTTATTTTTTCAAAGTTTGAAGTTTGGGTTTAGAGACTCAAGAATTCGTTAAAATTAAGGAGGACTGATAGGTATTACTTATTAGGGAATTCAAATTTCACAACTTCAGATTTGTATAAGCATGTCTACCACCAGTACCACTAGACTTAGAGAAATGTCCGATAAAAAAATACATTTTGCAGAATTGCTCCAAGTTTCACCGAGGGGTACCATGATATTTATGATCCTGAAATCTATAGTAGGCATACCTCAGAACTTAGATTTACATCTCAGAATAAGGTTGCAAAGCAAAAGCAAGTTGATAGTATCAGTGCACCGTGGGTAACTGGATTAGGGCGCATGATGTTACATGAAGTTTTCCCTTGCCCAAAATTTATCATGGTCTGTGCCAAAAATTATGATGATAAGAAAAGAGCAATTGTTAATAAAGATAACCAAGAAGAATTGTTATCCATTAACGCAGAAGAACTTGGAAAAGTGTTGGGGTTTACAACCAAAGAATTTGGAAACCACCACATTGACCTAGAAAAGCTTGCTAGTGATTATGAAGCAGTGGAAGAAAGGCTGAAAAATGATTTCTTAAATACAATAGTTATGGATAGAAACAAATTGAAAGGTGATCATAAGCCTCCTTATAATTTGGATATTTTTAAACCGTGGGTTCGGGATACTATTTCCATGCTAGCATTTTGCCTCGGTCTGGATAGCAATTTGGAAGTGGGTGCAAGCCTCCTTGAAATGATATATAATATCCATTAGGTTGATGAACATGTCAAATATAATTATACTCAACACATTGTAGAATCCATGCATAAATAATTTTTAATGATTAAAGCAGGTTCCATGAGGACATTTAGGTTCACAACCTACTTGTGCTATCTTTTTCTATTCAAATATAATTATGTTGATGAACATGTCAAATATAATTATACTCAGCACATTGTAGAATCCATGCATAAATAATTTTTAATGATTAAAGCAGGTTCCACGAGGACATTTAGGTTCACAACCTACTTGTGCTATCTTTTTCTATTCAAATTTAGAGGAATGTTTTCAAACCAACAAGCTTCAGATTCAACCCTATAGTAATGCAGAGGAAAAAAAAATGGCTCTAGTATATGAATGGACCACCGAGATAAGGATGCATGATTCTCGAAGGAACTACAGTGATTTTGTAGACTACTTTTTGGCTCCATTGCATCAAGTAATTACAAGTACTCCAATGCCTAGATTGCCTATGTCATGTAGAAACTGCATGCAACTAGGAAAAGAAATACAATTGGATGATTGGTACTTAATGGAAGAATATATCGTGCTAAGATTTTATGGATCAGGAGTACAGCCATACAAACTTCCAATACATGTGACAGAAAGGGTTTTTGCATTGGAATATTTAAGGCAGGTGCAGAGTGCTGATGAACTACACTTTCTCAGTTAGCAAAAGAAGACCTTATTTCCTTCTTTACCTTTTCATGTGGAGGGTTCACATTCGAGAGAAAAGTATTTAGTGTGTCACATAATCTTTTGATTTTTTTTGACTTTGATGCTATTTGTCACTAGCAGTATGATCCATGTGACATCATTAAATCAATGATTGTGGCCAATAGGAATGCTACAAATAGAATTCAACATCAAAGTAAACCCTTGCTTGAACACTTGAGAAACAAGGATTCTTGAGATGAGGTCAAAATAGCAATGGAGAAAAGTGCTGCTGAGAATGGTATTTATTTTGAACAATTGTCAGCAAAAATTTTGGCATTGCATCGAAAGACAATCTGGACATACAACAATTTTTATGAAAAAAGTGATAAACCATCTAGTAGAGTAAAAATTCCAGGTTCTCTAGAGAAGGAAGTTATAGATAAAAATTGGTCATGATAAAAAATTATTGCCTTTTGGTCTATGAGGAAGGACCTAGGTGATCCAAGAGCTCTTGCAGAGTATGATGCTAATGAAGAAGATAAAGATTTTAGCAAATTGTGGAATATAGAGCAACCGCAGGTGAATGCACCGATCCGTTAATCTCCAAGCAGAAGCCTATGACCACTAACCACCTAAGATCTATTGAAGGCTTCTACTCCATGATAGGGTGCTCATCATGTTGTCGGCTGGCGTTCTTCCTCTGAATCTAATGGTTGTCCCGTTGGATCTGATTCTGACACATCTACAGTTTGGCTAATAAACATATTGATTGTAGAGAGGTGATGGATGTACTCCTATTCAGCATAGGTGTCCACATTAGAGATTGCCTCTTTCATATCATATTCCATAGACATTATTTTTTTGAGTTGCTTATGAGTGTTTTGTAAAACCATAACCTCGTCATTTATTTCTTGCAGTGTAGCAGTCAGAAGCCCAACAAGCTCTTCCTTCCAATCATCATATTCTCATAGATTTCCAATGCCAAAATGAAGTGTCGGGAGTGTGACTGAATAAAAGCAGTTGAAATCTTCCCTAAGCCTATTATGATATCCATTATGTGATTCTAACAACTTGTTATATGTCAGCAATATTTGTCCTTTCATGACATTCTTATCTAGGAGCTCCTTTTTTTCCTCCATCATTCTAGGTTGCAATTGTTCATTCTCCACCAATGCAATGCGTGTATGTTTGAATACTTTCCAATATTCAATAGCACATTTCATCATTTTATTGAACCTTTCTTTTATCATTTCAGATACAGTGTTATATGTGATGGTTTTCACTTCTTTCTCCAATTCTTTGTATTTCCCCTAGGATTTCAGATGGCAATTCTTCCAGTAGGCTGCATTAGCCAATGCATCAAGCACTCTCTTATCTTTTTCAAGCCATGGGGAGTACAAATCTGATGTGGAGGAGGAAGATGTTTTTTCTCTCTGATTTTATAGCTCCTTCTTCAGTTTGTCATTTTCCTTAATTAGTTTATCGATATGTGCTTTGGTAAAATTTGCCACATTTATGTTCAATTCTGCTGTCTCCATAGGGTTGGTATCCACTACTCGTTGAACAAAGAGATGACCAAACACTTGGTTTGGATTACTAATTATAGCAGGTCTTTTATCATGGGGATACAGTGACCAAATAAGCAAGGTGGCTTCATCTGGGTTGTACCTAGATCCTGAATACATTTTATCACTTGCTTATTCTGTTAAGTTCATTGTCGTATCCCCTCTTTTTCTGAAGCTATCAAATACAATTGAAGAGCTAATATCCCACCCTGGCAAGAGCAACACTCCAGCTTCTTGAAGCAATTCCCTACCTCTTTCAGGAGTGATAGAATCCATTTCCTTTTCTACCTCCCTTTTCAATTCCTCCAGAGCAGTTGCCTCATGTTCAGGAGTGATATCCTGTATCTGTTGTCTCATTTTTCTACCTTTATATTCATAAACAAATGATTTAAATTCAAAAGATTTAACAAAATCACAATTAGAAATAAACTATTGTCCAACCATGACCCTCACATCATCAGATAGTTCATTTGATGTCTCAAATCTTACAATATTCTACTCTTGAGGGGGATCGTACTGTGCAATCACAGGAGCACTGATTTGTTTCACCTATTCACCCTCTTCATCACCCTACTCTTCTTCACTTATATCAATATCTACAAAAAAACATACCTCAGGAGTAGGCTGTGCAGGTATGTAATCCAAGGGCTCTATGTCTTCAGCTTGTACTCCTGAATAGGTTGCATGAGGTGCATCAAAAACAACTAGGGGAACATCCTTTACTAGTTCATTGACATGAGCGATGAGTTGCTCAATTCTTGTTAAAGTACCCTGTATCTCACCAAATGCCTTTGAATAATATGGGTCATTTTTCCTCTTCCATTCCTTTGCAAGCATAATATTGTTATAGGCGGCCATTCTTTCCTTGGTGGAAGCCTCATCATGGTTTCTTATGACATCTTCAATTGAGAACAAATGTTCATACCCTGATAGCCCTTGTGATAATCTCACCTTGTGAATAAACCCTTCTGCATCAAATTATTTCCTTACATCACCTAGAGGTAGGTTGTACTTTGCTAATTTACCATCAATTTCTCCATATCCTTCATTGGCAACCACTGTAAAGTCTCCAAAACATAATGTGCTAGGCATAATTGATTGTTTTCTATGTCCTTTGAGGTGTTTGGAATCAGATTTTGCCAATTGCCTCACAATTTCTAAAAAAGCAATTCGGTCAGGAACTACTCGTGGCATCAAGTTTGGAGCCCCTTCGAACCCATAAACCCTTATCACTGTACAATCAGGGAAAGCATACCAGTCTCCCCAGTTATGATTCACTTTATTTCTCTGGTCATTTTCCTTTGGTCTTAGTAATCTTTGTACTTCTGGGGATAGGTTATAGTTGCATGGATACCCCAACAACTTGATCAATGGTTTTACAAAAAATCTTCAAAATATAGGTAATGAGACCTACCAAATCGGTTGTCCCACAATGAAGTCCACATTTGTATAGGTTTAAAATCTCCATTTTCATCTGTATCTTTTATCCTTAATTCTTCACTCTAGACCCCTCTGACTTGTCCCTTGTACAATAGCAAATGCATAAGCAAAAAATAGTGTTCAAAATTAATATTATCACTATTATTTTTAATCTTTTCGAGCTCTTGATGTAGGGCATTGTCCAAGTAGCTAGCATAATCAAATGGCTTGGAATCCTTGCTCTGTATGGATGTAGCTAAGACCATTGGGGCAATTGACATGAGAGGCGAAACCTCTACTCCCAAAACCTAACCAATTGAATAATAGGTGTATCAAAAATACTCTTCGAACAAATCTTCATGGAAAGGAGGGTTTTCACTGCTAGAGAACTTCCTGAGTTGGCCTCCTTCATCCTTGGGCCTATGCAAAGGTAATTTCCATCTCTTATAGCTGGTATCCATGTGGCGATACTCTGTCAAGAGATCTTTGATCATGAATGATAAATTCAGTGAACACTCTAACTGAAATACATTAGAAATGAGATCCCTAGAAATAACAAGCATGTCACCCCCGCCATGTGACTAAATAGTTCTTTTCTTGGGGTCATATTTGATAGCAAGAGCTTTAATTAGCTCTGCATTCACAAACACATTGGGCACCACAAGTATTCCCAGGTTCAACCTCCATGGATTGCAGACTGGTTGAAACCTAAATTGTTTTCTATAATGGTACATGAAGAGGTCGTACCCTCATTGCGGTGTCCAAATATCCCCTAAGCCCTTTTGTTTGTCCCATAATCAATCCATGGAAGGATTCATTTGAGCACTCCTCTTGGGTCTCGGCCCTGACCCAGGACATTGATTTATCAGGTCTTCATTTAGGAGTCTCTTAGGCTTTTCAGTTTTCTATTTTTAGCTTTGGGTTTGTCTGTACTCTCTTCCATTATTTAAATATTAAGATTTGAGTAAAATAGCTTCTCAGCTGGGTCTGAAAGTGAAGTACTTAGGTGAGTCTCACCAAGTCGCCTCCACAGTCCACTGGTCTTTGCTACGTCAGAACTCCAAGTTTTTTCCTTTTTGTTTCTGCCCTAAGCGAAATCTTCCAAGATTTTGTAACAACTATGCGATCAACTTATGATATAATTCACTTCTATTCTAGTTCATAAATGCATCGCAACGCGACTACATGATTGCCCAGGATGTCACATCAGTCTTTCATCGATAGCCACCCTCTCCATCAATGGAAACCTATCCTTCGTTCTATCGGTGGGATGCTAGATAATGTTTCCCTGATGCACCATAGTTCCCCCGATATACTTTATGCATTCGATAATTCATGCCCATGGGCCATGGTTATAATTCATGGTTACTTTTGTTGACAACTTGACTCTATGAATATATTGGGAGAGCACCTTAGGAGTCAGCCCGACAGAGTATTTTTACATCGATACTAGGTTGTGAGCTATTTTTATCGGGCCATCTGTGGGATTGTGATGGGGGTTCTATCGATGAAGCATTGTTAGGCCGATGGTATTGAATTTTGTTAGGAATGGGGGAAGAACTACGTCACTACAAAATTTCAAATTTTGTTTAATATTTATGGATGCAATGTGAATGTAGGCTATAATATGGATCTTGTCACACAAATTTCTACAATTTGCATTGTTCATAAAATCAAAGTGTGGTATATTTTTGTGATTATTGATAAAATAAGATAATTCATGCCATGGTCATAAATTATAATTCATGATTACTTTTGTTGACAACTTGACTCTATCGGTATATCAGGAAAAAACCTTAGGAGTCAACTCGATAGAGTATTGTTACACCGATACTAGGTTGTGAGCTATTTTTATTGGGCGATCGATGGGATTGTGATGGGGGTTCCGCCGATGAAGCATTGTTAGGCCGATGGTATTGAATTTTATATAATTTATAAAATATCATGAACTACGTTACTACAGTTTGACTTTGGCATATGTATTATGATTCATGAAGTGCAATATAATATAAAATATCATGGAGACTTGGAGTGCAATATAAAATAAAATATTCTGAACTTGAAGTGAAATGATGCACAATTTATTTGAATACAATATAAAAAATCATCAACTACAGTTTGGAATATGATTCATGCTGACATGCAGTGCTTGAGTGAATATAAAATAAGATATCATGAAGTGCAATGATTCAAAATTTCAATGTTCATTGAATACAATATAAAATATCATCAGACATCAACTACAGTTTGGACTTTGCAACAACGGAAACTGATTCATGAAGTGCAATAAAAATACCTAAAACCTACTAATTATCTTCCATTTCCCAAATGGAGTCAGGGTCCTCAAACCGATGCTCACCTTCAGATAAAGTAAAAGAGTCATCTTGATTCTGAGACTACTTTGCACTTTCTTTGGCTTGTGTCTCAAATTCAACATTCATTGTTTGATTTGTGTCAATTTCAATATCATTGTCATCTATCCTAGGCCCAGTCCCACTGCCACTACCACTGCCACTACCACTACCACTGCCACTACCACTGCCACTGCCACTACCACTAGTACTGGTGGATTTTGGAGTTGGAGAGCCTATGTTGCACAACCTGGTTCCTCTTCTTTCACATGTGGACCTCCAGATTACGAGTGCCCTTTCAAAAGGATTTTTTTTGACATTATACGTAGTTCCTTTCATCTTCAAGCAATTTTCCAAATTCTTGTCCAGTTTGTTTCTTAACTTTGATTTCAAAAACCCCAATGTACTAAAAAATCTCTCATCCTCCACCGACCCCAATATCATTGTTTGACATAAATCAACAATTTTGAAATATTCTGACATCGAACCACACAATATTTCACTCTGACCTAAGCTTGTCCAAACCTTTTTTATTGATCCCGGTTCAAAGGCCTTCTCCTTGCCCATGGATTTATACTGCTCCCTCATAGCTGTTGCAAAAATCTGACATTGCTTTTTAAGCTTATTTTCATCTAAGATTCCTTCTATTATTTGTTCATTGTATGTTACCTTTTCTGAAAACTGTTCGATCAAGATTTTTACTTGATCATGAAAATATTTTGGGTTATCTCGGTTTACCCAAAATTGAGGATACACAATACCCATGGCTTCAAGTATTTCATGTTGAGGGAATCTTTCATGAATCTCTGAGGAAAGATATTTTGCAATTTCCTTCAAATTATCACTAACAGATTTAACAATGCTGTTAAAATCTTCCTCGTTAATAGGTACTTCTTTTCTAGAGCGCCTGGCTATCTTACAATGGTACATTGGTATCTCATATCCATGTACACAAATATATAAGTGCCCACTTGCATTAAACTGTAAATAATTATCAGGATTATTCAAATCAGTAATTTTCCGCCACATCAAATAATTTGCGCCTTCTTGTGTTAGATCTAGATATAGATGATCGAGGGCCAAGCATGTAAGTTTACGTAGATTGGCATATTCATAAATATACATAGTTCTATCTTGGGCTTTCTTCACAAGATTGTTCATCTCATCCAACATGGGGAGAAGACTAGCTAAAGTCAAGAGTGTCTCTATATCGCTTAACCTATGTAAGAGGTCAGGAGCTTTGTCTACTGTGCTGCGATGCTCGTACATCGCTCCAATCAAGGATTGATATTCTGAAACAACTCGTTGCGATGGTCCATGTAGGGAGATCCATCTGGTATTGAAATCCTTGAGAAGCTTGTTTCCAAGTGTTATTCCCTCAACAAAATGTTGAAATTCAAGGAAATGTTTGGGACTTCGATAGAAGTATGTGTGGATCTTGTGAACTAGATTTTCAACTTTTGATACTGTAGGAAACTTGCTTACAATTTTGAATGCTAAATTCATTCTATGGGCCATGTAGTGAATGCCAAGCATGTATGGTGTACAAGTAGTTTGTAACTTTGTGCAAAGACCACTCCTTTGACCTTGCATCACTATAGCTCCATCAACTCCTACACACTCCAACGTTTTGGCAATTTTCAACTCATCCATACCTGCAATTTCATTCAAAGATTTCTTGACTAGTTCAAATAAATTTTGCGATGTTGAACTATCCTTCATTTTATGAACACAAAGAAGATGAGCTTGGTGAACATGTTGTTTTACAATATACAAATGCATACAAACCCAAGAAGTATTGTATACCGTAGTAACTTCATCTAAAGATAATGTAATGAAATTTGACTGTTTTAATTTCTCCTTTAAATCTTGCTTTTCCAGTGCAGCAAGAAAGTTCGCCCATTCCTATCCAGTGTTTACTGACCATTGTGAGAAGGGAAAGTGGGGAGCACTCAAATAAGATAATAAATCAAAATATTTTGGGTAGTCTGTCATAGGACACCCCCTGGAAAAAATATGAAAAACAACACTCATCTAAATAGTTTTTGACAGATTTGCTATTGCCATGGCTTTTCCAAAATGAGCCTCAAGTGTACCTTTACATTTTTTAATCTTTGACATTCTATGGTTATGCTCTCCATAACTTGTGGCATAATTAACATGAAGACATTCTTCCTTTGATTTCCATCGTACGACTGATTGTTCCTTTCCGTCTATGATTTGTTTTTCGTAAACTTTGCCCATATGCTTTTCTATAGTGTCAAGCTTTAGCTGCATCATCTTGTCTCTTCCATATTTCCAACTACAAATCTTACATTTGACCTCTATTTCCCTTTCAATATCATTTTCGTTTGATACCCCCACTGCTTCAAGGAATGGGTACTTCGACAATCGACCAATTTGAAAATTCCTTGTCATTTCCCACTCGCGCCCTAATTTTGCTTTGCCTTTTCTTTTGTTGCTACCAACATCATCCTCATCCAAGTCAATTATCTCATTCTAGCTATCCAGGGTATCCCTTGGAACATCTTCTATGGTATTGTCATCCTCATTTGATACATTTTGATTTAACACAATGACAATCTCACCTTGACCTTCTTGTGGCGGTGAGGTATTGTCATTTCTATCTTCAATAATATTTGGTGGAAGAGTCGATGGTGTAGCTCCACCTTGATCTGATGGATTAGAAGCTTTTCCAATTCCAAAGCAAGATTGTATGGTACCTCCACATTTTGGGCATTTTGATGGCCTCCCAGTCTCTTCATTAGCCTCAGGAGTCTTACCCTTGTAGTTGCTGCTCGACATATTGATATCTCACTTCGAATAAAAGCTGGAAAAAAATGTCTTCTTGTTTAAGAAGGACAGACCAACAGAGAATATAGATCCCATTCCCTACTCAAAATCATGTTTAAGACTGAAGCAAGAATGGAAAACAGATAAAGAAATCATATTATTATAACTAATAACTAATAACAGTATGAAGAAATGATCACTCACCTTTGAGTCTATGTTTTCGGGTTTCGCTTACTTCTGAATCGAGAAGTAGAACCTCATAACCGAACAAAATTTGTAAGAACAAATAATAGTTTCAATTGTATTTATATCAATCCATATTTGGCGAATTCTGTGGGATTTTTAAATGGTATGTTAAAAATTTGGCGAATCCTGCGTGCTTATACAACGATACCTTGTAATTTTCAATTCGAAATAGGTCCTCATAAGCAACTGTTTATAAATTTAATTGGTGAATGGGTCTTCACAAGCAACTATTTGTAAATTTTAATTGGCGAAATGGGTCCTCATATAATGTTGTTTTAATAGTATTGGCGAATATGTTGGTGTTTTATGACATGCTCCTCGGGATTCTAGGCGAAAATATTGATCCGTCCATTGGAAACGCGTAGTCAGTTATGGCGAATTTATTGCCTAAACATGCCTTGTAAAAAAAAACATTGGCGAATGGACATGCATTGGACGGATAGTTCATGAAATCCGAGTGATTTGAACACCTTGCGGGATACCTAGAATTCGCCAAATTTGATTTGCCTGATTCCTAGAATTCACCAATTGGCAAAGATTCGCCACTAAAGTTATCCCTGGAAAGATCTATTCAAAGGTTGGTTTGGAGGCATAGATAAGTCACACTTTGGTCCCTATGGAAAATGTAACGCCTCTACAAATTCTAGAGGCAGGAATCCAATGAGGATGACAACACATCGCATAGATGTTCGCACATCGCGTGTGCGTCCTCAACAAAAAATCCCCCATTAACACTACAAACATGCACCAAGTGGATGGACTATGTATAGAGGATGTGGAATTACATTGTCGGGTTTAATTTTTCTAAGGTGAAGGGTGTAAAAGGGGAACTTGAAAAGGGGGGTGCAAATTCACACCTTTACACACATTACCAACCAAGAATGGGCTATTATTCTAAATAATATACCTTCCCCAGCATTGAAAATCCTTTATGGCTTGGTAACTAAGGATCTAGTTTGAGTTTGATGTGATATGTAGGAGCTATGACTACAAAATTGACGCTCATGGGCTAAAGCTATTTCTTGCAACTTTGAAGGATGCTGCCATGAGATGGTTTATGGGATTGGGCAGAGATGTTGTTCTAGATTGGAACACTATGAAAACAAAGTTCTTGGAAAAATACCAGGACTATTGAAGAGGAGTTGATAGAAGAAGGGATGCCATTTTTAGGATGACTCAAAAAGAGGATGAACCATTAGAGGATTATGTAGAAAGGTTCCAATTATGCTTAAAGAAGAACCCATAAAATAGACTCTTAGAAGAATCTCTGAAGCTTGTGTTTTTAAGGGGAGTCAATAATGATTGCATGGATGCCCTTAACCTTATTGGGTCAAGGGATTTATGCCAATTACCCTTTGAAGAAATATGTAAGGTTTGTAGAAACTATTCAAGGACCTTTACCAAAAGGACAAGGGGGAAAGAACATCTACCATTAGCAAGACATCTAATGCAGTTTCAAGAGTAGAGTTAAGTAACCTACTGTCCAACATGAAAGAAGATATTATAAGTCATCTACCTACTTAGTTGCACACTCTACATGTGAAGAAAAATAAAGAGGAGGTTGAAGCAATACTTATTGAATACTACCCCAATTGTAGACAAAGAAAAGCCAATTGTGAGTGTAAAAGGGTGGAAAATATTATAGAAGACAAATAAGAGAAACCAAATCTTCAACCATTGGAAGGTGAATATGGACAAATTTTCTACATTGCATAAATAATTCCATGGAAATCAAGACAAGGTATGCTACAAGACCCTTTAAATTTCAATACATCATTTCCAGTTGGTAATCAAAATTTCTCTACTTGGAATCCCCAACCTTGGAAAAATACCCAAAACCAATGGAAAAACCCTAAGAAAAACTAGACCAACAACATCCAAATGCATGACCACAACAATTTTTTTAAGGATCTAATTACAACCCTCAATGGCTAGTGCAACAAAATCAATGGTAGCCACAATGGTAAAAGGGTTACCAATGAGCACACCAAAATATGAATTACCAACAACCTTTAATGTCTTCACAACCAAAACAACAAGCCATCATGTCCAATCCATCAAAACCAACATCTTAGCCACCAAGGGCACCTCAATTACCTGCCCAAATTGCACCTAACCCAAATAAAAAGCATGTGCAATAGGCATACACTACCGAGGCTAATAAATAACCTACTTATGGGTTAGAGGTGAGTTATGTCCATCTCAAGCTAGGGAAAACACTGTTTGGGGGCTTCATCCCCTCATATCACTGAGATGGTAAATGAGGAACCCACAATTGAATCTTTAGACAATTCACCTTTGGAGCCTGGGTCAAGTTAGGTAAACTAGACTATTTCAAGTCCAAAGCCTCCAGTCCCTGAGTGTTCAGCTATTCCAAGACATTAGAGCAAAGCTGAGACAAACCTATTGGGCTAGCTTAAGGATGTGAGTATCAAAATTCCTCTCATTCAAGCAATCAAGGATATCCCAATTTACACCAAGACAATAAGAGACCTTTGTCTTAAAAATCTAGGGAGAAAAGGAAGGACCCTCAAACAGTTCATGTCCTAGGGAACTTTGTTGACATTATGTTACGAAATATAACTATTCCTAAATATATAGACCCTAGGAGTCTAATAGTGGACGTTAAGATAAATGGTACCCTTATCAAAATACCTTGATTGAATTAAGGGAAGCCATTAGTGTCATGACTAAGGAAACAATGCAACTAATTTAGTTAGATAACCTTAAACCTACACCCATTGTTTTACAGTTGGCAGATAGGTCAACAATAAAACCTGAGGGAATAATTGTGGATTCAATCATAGCATTAGATTCATGGGAGTATCTTACATATTTTATAGTCTTATAGCTAAAGGCCAACCTTGCAAGATATCCACTTATTTTAGGCAGACCATGGTTAAAAACAACTGATGCATTTATAGGTTGTAGGTCTAGAAACATGATAATATCAAATGGAGCTATGACTAAGAAATTGATTCTCTATCCACCAACCAAACCTCATGAAAATCTAGAAAAAAATATATGGCCTACCTATTGGACTCAAGGGAACACTAAGAGGGGAGGGGTGTGAATTAGTGTTCAAAAAATTTGAACTTTATTAATCTAAAGCTTGAAACCATTTCAAAATTACATTAAAGAAAAGATGCAAGTATTCAAAGTAATCATTCACAACACCATAACACAAGGATTTTTGCATGGAAACCCTGTTAGGGGAAAAATCGTAGTGGAGGTTAATCCATAATTTGAGTACTCAAATATAAGTTTTGCAAAAGAGAATACACTTGCATTTAGGCACACTACCTAGAGCACATTGCTCAAAAGGGAAGGCTCACTGCCTTACAAAGGTTCACATTAAAACCATCTGAAGGTTGAACTAAGATAGTAGAATCTAATTATGCCATGTTATAGTTTCGGTGAAGCTCATAGATCAGATTCTGAATCTGTGGACTGATTCCACTCTTTTCTATGCTCTGCTCTTCAATTTGCATCGCAAATCTAACATTCACACCACTAATCTCTAATTTTCACACCATACACATATTTGCACATTTCCACACTTATTCGCTATCACAAAATGATAAAACCGATCTCATATATATATTCGCTATCAAGGATTTAATCATTCATATGTCAGCTTCATAAAACATTAAGTTCTTTTCAACTGTTGGCTAGATACTTAATTAAATATTTATGTGTATCCTTCAAATTTAGTTAAGACATAGAGAGGACCCAAATACACATATTAGAACACAAAAACATTTAATTCATTACTCCTTATACATCCACAATTACTATATTCAACAAGTCGGCCTTCTAGCATAGATAATCAATAGACTAATATACCTGATCTTCTAGATCACATACCAGTGAATGCGCATCAAGATACTCCTTGAGTAAGGTATTAAAAACATAAAAAAACCTCACTTTGAGATCCACAACTCAAAATACCAGTCCGGTGAGGTAATCGGATCGACATTTATGCCTTTAACCGGATGCCCTGTTCTTTGCTCTGTTCTTTCGGTAGAGACTAAAACTAGATTGTAGATTGGATGAATGACTTAGGTTTCCATCAATGACAACACTTACAAGCCATATGCCAACAATATCCCCCTTTGGAATTGATGGCAACACTTAGTGAAAAATGACTAAGTGTCAAAATCATTATTAGTACATTGCCAAACTTTTATTGCTCTCTCTCCCCTATGCTTCAAAAATAATAACTCCCCCTTAGATTGATGAGGAATTTTTTCCTACACTCTCTCCTCCTTTGAAATCAATGACAAAGAATAGAAACCATATGCCAAAAATGACAAAAAGTGACAAAACACGTGTTCAAATTTTTAAAACTCCAAAACTGATTCAAAACCTTTGAAAAAGAGTTAGAAAATTATCTTATGATTTTCCTTCATTTTCGGAAGGAACTTCTTCCAAGAATCTATTGTGATCCCAATGATTATGATCAAGCTATTGTTCTTAGATGTCTTGTTGAAAATATCAGTGAGGGATTCCAGAATTGTAATCTCTTCCTCCATTTTTTCTCCTTTCCTTAGTATCTCAATCATTTGTTCCAATCTGCATTCGGTTAGATCCTTTACTTTCAAGAAGGTGTACACAAGTGTGTTCTTGGTGAATTCAAATTTTGTGTGTTTAGACTGTAGATCCCGAATCTTTTTCTTGATTGCACCATCTTCTTGAAACATATCAAAGCTTTTCCCGATCCCATTCAACTCTGTTTCAATCTGCTCCAGTTTCTTTTTGTATTTTCCAACTGCATGAGGCCAACAGATGCAATAGTTGTAGATGTTATTGGTTGCACTTATGCATTGTCTCAACTCATTCATTTTCTTCTTCAATTTGGTGAGTGATAGCCTGAGCTGTCCTTTTAAATGAGAGATAAGTTCACCTTATTCTTTGTATTGAACCTCATAGTTCATTGTTTCTTTGCTGCATTCAATCATTTCATCAGGTAGAATGTTTTGCAAGCTCTCTAATTTGATCTTGCATTTCTCAAGATGAGCATTTAACACACTCAGAATCATGTCTTGATCATATGATGGTCTAACAGATCATAACTTAGCTATTTTCTGCATTCCACATTCTTCTTGAATAAGTTGTTGTAGCTTCTCCTTGGTTAGGTCATCTTCTTCTTCACTAGCCTCTGAATTTTCCTTTTCCAATTCATTTTTCTACGAGTCCTTGATCTCACCATCAGATTCTTCATCCAATATATCTACAATTTCATGTTCCTTTCCATTTTCTTCAGTTTGAGGAATCTTGGATTCCAGAGGGTTGTACTCAACATTTTCTTTTTCCCTTTTCTTCTTTTTCTCCATGCTACCAAAAGAGGAACCAACTTCAAGTGTCCTTGCCGAAAGAGAAACACTTACTGAATCAAACATTCCTAGAAAATTCTCACTAAATTTTTCAAATTCTTCAACACAATTAGCCAAATTCTTGAAATATGTGAAGATTTGCTTGCATACCGGTTCATTTGTTTTCCACATCACATTGTTTATCTTAGGTAAAAAATTCAAGAAGTAAATCACTAAGCATATGACCAGTGTACTGAACCTGAAAGGGTAGCCTCTTTTTGGTTAATTTCACATTCTCCATTAACTGATCCTTTATCAATCTACATAGGTCAAAGTCCTAACCTTCAATTATCATTTTATGAGAGATGTCCATTGCGCCAACCAATGTTGCTCCTTCACGGTTGTTGTAAAATATTTTATGTTATTTCATGTGCAATGTACTTTGTAACATGATTTTTGATCGTCAAAATTATCAGTGCTCTTTGATCTCCAATCACTCCAATTAGGGTTTCAACTTCTTTGTTCTGGATGGATTTTTTCCTCGGTATGTCTTTGAATTTGTATAATCCAATCAAAATTTTGATTGCCTCCTTCGTAATAATGTAGGGTTTGTCCAAAATCAAGGTATTGTTGTGCAATCTGCTCAGGATGAATTTTATGAATTTTGCATTCTTGAAATGGGGAAACTCATTCCAAATATCTAAATTATTGTGCTTTTCTTCATTTAATTGCTTCAATTCGTTGGGAAACAATAGATTTCTCATAGACCTAATATTTGCACTATTATATTCATCTAGAATGATCGACCCTTTGAATTGTTCCATTTTTCTTTCATACTTATAGTTAATAACCACACACCAAATTGTATTGAAGATTTCGAAAACAATTGAAATACCTGATATGTGAAGTGTGTGATAAAATGACCTAGAAATGTAAACAAACTGCTACAAAAATAAATAGAAATGAATAGGTGCACCTAGAAAGGTGTTGAGGACTAGGATGGAAGCTGGAAATGATGCTGATGCTGAAATTTAGGCTAGTTGGGACACTTATGCCATTCTAGGAAATTTAGTCCCAGATTTAGAAAACTTCACTGAGGCCCGTTTCTGCCAAATGGGTGTCCAAATCTACAAAAACCTTTGAAAAACAGGTTGAGTGGGACTAGGTTGCCATTGTTGGTGACTTAGTCCACTTTTGAATTTCTAAAGATTACGGAGTGGAAGTGGAAGCCTTCGATGTACACTTCGGTTCTTCACAGGTGTCCGCTTTTGAAACTAAAGAATCTAGTCTGTAAGTGTCCTCCAAGCTCCAATTAGGGTTTCTGCAACCTTGAAGGGCTTTGACACTTTGATGAAAAAAATTCTAAACATAGTCTTTGACAAACCTACAAATCACATAAAGAGAGAAAGAAATGTTGGATGTTAGGGCATAGGGGTTTGCCTTGGTCAAACCCCTTTTGAGTAATTAAACCAAATGAAGATAGAAATGTAATGAAACATGAAATGAGGGAGTTAATACCTTGCCATGATGAATGATCTTAAGTTGTTGTAGTAATCCATCCCTTAAATGCTTCAACAAAGGATGTCTAGATGACCTAGGATGCAGATCCTAGCTTGCTTGAGAATAGTAGTGAATGAGTGATTGAGAAGATTGAGTGAGGAGAAAAATGAGACTTAAGAGATACAAAATGAGGGGGAAAACCCTTATTTATACATGCTATGCCCTAATTCCCTGAAAATAACACATGATAGACCGACATTAGGGTTTTGGAGGCAAATTCTCATTAGAATTTTACATTTTAATTTTGAATTTTATGCCAAAAGGGACTAGGTCGCCCAAGGTGGCGACCTAGGCCACCTAGGAATTTTTGATTGATTGTCAAGGATTGAAGTGTGATTATTATTGTTTGTCGGGATTGTCTTCTAAAACACACTAAATTAAGGCATGCAAGTGCATTAAGGGGTCATTATGCCATAAGAAAAGGTTAATTTAATGATGACAAGCCTAGAAAAGTGTGAGGGTTAGTTACAACACCTTACAACACTTTGGACTAAGGCTTGGAAAGAGGTTCTTTAGGTGAATTATGGTGGAAGGGGTCTAGAAAAGTGAGGAAATATGTTACAACACTTCACAAAACCTTTGCAAGACACCTTATAATTTAATAAAAACTAGGCTGAAAACCAAAAGAAAGGGCTCAAATGAGTGAAAAGTGTCAAGGCTACACTTTTTGGTGACACATTTAGCCCCCACTTTAGTGAGAGGATGAACTTGCTTCAAAATCACACTAAATTATCCAAGTGGCACAAATGGTGAAGAAGGAGAAAGATGAAGGAGGTGGTCAAGCCCCCGGGATTCAAGATTCTAAGTCAAATCGACATCAGTAAAAGAGGACACATTTAAGGGAGAATGATCTGTAGAAAAATGAGATACATGATCATGCGATGAAAAGAACTAGTAGAGAAAGAGAAAGGTGAAAAGTTGGATCAAGCTTCAACCATTTGTCCAGCTAGTTGTGGATAAGATCTAGGTTGTTTGTCCAAAAAGATGATGTGTACTCACTCTAGGGCGACGTGACTTTTGGTTGTCCGTTGAGTGAGAAGGCCCAAAAGGAAAAAAAATACAGACGGCTGGTATGTACTCACAGAGACAAAATTGGCTATGGGGAAAGTTGTGTCGCTTGGGCTTCCCGCTCGAACCATACCAAAGTTATACCCCTTGATAACTTTAATAAGGCACCACAAAATAAAATGACTTTTAAAAATGATGGTGTGTGTCACCAAAAAGTGTAGCCTTTGACACTTTTCGCTCATTTGGATCCTTTCCTATCAATCTTGGACCATTTTTAAACACTTTCTACCCCTTTTCAAGCCTTGTGCCAAGGTGTTCTAAGGTGTTGTAAAATATTTTCACACTTTCCTAGGCTTGTCATCACCAAGTCAACCCTTTATTATGCTATAACGACCCCTTAATATACACATAAGTCCTATCTTAGTGTGTCTTCATGAGACAATCTTGACAAACATAAATAATCATACTTTAATTCTTGATAATCAATAAAAATTTCCCAAGTGGAATAGGTCGCCACCTTGGGCGACCTAGTCCCATGTGGCATAAAAATTGAAATAAACCTAATATTCTTTCAAGATTTTGTGTCTAAAACCCTAAGGTCGGCCTGTATGGTGTTATTTTGGGAAAATTAGGGCATAACTTGTATAAATAAGCCTAGAAACCCTAATTTCTCATTAGATGCATCACTCAACTCACTCTCCTCTCAATCTCTCATCACTCCTTCTCAAGCAAGCTAGGGTTTGATCATTCCAAGTCAACAAGAAATCTTTTCTGAAGCATTCAAGGGCTAATTGCTGCAACAAAACAAGATCTCTCATCATGGCAAGGTAACTCACTCCATTAATTCATGTTTCATGTTTCATCTCATTTTTTCTATTCATTTTGGTTTAGTTACCTAAAAAGGGTTGACCAAGGCAAACCCCTAATCCCTAACAATCAACACTTTTCTCTTTCTCTCCTTGTGTGTTGTAGATTTAGGTACTTTGAAGATCTTTGAAGGCATTGAAGACTTGTTGAAGAAAATTCCTTGCTTTAAAAAGCCCTAACATCCACTAAAAGTCACTTTTAGGCCTGAATATCAGAGTTTCAGAAGTGGACAATTGTGAAGAACCAAGGAGCAAACCGAGAGCTTCCGTTTCCCCTTCGAAAATTCTAGAAATTCTGAAGAGGACTAAGTTACCAAGATTGGAAACCTAGTCCCACTAGATAGGCCTTTTGTGATTCTCACATTTTTAGATACCCATTTGGCATAAACAAACTCTAGACCAGCTTTTAGGAATCTGGGACTAGGTCACCCAAATTGGTACAAGTGTCCCTTTTGACTTTTGCAACATTTTCATCAGCATTCCAAACCTCCAATAGATCCACCTTCAAATACCAGGTGCACACATTCTATCCCTTTTATTTATGTATAGTATAGTGTATATTATTAGGTCATTTTGTATATGCTTGCATACAACATTGTGTTTTCCAGCACTTTACATTTCTTAGGTTTTACATTAGCATTTAGTTTATTTTATCTATTTCTAGCACTTAGAATATTTCATTTAGACATAATCACACATATTCACAACCCCTTAATCCTTTGAATGAACTCACCAAATACCCATATCATCAAGGTGAAAGAGTGTTATTCCTAAACTAGGTACTCCTTAGGTGAAAAAGCCTGGGGGCCTAGTTGGGGAATCCTCTTTCCCTTCCTTCAATTGTTTTTGGTGGTTCATTTTGGTGAACCCAAATTTATTACATACTCTCTTTTGATTTTTATTTCTTTAGCATCCTAGGATTGGCTTGCATTGCATGTTGCATTAGTGAAGCTGCATCCTAGGGTTTCACAATTTGCATTAGTGAAAGTGCATAATAGGTTGCATTTTTGCATTTTTAATCATTACATATCTCTAAAATTCTACATTTTCTTCTTAGGTCTACACTGTACAACACATAGACCACTTGAATCAATCCAAAACTCCTAAAAAATGTCAAAAAAATCATGAGGACTAGGTCGCCATCCTGGGCGACCTAGTCCCTTCAGGCTTCTGAAACTGCCCTTTACAAAGCTGAAAACTTAGTTTTTAAGCTTCTATTTTGTGCCAGTACCTACCTGTATCAATAGGTTGTGTTTTTTCTACATGTATTTTATTAGAATTAGCTTAATTTAGCTCATTTCATGCATTGCACATTTTCAATTTTGCATTTACAAACTTTCATTTTCAGATCATTGATAGTGTAATTAGTAAATTGCCTTCTTTTGCAATCTAAAATTTGTATTTCCTTTCCAGTTTTTACATTGCATTATACATTATTCAAACATGTTAATTGCAATTTTTTCTAAAATTTCAGAGAAAAATTTAGTAAATAAACATGTTAATAATTCATTCAATACATTCCCTAGTTATGAGAGTCTAAGGAATGAAAACATTTATAATTGTCTTGAACATACACTACCTTTTATCTCTCCTATTTGTGAGGATGTTGTGTTAGAAGCAAATACAAACATAGATAATCATGATTATCATAATTTTTCCTCTCTTGATACCTCTCCTTCTAGTGACAAAGGTATCTTGCTACAAGAAGGTACAATTGTTAAGCATCATGAAGGTTTTTCTTGTTCTTCTCCTCATCCCCTTTGGGAAGATATTTTAGCACAATAAAATGAAATCATAGAAACTTTCCTAAACATCACCTTATCTAGACTCCATAACAATTCCCATGACAATTATCCTTCTCCTCACATCCCTCCTCGATACAAAGAGGATAGATTGGTGTTAGAAGATACACCTATTTCAAGTCACGCAACTCTTGACCCTCCCTACCTATTTGAAAATCATAGTGATCCTTCTCTTGATGCCTCCTCTTCTTGTAGTGAAGCATGTGATGAACCTCTTCCAAGCTCTCCTACTAGAGTAGGTTGTTTGGAACAAGAGAATGAGACCTTTGATGATCAAATAGAACCCTATATTCATCCTTCCTCTCCTCATTATCCCATCCTTGATCATTTCCTTAATAATATTATGCCCTTACAAGAAGATGTAGAGCCTATATTAGAATCTCCTTCCCTAGGGGATGTTAATATTATTCAACCTCAACTTATCCTTTATCCCCCTTCCCCCAAAACCTCAACTTGAATTCACTCTCTGGGCGGGTGCATGGAAATGGGTAGCCATTTCGTGGACACCCTTCAATTTTTTTTTTGAAAAGCCATAATGCGAGCACGTTATAACACACTCACATGATGGCTTGTTATGCCAAGCCTGAGGCTCAACAACAACAAATCAATAACACGAGTGTGTTACAACACTCTCGCGTTATTGCTTGTTAAAAGCAATAAAAGGAAGTGAAAATCTATCATTCTTATTTTGACTGTTTTTTCTTGCAGTTGTGGCCAAAACCCCCATATTTTCGTGCTCGCATTCTAGGAGGATCAATTCAAAAAATTTCTTCACCAACAATTACTATTTATTTGCAATGATGGAACCACGATGAGGAGGAGGTGTGAGAGGTAAGGATTATGCAGTTTTTATTTTGAATTAGTTAGTTTTAGGTTGAATTTGATATATATTTGTTTGAATTTTTAGGAAATGCAAATCAACCTGCAAACCCTCAAGATCCTCAACAGGAAGACCAACCAAATCCTCAAGATCAAAATCAACCACAACAACAACCTCCTCCACCAATCACTCAACCCCCTCCTGGCACTCAACACAATTTAATGAATGAAATTGAGAACAACAAAAAGTAAATTGAGAATTTGATTAGTAGGTTGAGTGATCCAAATGGTTCAACCACAGAAAGAATGACCCTAGCAAATTCATTGATAGATATGTTAAAAAATATATATTCAATTAGCACATAAATAACTGGATGGCAAGATAGAAGGCTGGCGGCTAGGGATTATTATGCAAATAAACTATCATAAAAAGATGTAAAGGATTTAAAAATTACAAAAGGTGATTTTTGCTCATTATTCACCGACCCACACACAAATCAAAATCTTACCCTAAATGCAAAGAGGTTTCCTATCCATTGGTGCCACCACCAACATATTAGGGACCAATTTTATGATAGGTGGTACATGGTCTTCAATTACCCACCATGCAAAAATTGCGAGGTCTCGCAATATTTCCTTAGGAAACTATACAGTGAGTTCATATTGAACAAAATCCCAAATTATTTTGATATCAGGGATTTCCAGGGGAGAGGTGGGGGGTCAGCTCAGGATAGACCTGGTGCACATCCGGATCCTACGCAGCAAGGTAGACAAGCTCTCGCTAGGCCACCTATTGAGCACGTTGTTATGCCTTCCATCGCAAAGGAAAGTGCTGACGTAGAGACATTACAGGCAATCAACACTTTGACCCAGAGTGTCATTCATCATACTAGCCCTATTCTAGAGTGCCATCTAGGGGAGTCTTCGAGTGGTGTCCTTCGAACAAATGTGTGTCAATCTTGCGGGGCTACTTGTTCATATGACCCCACCGACACTCAGAAGACTGGTACGTAGGATCTGTCTGCATCTCTCGAGATGGAGAGGGAAGCTAACATTTTGCATGAGGCATATGGCATTGATAGTCAGGTAAAAGTAGGTGCATGTTCATTGAATTTAATTTATTAATTTTTGATTTTGAAATGCAAGATTAACTAAAAA
Organism: Sequoiadendron giganteum; assembly: GCA_007115665.2. Lineage (NCBI taxonomy): Eukaryota > Viridiplantae > Streptophyta > Pinopsida > Cupressales > Cupressaceae > Sequoiadendron > Sequoiadendron giganteum. The sequence goes on from CM021107.1 coordinate 639,578,168, forward strand.
TGTTTTATAATTTTAAGAAAATTGTAGGGTCACAATGTTGAGACTGGATACACCGGCCCCCCACCAACTTATTTATGCAGTACACCTATCGCTAGGGTATGTAACTAGTAAACAATTATAAATTTATTGCATGTTAATAGCATTGTTTTACGAATGGTAATTTAATATGTGATTTTGGATGTTGAATAGACTAATATTGGAGGTTTTGATGGAACACTTCCCAGTGACAGTGAATTTACTCAAACCTACATGGAGGTAATAGAATAAAGAGTTTAACTAATGAATCAAGTACTTAATAGATTTGTGTAGTTTATATGCACATCCTTGATTACGTTGAATAATTTGTTGTTTTATTTTCAATTGTTTCAAGACGAAACACCTCCGAATGTGACGAGGGGAATGGAGATTGGTGTGACATCTGCTATACAATCCTTGATGGCTTTGATAGGAGAGGTATGAAGAAAATTAGAAAATTTTCAATTTACATTTGTTGTTATAGATGTTAGTTAGTGAAAAATAAAACCATTATTGATTCACGTAGTTTAATTTTTATTTGTATGGTTTATACAGGACTTGAGCATGCCTGAGCATGGGTGTGAGAATATTTCCCTCATGGTGAAAGATCGTGAGATGTCAGTAAGTGATTATTTTGTCAAATATATCATTTTTTATAATGTAATTTCTATATATTCATGTCTTTACTTCTTATTGTAACAGTTAAAACTTCACCATGAACTAAACCATAGGAGGAGCAACAAGAGCACTCCTCAAGCACAACAAAAATGAGTGACAGACCTATCACCATCTGATCGAAAAGGAAAGGGAAAGATTTTATTTCGAGGGCATGGAGAGTAATGACTTTTGATTCCAATGCCCTTTGTTGTATGCCTACATGTAAGTTTTGTACATATTTGACATTGTATGCCTATATGGGATTCTCGTAAGCCTATATGGCTATTTTGTACATATATTTCATACTTATATCGACATATATTGATGTATGAATGCATGTATATTTGGTTAATACAAATATCTTTTATCGATGTCTGTCCATATTTACATTCTAAATTGATGGTTCAATATATATGAGTTACGTGTATTCAAGTGTATACTTTACCAATAACGTGTATACTTTGTGACTTACGTGCATTCGAATGTATACTTTGTGGCTTATGTGTTTTCATGTGTATACCTTGTATTCGTGCATATACTTTGTATTAATTTGTGTATACTATGTATTCATGTGTATACTTTTTGAGGCTTACATGTTTTTGATTACTTGTGCTTCCCTTATTGACATGTACATGCTTGACTTATTCATGTGTATAATTATTAATTGGTTAGCCCTAGCATTGATCATTGTTGTCCTTCATGGTTTGTCTTGAATATTAATTGATTGATGCTAAACAACTTTATCTAAAATAAAAAACACGTTTACAATTGGCATTCCATGAAATGATTCATAAAAAGATTCCAATATGTTCTTGATGCGTCACTATCGAAAGATTTATATGTCAACTTTTTGCAATATTATTTCTTGTATACGAAATGCACTCGGGAGAAAACAAGTTATAATTTATAATACAAATTAGAAATAGACTCAACGTTGTCCTAGACCCCCGAATAGGTCTATTTAACAAAGCAACATGCTCTCAATCACTCTTCGAATTGCAAAGAACCATTGGTGATGCAGAGTGGCTCAACCAAGTTGTGATTTGACACAACTTCTCTCAAATATGCCCACTAAGACTCCAACATTCACTTGAACCAATGATAAGAACTCTCCTATTCATTTATGGTTCTACACCAAACCACCATCAAAAGAAAGCCAACTCAACCCTCTTTCAATCCATGTTAGCCTTGGGACCATACAGGAAGCTAGAGGTTGTACCAAGTACGGGATCAACAAGTTTGTATCAAAAATCTAAAAAATAGAGAACAATATGAATAATTTTGTTATATCTTCTCCAAAAGTTCATCAACAACCTCCATTCGAGCCTCTCAAGGCTTTACATAGTGTTTTACACCCTTCTCTAACTAATCCACGCCCTTAACTAACTAAAAACCAACTTTTAAAACAAGTAACCTTTGCATTTCAAATTTGTTGCTTTAAGCAACTTACAAATTTGCAACTTTAGACTTAGGATCCAACCTAATGAGTACATATAATGACCTCTAAACCCACACAAATGGCTTATAAATAGCATTATTACATCGAAAAAACTTCATTCTTTCACAATCATATACAAATTTGCCTTCAAAGGCTACAAAGACAACTTCTAGTGCAAGATTGAAATTTTCACATTTTTGATCACTAGACCCAAAAGTCACCCTAAAACATACCTAATGGTCTTAATTGACCTTATTCAAGACAAATCATGCTCAAAATACCCACAACAACCTATTGACCAACCTATTGACCATCAGATAATCACTAAAACCACTGAACTAGACCTTCTTCATCAAATGGAGGAGCAAGGTGCTCTGCACCAATGATCATACTCTTTTTGTGTGGAATACTCAGACTTCTCAACTGTCGTTTGTATGTTTCTCTTTTCCAGTGTTTTGCGTGCCATCATAAGAGATCAAACTGATTGAATGCAAGTTAGATCAATTCCACATGTTTGGGTGTGAAAGAGGACCATGCCTAGCGTAAACCTACCTATTGGGACATGTTGGAGTAGTTATTTTGGTCACACAAATTTCAAAACAAAAGTTGCACCACTTTACAACTTTGCACAACTTGAATTTGACACTTTTTCCATCAAGTGAAAATTCGTCGCCACGAAGAAAACCACTTTGAGATAGCCAAAACTGAGAGAGGTTTTTGTAGAGGGGCCCAACATGATCCTATAGGATTAGATGAGAAGTTTCTAAGCATCTTGATATCTGAGTAATAACATGTTGAAGTTTGCAGCCATTTTGCACTTTGGACCCTTAAGGGATCGATCCGGTGGAATGTAGCTCAGAGTGATTCCGCGTGTTTCAATGAAAAAAATACCATGCCTAGCATAAACATACCTATTCGGATGTGTTGGAGCAGTTATTTTGGTTACACGAAATGCAGAGCAGAAGTTGCACCACTTTGCAACTTTGCATTGCTTGAATTTGACACTTTTTCTATCTGTAAGAATTGGCTATGAAGGTAGCCACCCAAGATCTAGAGCCCTAATGGAAGCACAAGCATACGAGAGATAGAGACAATATGACAAGAATAAACTATATTCTGCCAATAATGCAAATAGAAATAATGTATGTATCAATGTACAAATGTAGTAGAGACCCCTTGGTTATATAGCCAAGGTGAGAACATAGGAGGGCATAAGATTATGACAAGTGTCGTAATCTTATGACATGAGACAATTGTGAAAAGCTATCACTCCACCTAAAGTGGGAAAGTGATAATGTGATAACCACCACAAAAAGTGGATCTACCACAAAAGGTGGAGAGGAATCACATGATGTGTCCACGAAAGGTGGAAATGATAAAGTGATAACATGATAAGTCCACCAAAGGTGGAAAATCTCCAACAACTCCTATGTGGTCCCTAAGTAAACTTAACTAAGGTGTAATGATGACCTAGGACAAGGTACAAAACAAATAATTACACCAACACCCCCCCTTAAGTGCAACTTAGGGAGAATGTACACAATGCAAGATGGGTCCCGACAACTGGGCCATGTTAGGTACCCATGTACAAATGCAATGCAATCTCTCATAAAGTGGAGAAAAGGAGAAAACCACGTGGGAAAAACTCCCCTCCAAAAGATAGATGAAAAACAAGAGAAAATGCTCTCAAATGTATGAGAAGGACAAAACCCTTAGAAGAGGAGAAAGTCCCCCCCATAAGAGAGAATGAAGAAGTCAAGTGACCCCCTCAGATGAAACATCCCGCACCCCCAAGAGAGCTCACAAATGATGATAGGTACTCTTAGTGAAAGGTTTGGTGAAGATATCTGCAACCTGCTCTGTAGTAGGACAATACTGCAAATCAATGACCTGCTCCTGTATCAGCTCCCGAATGTAGTGCATATGAATCTCGATGTGTTTGGTCCTCTGATGGTGAACCAGATTCTTCGAGATCTATATGGCACTCTGATTGTCACAATGAATTATTGAAGGATGTGGAATAGTGAAGCCAAACTCAGTGAGAATATTTTGAAGCCAAATAGCCTCAGTAGCTGCATTAACAGCCCCTCGATACTCAGCCTCAGTCGAAGAAAGAGCAATAGCATGTTGCTTCTTACTCTGCCAACAAATGGGGCTAGAACCAAGATGAAAGCTATAACCAGAAGTGGAATTGCGATCATCAATATCACCAGCCCAATCAAAATCTGTATATCCCACCAAGGTAAGTCTTGTACCTGCTGCATAGTGAATCCCATGATGATGTGTACCCTGTATGTAATGCAAGATGCGTTTGGCTGCCTTCCAATGAAGCTCATGTGGTTCCTGCATAAAGTGTGAAACCATGCCAACTGCAAAGGAGATATTAGGGCGTGTGTGAGTCAAGTAGATGAGACTCCCAACAAGCTGACGATACAAAGTGGCATCAACAAGTGGAGTAGAACACTTAGCCTCAAGCTTGATTCCTGAAAGAAAGGGAGTCGGAGCAGGCTTACAATCAGCCATGTGAAACTGAGATAGAAGATCAAGAGAATACTTGGGCTGAGAGAGAGATATCCCAAAAGCTGACTGTGTGATCTCAATCCCAAGAAAATAGTGCAAAAGGCCCAAGTCAGTCATAGCAAATCTATCCTGCAAAACAGATTTGACACTACCAATGATGGATGACGTACTCCCTGTAATGATCAAGTCATCAACATAGAGCACAAGTAGAAAATGAGTCACCCTGTTGCAAAATGTAGACATTTGGATCTGAATGACACCTGGTGAATCCTACAGAGAGAAGAAAGGAATCCATCTTGGCATACCAAGCCCTGGGGGCCTGTTTGAGGCCATAGAGAGACTTCCTCAATCTGTAAACCAAAGAAGAATCTTGTATGAATCCCTGTGGCTGCTCCATGTAAATCTCCTCATGAAGATCCCCGTGAAGAAATGCACTCTTCACATCCATCTGATGTACAACCCAACCATGAGCTGCAGCAATAGCAAGTGTCAAGCGAATGGAGTTCATCTTAGCAACGGGTGCAAAGGTCTCTGTGTAATCAACACCTGGAACCTGTGAGAAACTTTTTGCCACAAGCTGAGCCTTGTACTTATCCACACTTCCATCTGCTGCATACTTGGTCTGATAGATCCACTTGCATCGAACCATCTTTCTCCCCTTGGGGAGTGGAACTACATCCCATGTGTTGTTCCTCATCAAGGAACTATACTCTTCCTCCATTGCTGAATCCCACTCTGGAACTCCTGATGCTTCCTTGAAGGACTGTGGATCTGAAGCAGTAGCAATAAAAGCATGTGGAAAATCTTGATGTTGTGACCGAGTCCTTCAAGTATCTGAAGGATCCCCAACAAGAGAACCTGCTGACTCAAGAGTCTGTCAAGCCCAACAAGGTCTAGTAGGAGATGAAGGATGAGGCTCCTCAATTGCAAGTGGAACCTGCAAAGGTGTGATCCTGCAAGTCAGAGTTGAGGGAGAATCATCATCTGAGTCACTATCGTCACTTTCCACTATGGAGGAAGGAAGAGGAGGATTAGAGGCTAAGCTAGGAGAGCTTTCCTCAAAGTGAACATCCTCTCAATGAATAACTCATGTGTCTGGATCCAAAAGTCTGTATGCCGTAACACCTTCAGGATATCCAACAAAGATGCAAGGCCTACTCTGAGGTTCCAATGCCTTGCATTTCTCTAGAGGTATGCATGCCCAAGCTGGACAACCGAAAACTCTGAAGTGTCTCACAACTAGTTTTCTACCACACCAAGCCTCAAAAGGAGTCATACCCTTCAAAGCCTTATGGGGAACCCGATTCTGGATGTGAGTGGCACAATTGATAGCTTCTGCCCAAAATTGAGGACCAAGAGAACGAGCATGAATCATGCAGCTAGCCATCTCCTTAAGGGTTCTATTCTTTTATTCTGCAACACCATTCTATTGTGGAGTGTATGCAATTGAATGTTGAATATCAATCCCCTCAAGAGTACAAAATTCCTCAAGTCTATTGTTCACATATTCCCTTCCATTGTCTGTGCAGAGAATCTTGACTTGCTTCCCTAATTGCTTCTCAACATGAGCCTTGAAGGCTAGAAATCTGTCAAAAACTTCACTCTTGTGAACAAGAAAATAGACCCATGTGAAGCGGGAGTAGTCATCAATGAAGGTGAGGACATAGCGGGCCTTGCTGAATAATGGCACCAGAAATGGACCTGCTACATCACTGTGAACCAATTGAAGAACTTCCAAAGCTCTCCAAGACTTCCCTTTGTCAAACTTCTCTTTTGGATGCTTACCCAAGGAACAACCTGAACAAACACCTTCTGAAAATCTGATTTGAGGGAGTCTTGAAACCATATCCTTTGTGCTAAGCTACTGAAGATAGCGGTAATTGAGATGTCCAAACCACTCATGCCATAACTTACTTTTTGAATTTGAATGAGTGAGCAATGCTATAGAAGGAGACTTGGGAATAAAGTGGGAAAATGAGTAAGGCCATGTGTTGGGATTAGCTTGTCCCACTGCAACCAAGGCATCATCCTTAAGTTCTTTGACCACAACTGAATCTCGTAGAAACTCAACTTTCTTGCCATCTCCAAAGTGAGTGATTTGGTAGATTGAAAGAAGATTAGTGCTCAAGTTAGGAACATAGAGAACATCCTCAAATGTTCCATCATCCATGACAACCAAACCTTTGCCTTCAACATACACTTGAGTGTCATCACCTATAAAGATGGTTAGGTACCTTAGATGGCTCCAAAGAAGAAAACTGCTCCCTTGTAGAACCCATGTGATGAGTAGCACCCAAGTCAAGTATCCATTATTGTGAAGAACCTGTAGTAGCCATAAAAGCTTGCCCTTTTCCTTTTGATTGTGAGGAAGTGGAAGGAGATGAATCCTTCTTCTTGTAGGTAGATGGAAAATTGATGTTGTTTTTCTTAATGATGTTTGTCAACTCATCAATTTGCTTAGTATGGCAATGATGCTCATCATGACCAAATCTCTTGCAATATGAGCAAGTTGGTCTTTCCTTCTTGCTTGAATTTCCCTTATGAGGAAAAGGTTAAAAATTCCTTTGTGGTGGAGAGGATGATTGTGCTTTATCTTGTTGTGTCTTTGGCTTAAACTGCTTTTGCTTCTTATTGGAACCCTTTCCTTGAGTCCCTTGATTCCCTTGATTAGCCACCAAAGCTTTGGACTTTGAAGACTTGAGAATCCCCATGCTTATCAATTTTTCTTGCTCTAACATCAACATTTCTATGAATGCATCAAATGATGGAAGAGTGAAAGAACTACCCGCTATCAAGCGATGCGTTTGGAAGCTAGAAACAAATGCTACATATTCTGATGGAAGCTTTTCCAACAAATTGTAGACCAATTGTGCATCCTTTTTGTCAATTCCACAATCCTTAAGTTGTGATCTTAACTCATTTTCCTTAGTGACATAGTCTTGGATTGTATCAAAATTCTTAGGATCTAACATTGTGAGATCATTGTCAAGCTGATAACCTCTAATCTCATCAAGTTGGCCATACAATTGACCAAACTTTTCCCAAGCTTCTTTAATTGTTGTAAACTTTTCAATTTGATAGATTAGATTTTTTGATACATATTTCCTCAATGTTCCAAGAGCCATAGTATTTTTAGTGAGCCAATCCAAATGAGCATTAGGATCAAATGGTGCAACAATAGTTCCATCAATATAATGAGTTAATCCTTTTTCCATCAACTTACTCCAAGCATCAATTTTCCAAGAAGCATAGTTATGTGGAGTTAACAAAGGAAACTTAGGAGAACCCATAGCAACAAAGATAACAAGAGATAGAGAGGAACAATCACACAAGACACCCCCCCCAAATTCACTCAATCAAAGAACCCCCCCAAAAAATGATGATTTGGCACTTTATACTTAGTGCGTTTACAATGGCCACTTGAAAGCCAAGCAAAGTGGGATTATGATTTTAAATGTTTTACAACAGCCTTAATTAGGCAACAACAGACTCAAATAACTGATACAAAAGACCAAACTGAGATCTTGTCCTTATAAATGCCAAAATAGGCCAAAACTGACCAAGTGCTGAAAGTACAATTTCTAATCACAATCGCTACAAATTGATAGCACCACTGTGAAATTCAATAAAAATCATGCACTTTCAAAAAAAATGGCACCTGAAAAGGAGTTCATATGAGTCTGAACGGAGCCCCAGAAGTTGCAAAAATGGTGACAATTCAGCTACACTTGTGAGAAACTGAATTTTATGACAAATTCGTGGATCAAAACTAGAAACTGATTACACCATCGTGTAGAGCACGAAAAAATAGCCCAAATAAAAAAAAATTGCTTGAAAAAAGGACACAAAATGAGCAAGATATCTGCGTTTGAAAATGAACTGCAAATGGAGAGGGGTCTGCCAAACTTTTGAAAATCGCTGATGTATTGCTGACGTCAGCAAACTATGAAGTTAAATTTGACGGCCAGGGGGCCGTCACCGACGCCATCGCTCCTTGCCGGAAATTTGGCCGGAATTTTCTTATCGGTCAATGTGAGTTTGCCAGTCGCTTGGTGGAAACGCCGACCGTCGAGGTTGACTGTGGACCTGCCATGTGGGTGGCGTGGGACCCCCATGGGTACTGTAAGTCCCTGCGTGTCTGCAAGTACAGTCTGCACCGCAGACTTTGATTTTATTTTATTTTATTTTTTTCAAATTTTTGAATATAAATTTCGACAAGAAATAATTTTTTTTTTTTCACAAAAGTCGTACCGTCGCTCCGCAATAATGTTGATCTGTACGGTCGAGGAGGAGAAATTTTTTCCAGATGGCTCCGGACAAAGTTGTCCGATTTTGATGAATTGACAATCAATCTTAGGGTTTTAGGCCCTCCTGGACGCAATGGCAGTGTCCTTTTTGGCTGAAAATGCTCTGAAAATATGGCTACCTTTTGGATCTGGCAACCACCTCCGATCTTCAAACCCTTGTAGATTTGGCCTCCAATGTCCAACTGAGACAAAACAAAAGGCAAATCTGACTTTCTCAAACACTCCGGACGCAATGCTGAGCTCAAATCTGATGCAACAAGCTCCCAAAATGCACCTGCAATACAAAGCCAAAAATGGAACCCCCCCAGAATCTGATATTTCTATGAAAAAAAAATGCAAGAATGCACTCAAGATGTCCCCAAAATGGCAATCCAAAGGCACTCCAATAGCTCTGATACCATGTAAGAATTGGCTATGAAGGTAGCCACCCAAGATCTAGAGCCCTAATGGAAGCACAAGCATAAGAGAGATAGAAACAATGTGACAAGAATAAATTGTATTCTGCCAATAATGCAAATAGAAATAATGTATGTATCAATGTACAAATGTAGTAGAGACCCCTTGGTTATATAGCCAAGGTGAGAACATAGGAGGGCATAAGATTATGACAAGTGTCATAATCTTATGACATGAGACAACTGTGAAAAGCTATCACTCCACCTAAAGTGGGAAAGTGATAATGTGATAACCACCACAAAAAGTGGATCTACCACAAAAGGTGGAGAGGAATCACATGATGTGTCCACGAAAGGTGGAAATGATAAAGTGATAACATGATAAGTCCACCAAAGGTGGAAAATATCCAACAACTCCTATGTGGTCCCTAAGTAAACTTAACTAAGGTGTAATGATGACCTAGGACAAGGTACAAAACAAATAATTACACCAACACTATCAAGTGAAAATCCACCGCCACGAGAAAACCACTCCAAGATAGCCAAAATCGAGAGAGGTTTTTCTAGAGGGGCCCAATGCCTTTCTGTAGGATTAGACGAGAAGTTTGTAAGTGTCACGGTATCCAAGTAATAGCATGCTGAAGTTTGCAGCCATTTTGCACTTTGGACCCTTAAGGGATCGATCTAGTGGAACATAGCTTAGAGTGATTCCACGTGTTTCAGTGTGAAAGAGGACCATGCCTAGCATAAACATACCTATTCAGACGTGTTGGAATAGTTTGCTTGGTCACACAAGTTACAGAATAATGTGTACAAATTGTTTACATGACCTTTATATGACCTTTTTCACATTCTTTACATTTCAAAATTCAAAGTTTGCAAATTTTCCTACTCAAGGCATTTACAGAACAAGGTGCTAGTACACAAGTTGCAAAATGAAAGTTACACCACTTTGCAACTTTGCACTGCTTGCATTTGATGCTTTTTCCATCAAGTAAAAATTTGCCGCCACAGGAAAACCACTCTGAGATAGCCAAAACCGAGAGAGGTTTTTGTAGAGGGGCCCAACGCGATCTTGTAAGATTAGACAAAAAGTTTCTAAGAGTCACAATATCCGAGTAATAGCATGCTGAAGTTTGCAGCCATTTTGTACTTTGAACCCTTAAGGGATTGATCCAGTGGAATGTAGCTCAGAGCGATTCTGCATGTTTCGGTGTAAAACAAGACCATGCCTAGAATAAAACTACCTATTCGGATGCATTGGAGCAGTTATTTTGGTCACACGAGTTGCAGAGAGAAAGTTGCACCACTTTGCAACTTTGCACAACTTGAATTTGACACTTTTTCCATCAAGTGAAAATCCGCCACCACAGGAAAACCACTTCGAGATAGCCAAAATTGAAAGAATTTTTTCTAGAGGGGTCCAACGCGATCCTGTAGGATCAGATGAGAAGTTTCTAAGTGTCACGGTATTTGAGTACTAGCATGCTAAAGTTTGCAGCCATTTTGCACTTTGGACCCTTCAGGGATCGATTCGGTGGAACATAGCTCAGAGTGATTCCACATTTTTCGGTACGAAAGAGGACCATGCCTAGCATAAAAATACCTATTCAGACATGTTGGAATAGTCCGCTTGGTCACACAAGTTGCAGAATGAAAGTTGCACCACTTTGCAACTTTGCACTTCTTGCATTTGATGCTTTTTCCATCAAGTGAAAATCCGCCACCACAGGAAAACCACTTTGAGATAGCCAAAACCGAGAGAGGTTTTTGTAGAGAGGCCCAACACAATCCTATTGGATTAGATGAAAAGTTTCTAAGTGTCACGGTATCCGAGTAATAGCATGCTGAAGTTTGTAGCCATTTTGCACTTTGGACCCTTAAGGGATCGATTTGGTGGAATGTAGCTCAGAGTGATTCCGCGTGTTTTGGTGCAAAACAAGACCATGCCTAGCATAAAAATACCTATTTAGATGCATTGGAGCAGTTGGTTTGGTCACATGAGTTGCAGAGCGAAAGTTGCATCACTTTGCAACTTTGCACAACTTGAATTTGACACTTTTTCCATCAAGGGAAAATCCGCTGCCACGGGAAAACCACTTTGAGATAGCCAAAATCGAGAGAGGTTTTTGTAGAGGGGGCCAACGCAATCCTGTAGGATCAGACAAGAAATTTCTAAGTGAAAGTGAATAAGTTTTATGGGGTTTGTGTTGCTGCCCCTGCAAATTTTGATGGAAAAGGGCATGAAAAATGAGGTTTCACCCTAGGGTTTGATAAAATATTGCATGTAGAGGTTGGGTGATTATATTTTGAGTTTTTTAAGGTTATTTTAAGAAGATATGAGGCAGTGGCATGTTCTGTTAAGGTGTGGAACCATTCCTTTCAATAAACCCCCCTTATACTAGCATAAAATAAGGGTTTTGGTTTGGCATGGTGGAGTGAGTTTGTCCTGAGACAAATTGCGGATCTGAGGGTTTGAATACATGATAATTGCTACCCCAACAAGTTAAGGGGGTTCTTGAATGTTTAAAGGTATTTTAGTTTGTAAATTAGGCCTAGTTAGCCTAATGAGGACAACAAAGGTGGTCATTTTTGATGCACATGTTGCAAGATAGTCACTGTTGATTTTGAAGTATGTGTTGTAACTCAATAATAGCTATCTAGATCAGTCATTTTTTTGTGAAGTCATTTGAGAATATTTCCTCAAAACACCATTTGGAGCCACTCTTTTCACTTGAAAATTCATCATAAAACCCTTTAGCAACAACTCCACCTTTGTTTCTTGAATTCCCCTGCACAAATAAATACACACACACCTAAATATCCTAATTCGACCTTACATGCTTTATATCACTTCTCTAATCACCTAATGACCTCTTTGAGACTTTGAATACATTACATATGACATTTACATGACCTTTTTCACATTGTTTACATTTCAAAATTCAAATTTTGCAAGTTTTCCTATTGAAGGCATTTACAGAACAAGGTGCTACTGCACTAAACATGGACTCCAAAATTACAATATTTGAGTAAATATCATTACAATGCCTTAGGTACTTTATTCTCATAGATCTTTTACAATTTCACTCATACATTCAAGATTCTCTATAAATGTCTACATCACAGGTGCTCATTATGAGGTTAACTTCAATTGAGTAACTTGAGATTCCCTCGCCAAACTTCACACACTCTTTTATAATGGATTGAAATCAAAATTGAGATTTGTCAAGATCTTCAAAATAAGGATGTTGCATTGCTTTTTTGGCTGATATTTTCTTTGATGGCTCATAAATGAACATTTTCTGCAATGAGAGATCAATCAATTTTTAGTAGTTTACTTACAAATACGCATAGTAAAAGAGAAAAAGAAAGAGCATCCAAAATGGAAATGAAATAAAAATAGATGGAAGGCACTTACATATAGGCATGCAGGTATCACAACTAAGTCACTCCTGGTCATACATCTTCACTGGGAATTCCAACATACCTATTGCACACAACACCTCTCATGAATAGAGTAAGTTGAAATTTCAGATGCTCTTATAAGGTTAACTTCAAATGAGTAACTTGAAATTCCCTCACCAAGCTTTGCACACACTTTTTTAATGGCTTAAAATCATGATTGAGATTTTCCAAGATCATCAAAATAAGGATGTTGCATTGCTTTTCTGGTTGACATTCTCTTGGATGGCTCATATATCTGCATTTTTTGCAAGGGGACACCAATCATTGTTTAGTATGTTACTTACAAATACACAAAGTAAAAGAAGATGATAGCATTGACATCAAACAAATTAATGTGCATAAAAGTATAAATTAATAAGAACCAATGTGCATATACTTACAAATTAATCCAACGAACTATCCGAGTCTGCTCTACTCTTTATTGTGTCAAGTATTGCCTCATGGTCAGATTCATAGCCCTTCCACAAGGTCTTGTTCAAAGGTCTACCCCCATATTTGGTCAAACGAACATTGGATGCCACGACAAGGTTCGAGTAATGAAGAATCTTACGATGCATGTCAAAGTCCTAAAATAGCCAATGTTTAACACTTGAATGTGGGTACCTTCTAAGCCATTTTCCAGTAACCACAATTGAGCCTGTAGGGTATTCGATATTTTCTCCATCTATAACTGGGGCCTCCAATTTCTTTTTGGCCTCAACACAACGACACAAGTAATAGTTTGTTCCCTCTTCATTTTCTTCATTTGAAATAATTGCATAAACATGCCCTGCATTGATATGTGTAGAAAATATCTTGAAATTTGTCAACATTATGAATATAGTAGAAAGTAAGATAATGACATGGAATTTCAACAACTAAGCAAGTAGATATATCACTTGGTTGAACTAGATCTAATACGTGGTCAAACTGGACTGATGATTCCATCTATGTCAGTTCTAATGTCATCAGAGGGCGATATGTGTGAAGTGGGCTAAGATAACTTGTCAACTATTTGTGAACCCACTCCCCTAACTCACAATCATTCCAGGCGTGCATTGTACATGAAGAAAAAAAGCATGCCATCTTTCGTGTAGCGATACTCCATGAACCCGCATTTGAGCTAAGGAAAGAGTGTACCTCACTCAATCCTGTTAGTGTACAACAGTCTTCATATGGTGCAATTTTAGTATCATCCATCTACCAAAAAAATCTATGAACTCAAGATGCACCTTCATTAATTGGACCCATCGAAGCATTAAACCACTCGATGATTGATTTTGCATCTGTCAACTTTGCACTGTCTTTATACTTTAACTCTTCTCGTGCTAATGCTCTTTTCATGCATGCTCTTGCACCGTCATGCTCCCCCTTTCCATGTCCGGCCTCACAAAAGTTCCACATATGTTGAACACTTGTAATGAAATGCATCTTGCATAACCAGTAGAACATGCGTGAGTTCTTGAACTGTGCTGCACAGTTATCAGACCATATTATATGTTAGTTATATTCTATGCCCATTTGAGCCAAACCACTGTAGAACATTTGGAAGCAACCTTACATGAACTTTGGAGAATGCGTGCGATCATCATTAATGTAAAAGTGCTACTCCCTCAATACCTTCCTTTGGTCATCTGTACTATCAGATGCACGAATGAATGCTATGTGCAAAAATATCGAAACCTGTGTGGAGTTGTAGTACTATGACTGCACCTCACGTTGTGGTTGTAGAGTGTAGTTCTCTACAAAGTCAACCACTAATACTATGCTTCCAACTGGAAAGGTGTCCTTGCATAGCTTGAATTGTGTGTCCAACCATAGGGCTCTATGGGAATGCATTGCATACTCAGACAATATATTGTCACAAAATGTGGACATAAACTGGTACACTGGAATCTTCTCAATAACCAAATCACACCTTTTTAGTTGAGACCCATCTTTTGTAGCATATGCCACTGTTTTATACTTCCTAAACTCTACTAGTTTTTGTCCCACCTCATCTGTGCTTTCCATATGTTGACATACTGGCATACACTGGAAGCCACCGCAACGCTTGCATGAACCATCCAAGCATGCTGTCCTGTAGAATATCTTGCCATCCTCTATTTCACATAATTTTTTTGATAAGAAATCTCTTAAAGATTTTGGTGGGGATTCTATGCCACAATCCTGCAAAACATCATTAGTATGCAAATCTAAACATATAGAACAATAAACATCATAATGGTTAGACAATTCAATATGTAGTCTATAGCAACAAGTAGTGCATGTGTGATTTATCTTGACATAAAAAGGTTTAAGCATTTCAAAAAATATTTGAGAAATACTAACTTGAGGATAATCATTTTCAAATTTTTGAAAAAATTGGGTTTGACTCATATCCAAAAAATGCTTTGGATGTGGCTAATGATTCCAACTATTGATTCTCCTTCTTACCACATCCCTTTGATTCAAAGATGGCCTTGTGTTATTATTCCAATACTCTTCAATTAGTGCTCTCAAGGCTTCGACAACTTGTTTATCTTTTCATGACAGTCTCCCCGAGAATGCCCATAATTCATTTGAATCATTTCCCTCAATTCTTTGTCGCCTTTGAATGGCTCTTGATAAATTTTTTCTACTAATTCCTATTTTTGCACTCGTCTTTCTAATGAGATGAGCTCTCTTTGTTTGACAACTTACCAAATTCGATGTAATGACACGTCGGGTGACATTACTATCCTTTGAGTGCGAGGTCTTACCCACACTCTCATAAGAATCCATTAGATTCTTCACAATAGTGTCTTCACTCGATGCAATCGATGTTCTCAACCCAATAGTCTTCATGATGTTCCTATACTTTACACCCTGCATCATTTCAAAAAATAGTTCACATCTTGTAGTCTCATTTAGCCTTTCAAAGAATCATTCCCAAATATTATCAGCATATCTTCTACAAGTGCGTGTTGAAAACTTACCTTCCATGTGCTGCGAAATCTCATCATCAATATTATTCAAATACTTTGGCTTTCTATGCAAAATTCTAGGTGGTGTTCTCCTAGGTACATACATCTCAACATTAGGAATTTCATCAATATTTAATTGAGGTGGGATAGATTGCATACCTTCGATCGAGGGTGGAGAAGAAGACATACCTTGAGGTTCACATGGGGATGATGGTATACCTTCTTCGTCGAATCTGAGTGATGATGTACTCTCAACTTGAGTTGTGTTGGATGGTGTCCAACAATATTCACTTGCGGTAGATGGTGTCCCTCCATATTCACTTGCAGTAGATGGTGTCTGTCCATATTCACTTGTGCTAGATGGTGTCCCTCCATATTCACTTGTGCTTAATGGTGTCCCTTCATATTCACTTGCCGTAGAGGGTGTGTCTCCAACTACGGTATCCGAATTTGTCTTATGATGATGCTTTCGCATTCATGCCTGTTGTGCTAGCAATTCCCATTCTCTTTTTGACGGTTGAGGTTCCTCTACAATTGGCTTGTTTTCATCAATCGTTTCCAATTTCTTCTTTTCATGATATGCCGCCACTCGAACTCTCTCCTTTTCTTTGAAGGTTTCATTCTCTTCGTTCTCTTCATCTGTTAGTTTCCTCTTTGTATTTTTCTTCGGCATGGCAGATAATTTTATTTGTACCATGGTAATGAGATGAATATTAGTTCCTAAAAAATGTATCCATTCAAGTTAATTGAAAAATATATGTCATTCAAGGCTTCATTTAAATAATACTTACAATCATCTTATACAAAATTTAACCTAGCATAGACAAATGTGACATGGTTTTTTTCAATTTAGAGTGCCTTAAAGAAAAGTGGTAACGTGGCATCCCATGATTGCAAGATAGGCTCAAAATGGAAGCATGGACAAGCATACAAAATGTCAACTTATGTGTCCTATATATGTATATACAAACTGTGGAAGCAATAGGCTTGCCAAAGCACATTTCTATGTGAAAGTGAATAACCATGATGGTGATTTTGAAAACTAATGAGTGTAATGGCATTGTGAGTGTTTGATAAGTTTATGGTGCAGGAGCACCTTGACAATCTATGCTTCCATTTTGAATTTTGATTCAATTTTAGGTATCTCCATGTTGTAAGAGGGTCATTAAAGACATTTTTCATGTATGAGAATCATTAAGAGGTTTAATGTTTAAGTCCTATGTGTATTTTGTAAATTTGTCACTATTTGCAAAAGTTGCACAAATACAAAATTGTGAAAAGTTACAAAAACTGTGAAATAGGGAAGGTGAAAGGTCATATGGACTTATTTTCACTTGGAGGCACTTGGAAGTTGATAAGAGATGTATGTAATGCCTTTATAATGCCTCATGTATGTTTGGAAAGTTGTGGGTGATTGAATATCTGATTTGAATGAATAAACACACTGTTTTTCTGTATTTTCTTCAGAATTTCACTATTTCAGGCTATTGTACGAATTTGTACGGGAAGGAATGCTTGGTTGGATGCTTTTAAGTGTTGTAACAATCAATCACCTCCCACATAAAATTTGTTTCATGCATTTTTCTTAACATTTGAGTCAGATATTGCAATTTTTCTCTAAAACTGTCAAACCCTCTATTAGGGTAAACAGTGAACTTGAGAAATTGTGTTTCTCCCATTATACTCGATGAAAGTTCTCAATTTTGGTGTAAAAAATCCTTGTGGCATGTAATTTCACATTTCAAAGGTCACCAATCATATGGTGAGGACTAAGGTGTGAAGAAAATATTTTTTCTTGACTGTAAAACAATGTTTAGACTAGTAAAACAAGGAATTGTGAAGCTTAGAGCTTAGGGTTTATGGAAATGTGTTTGGAAATGAACTTCTAATGGATTTATAAGCTTGGGTAGGTCAAATTAAAGATATTTTATGTATTGGTTATGAGGGTTTGGTGTTGGGGGTAGCAAAACCAATAACCCCTGTTTGCACTAAAGCTTAATTAGGCTTATTCTCAGACTGAAACAACTAGTTTACAAGAATTTTCTCTGAAGGACTTAATATCCATATTGTAATATGTTTTGTATGAGGGGAATGGGTGTCCAAAATGAGTATCATAGTCTTAAGTGTGTGCATGGTTTGGGAGATACATGTGACAATTTGCAGATGCTTGACTACTAGTAATGTGGACAATCAACAAAGGAACTAAGTTTGTGTGTAAGGGAAAACTTCTAAAAGGTTTCATTTTTGTTGTACTAACTCAAACAAATATTTCTTAAGAAAATAATGGTTTGGTTTTTCCTTAATAATTATAGTTTGTGTTTGTAAACAATGGTTCCATTATGGAAGATTTAAGACAACTTGTGAATGAAATAATCATTGGTTGATGTTTTGAGGAACCTAGTTGATTGTAATAAGTTATTTTCAAGATTTTCAAGGTGTTTTGGAGGTCTTTAAGGAATTGGGAACTCTTAATGCTAATTTGAGTATATGAATCAAATGTTTTTTGAAGGGAAATATAGTTGAATAAGTGTGTCAAGAAAGGTGTTGATTTCTTCCTTTGTACTACATCAATTTGTGCAGAGGCATTGGAAGGTGTTTGGACCCTTCAGAGGAATGCGAGAGGCTTAGAGTTGTGAAGTCCTTGAAAACCCTTGTTTTTGTTTGTGTTTTGGAGGGTTTCTTGGGATAGTAGGGTGATGACCTTATGTGGGAAAATTAATCATGAAATTGGTGGTTTGGTATCATGAAAATTGACTATAACCAACCTATAACCACCTGTTAACTACCAAGACCTTCAGTTGTCTTAAAAATTGCTAACATTGACAACTTTTGCTAAATAAGCAACATTATGAAACTTTGTTGTCCAAGACACCTAAGACCACTCAAAAACCTTTATTTCATCCCTAATGCAACTTCTAGACTCTTGTTTTGCACTTCCATTTATAATTTGAATAATTTTCCTTCAAAGATTATATGGAAAATTGACAATTTTCTGAAGCAAGAGTGCATATTTGCACATTTGATCACCAAACTCACAAAATCCCTAAATACATGAAATATTGGTCTATTTAGACCTTATTTTAAATAAAAGCTATGAAAAAGCATGTAAAAACTCTTGAACTCACCCAAAGACCTTAAGACATATTGTCACCAAGGTAGATTTTGAAACATGGTTGTAGGTGCCCTTGCACCACGGGTTTGAAATACTGCAAGGGGAAGCATGCTCAAAGGATGAATTTTGGTGAGATATTTGGAATGTGTATTTGGTTTATTTCAATCAATAACATGTTGATTATAGTGTCTTGGATTTCTGGATAAAGGTTGGTAGTTACCTTCCATGATTTGTTGTTATTTTGCCATGTAAGTTGCAACATTGAGTTCTTGAATTAATGATTCATGAACAAATTGAATGGTTATGAGTTTCTAATCAGCTTTATGCTATGTTACAATCAATTTTATGATGGTTAATCTATTTTTTTGAGTTTGACAAAGAGTTGAAACCAAGTTCTAATGTTTTGATGAAAAGATGATTGAGTTTGTTCGTTGATCTTCTTCAATTTAAGTTAGGGTCTGAAGTACCCTTGATGATTTGTGGATCATGGTAGATGCTCTGCATCAAGTTTAAAATGGTAATTGGCAAGTGTATATAATTGTGTAATTTAAAATGTGCATTGAAAACATAAGGTTATAATGACAAACAAAAATGAAAGCAAGCCATAATATAATGAAAGAAAATGTGTAAAGACTTCACATACCTAAAAAACCAGACTTTCAAATGGAGGAGTTCAACCCAATTATGTAGCCTTAGCTTCTTATTTCTTCAAACTCCACAACAATTTGACTTGTTCAAAAGCTTGTTCCCCTCCAAACATCAATTGTATATAAGTTTTCAATGGAATTCAAACTTCAATTGATATTATATGTCTTTCAAATTGCTAACTTTGTTATTTCATGCAAAGGTGGTAGAAAGATCATGGAAAAGGTGATGGAATGTGAAAAACATGCTTGCACACTTCACAACATCATCAAAAAGCTACTTTTTGTCAGAGCATGCACAGAACCAGGGGAATATGCAGACTGCGAGCCTTGACATCATGAGTATATAGAGTTTTTTTACCATTTTTAGTGGAGTTAAAAATGCGCTCGTGTTATAACGTGAGCGCGTTATATGAAATATGGTTTTCTTAATATATTTATTTTCTCCCTCTTTGTCTATACCCTCTATCTTAATTATATATCTCTTCCCTGCACCCTTATAGTAGAGGAGATAGAGGTGAGTGTGTGTGTGTGAGAGAGAGAGAGAGAGAGAGAGAGAGAGAGAGAGAGAGAGAGAGAGAGAGAGAGAGAGAGAGAGAGAGGGGGAGAGTGGGAGAAAGAGAGAGTGGGAGAGTGGGAGAAGGGGAGAGTGGGAGAAAAATAGAGTAGGAGGGAGAGAGGGGGATAATGGTAGACAAAGAGAGTGGGAGAGAAAGAGGGAGAGAGAGTGGGGGAGAAAGAGGGAGAGAGAGTGGGGGAGAAAGAGGGAGAGAGGGGGGGAGAGAGTGGGAGAAGGGGAGAGTGGGAGAAAGAGAGAGTGGGAGAGAGAGAGGGAGAGAGAGAAAAAGAGGGAGAGGGGGATAAAGAGATAGTGGGAGAGATGGAGATATAGAGGGAGGGAGACATAGATTGAGAGAGAGATAGAGAGTAGAGGGTTAAGAGTTAAGGGTTTAAGGGTTAAGGGTTTACATGGTTAAGAGATAGAGGGCAGATGGAAATAGTGGGAGAGATGGATACCCTCTTAATCCCTCAACCCTCAATGCTCAACCATTAAACCCTAATCCCTCAACCCTTATACCCTCTTAATCCATGAACCATGAACCCTGAACCCTTAAACCCTAATCCCTCAACCCCTATACCCTCTTAATCCCTCAACCCTCAACCCTCAACCCTTAAACCCTAATCCCTCAACCCCTATACCCTCTTAATCCCTCAACCCGTAACGTTCCAACCCTCAACCCTTCAACCCTAATCCATCCACTCGTATACCCTCTTAATCCCTTAACCCTCAAGCCTCAACCCGT